>CABFPE010000283.1:530772-547600 GCA_900660155.1 Hofstenia miamia | reverse complement strand
AAACAACCATTAACTGGATTAGTGTGTGAATGGGCACCTCAGTGATTGTGGTTGTGTGACTACTTAATAATTTAGTTCATTGATTTTTGTTATTATGATTATGTAAAGATAAGGAAATACCACAACTGCAATGCTTTAGCTTGTTATTGAGCCTTACATATAGTAGCCCTACAGATATAGTAATACATGCTAGCCCTTCATACATGTAAACAATCAATGCAGCCTTTGAGAAAGTGAATACATAATTTGGCCAGTGGTCAACTATGATATAAAACAATGAGCAACTTGGATTCAATAATGAAATAATAACTATGATATAAAACATTGAGCAACTTGGATTCAATACTGACCTAATAAACATGTAGAGCAATATAAATATAATCATAATAATTGACAAGCAATGAGTAATAGAAAAGCTACAATGGAGAAAAATCCCTAGCCCTATTCATAATCTAAAAGCACATTGAGGAAACTACAGCTACCACCCTCACCACTGTTGAATAGCTGATCATGAGGCTGCTCCAGCATTCCTTTAAATGTATGTGGGGACCACCATACAATTACCTCTAGTGCTTGAATGTTTAGCTTTCCATAAACTATTAAATAACCTGACAAAAAAAGAAGTAAATCCAAACTAAATTTGTTCATCAACCATTTTAACATTTGTTGCATATTTATAGCACATTTTAGTAAATAATCAAATACTCAACTAGTACCTGTTTGATCGAATCTTGTTTACAATTTTCCCTCGCATTTTAGTTCTGGCTTTTAATTATGCAACGTCAGCGTTAATTAGAGTATGCTGTTGGTCATCTTTGTTTTTGCCAAATACTGTCAAGTTAATTTTAAATATAAAACTGCATAAAATATTTTACAAATCAAATAATCAATCATAACCATGTGTTTACAATTTAATCATTATTACATTTTAGTCTTAGTTACATCCATCTTTCTTCACACTTTGACCACACATGGTTATTCATTGGATTATGCCACACCACATTTAGAAAAGAAATTAAAAAATGTTTTTTCAAACTACTAAAGTGAGCAATTGTGCAATTTATGTCACATTCAATAATTGTGAAACTTTTTTCATAGTACAACTAAGAAAGCAAATAACATTGCTATTTTAGCTGTGAAGCTAAAGAGATATATAATTGATTGAAATACTTGCTGCAGTACAAAACTGAAATGAAAGTACAGATAGTTTTTTTAAATTCAATATTCTTATTCAATGAATAAAGTGAGCAGTTGTGAAATTGATGACACATTCAATACTTTGTGAGACTTTTTTGATAATAAAACTAAGAAAGCAACTAATGTTGCTATTTTATCAGTGAAGCTAAAGAGATATATAATTGATTGCAATGCATGCTGCAGGACAAAACTGTAATGAAGTTATATAGTTTTTTTCAATTCAATTAATCAAAATTTCCTCAGTGAGAAAAAGGCTAAAAGGCAAGCAAAGCAATCCTTTTGAGCTTGTCTTTTAAATTACATAGATCTCTTGATCACCAATTCACACAATACACCAATGCTGCTCCTCCAACTTGTAATGTTTCTCATTTCATCCATCCATCTTTCTTTTTCACAATTTATTGCTTCTAATTCTAACATTTTCTTCTGTTAATTGCTCAATTTGCAATTTCAGCTTAATTTTAATCTCACTATTCTGTCTGACTATCTCAGCCAGTTCAGCTAACATATATTGATTGTTGATTGGTACAGACTTTAGCAACAGATCTGTGCAGGACACTTAACTCTTGGTTTGTGACTTTACTTCTTGTGTCTGGGGGTTTCCGCCAGTTGCAGAGGATGCTGTTGTGTTTTGGACTTTATTTTAGTTTTCTTTTTCAAATTCTTAAACATTTTCATAAATTAGCTATAAGTAGTCTCCTTTCTTTGAAATTTATTCTTAATTTTTTGGTAAATTTCTAGTTTAGTGTTCATTTTCACTCACTTTTTTCTCTTAAATTTTTCAGGTTCATAAGGTGGTCACTGAGTTGTTCTGAGTTATATTCATTGACTATATCTTTTTGAAATTTTGAATTAAAAAAAATTCTGAGAAGAAGTACATCTTCTTGACTCAAATAAATTTCTTATTTAAATACTTCATTGCAGGTATCAGGCATCCTGTCACAGTTGCCATGTAGAATATGTACTAAGCTAAGATAGGGTTACATTGACTAATTGCATTTATTATTCTTTTCATAGCAGATATAACTCCAACATTCTGCCTGCTAATTGATGTAACACTTGTAAATACAGAAACTTAATATCTAACTACAACCTTCTTTGCATTTAACAAGTGATGGAAATTTATTTAGATCAAAACCACAAAATGAAGAAAGAATCAATGGACATTATGCATATGATCACCAGTTACTTTGGAAATGGTTATGTTTTATGGACAGTTCTCAGTGTGTGATGTATATTGTTTGGTTTCCTATTGTTGCTCACCTTAATTAATTTTATACATTGATTGTCATTGTTATTAACAAATGTAGCAATAATGGCAAGTTCACAACCTCATTGCATTCACTCACTATTGTTCTTGCATATAAGTAACTCTACATATATATACATATATATATGTTTATCTATTTATGCTGGTGCTGTACAATTCTGTTATTAATACTGGCAGGACCAGCTATGGTAAAGTGAAAAGAAAATTTTAAATTGAAAAATTGAACTTTTCAAATCTCATGTTGTAGGAATGGACATAAGTTATCCATGACAGAAATGTGAAGTCATTTCAGACCATTCAGAAAAAACTGACATGGTTGCTGGCACTAGCAAGTACAAGCAACTTAAAAACAAAATAGCTTGTAGTTGGAATTGCCAATATGTACCAATATATATATATATATATATATATATATATATCTTGCTTTTTAAAACTCTCATCATTACTATGTTACTAAACTGAAATCTTTAAAATATTGCAGGAAGGTGTGCCTTTAGCATATCATGAGAAGCCTAATCAGTCAATGATTAAGGTATTTTGGCACTGCCTTTCATCTACACTTGCATACACAGATCAGAATGATTCATCTAATGGACTTTCAGTTAAAAGTTATTGTCATGTTCAAGTGAGAACAGCCAACATGGGGATTAGAAAAATGTTGTCAGATATTGCAGAGTTTTTTTAGTAATATCATCGAAAATCAATAGGACTGTGTATATCAGAATTTGAGAAGTAGTGGTTCACCAGTTACAAGGAGGCGAACAACAAGTTCTGGAACAACCATCTGAGTATCCTTGTCACCACGTCTTATAGCCTGTATTCACAATGGAGGTGATTACTTTAAACATTTGCTTTGATCTCTTATGTATTCATTTGCTTAAGAAATTCTATACTTCTTATTTCTTACATTTTGAATATGATTTGTCAAAAAGTATCAATTTTAACTGGGCACCCTGTATATATATATATATATATATATATATATATATTGTGGCATTGGCTGTACTAATGCCATTTTTATATCATGCTCTGCTGACATCAGAGGTAAAAATTGTTTTAGTTCTACCATTGGCAGGTTATTAGCAACTGTTAGCATTGTTATTTATTAAGTTTTCTATTGTATAAGTAGGGCAAGTTTGTGCACAAATGCTTAATTAAAAAAGTAGTTACTGCTCAACATGGTCATTATTCTCTCCTGCCTCAAAATATTATTAGATGGTCATGAGCAGCTAAACTTACTATGGAGTTGGGGGTTGCATAGTGGGGTATTCCGCATTGGTGTTCTTGGTAGTCTAAACCCTATGCAAGCAGGTTCCTCTCTGGGGTTTTGGCTGATCCAGTGACATTTGTTTTATGTATTTGATGACTGCTACCTGTACTGCTTCAGCAGTAACTGCCATGCAAATTCTCATGTTTCTACTAATATGCAGTTATGTTCTTACAACTTTAAATGCTATAAATTCTCAATATCTTTATGAAAACTTCAGCACCTATTTGAAATTGTAAGTTTTTCATTATTTGCAAAGCCTCATCAAATCTATTACTTACTAAACTGGTCTAATTTAATTTTCTAAGAGGATGTGTGTTGCATGGCTTTACTCTCTTATTTTACTATGGATTTATTAGCACTATGTAGTCCTCTCCAATCTATTATACTATTGAAGACATAATGATTAATTACACAGCTACTAACTTAAAAACTCTAAATAAAGCAGAACTCATGGATCTTGTACTAAATCAAGTCAAGTGTCTAAGCAAAATGGAATCTGAAATACAATCCCTTGAAAGCCAATAAATGATGATATTACAGCCATTGATGATGATATTAACACACTAATAAAGAAAGCTGTAAACATTCAACTCACAATTGAAAACAACAAATGAATATACAGGCAAAGAGGATGTACTAAAGCCATTTTCATATCATGCATGCTGATGTCAGATGTAAACATTATTTAGTTCTGCTTTTGGCAGGTTATTATGTAGAGTCACTTAGGGCCTCTGTTTTTGATTTTATTCTTTTGATTATTTCAGCACTCAGAAAATTAGTGCTACATCACAGTAACGTCATAATTTGTGACTTGATGCTATCAATTTATATCAATTTCTTTTAAATCAATTTGTATATTTTTTAGTGTAGTTATTTTGATCAATTTATTATTTGTCCCCTTGATCTAAACCTACATGTAATTGCTCATTTAATTTTGCAAGGGAACTCATGTGCAAGTTGTAAACATTAAGCAGGTAATAATTTACAAAACTGTAATTAATACTTGAGAGAGTTGTAGTGAACACACAATATAATTTATCTTACTCCTATCATGTTTGATCTTCTCTAATTTAATATATGCTAACCCTTTTTAGATTTCTCTTCACTAATCTTACAAGGCAACTAACAATATGGCTGAATATTTTCCTTTTATAGTCAGAACATATATGCAAAGCAAGTGCTGTAAAGGTTAAATTGACTATAAGAGGAAGTGATTAGCACCAATTTTACAAATTACACTGTATTAAATTCAATAAAAGTCTATATAATCTTCATGGAAACCACAATGGTGCTTGAGTAAGGGAAAGAGTCCTACTAGCAATGTCTGCAATATTCTGATCTGTAGGTACCCAATGTATAATTAAACTTTTAAGTTTTACCAACATTGTTGCAAATATACATAATAGATATGGTCCTCCAAAGGTTTTTCCTGACCTTAATGATTGACCTTAACAGTGACAGCCCAAATCATGGTCACTTTAGGTTATGGCTATGATTACATATAGGGAATAAGAACTTTTAATTAGATCATTTCACTTTGTACATGCACATAATAATAACACACTGCAAATATACTATTCCATTGGCAAATGTGAATGCACAGCAGTTATGTTGCTTTTGTTTTATTATATATTTACATGAGCTGAGATAATAGAACTTTGAGATAAATTTTTATTTGAGCTAGAAATTAATACTTGAGACACACAAATAGCGCATTGGTGAGTGAGGATGGCTTCATGGATATGGCTTCAGCATGATGCCATGTGAATTGGTCACTGCTGGAAGTCTGTTCTCTATGGAATTTCTGTTTTTCTTAAGTGAATCAGTGAACCACTAATGCTCTTTCTTTTGCTGGAATGCAGGTTATTCTCTACAATGGTAGCCTTTGCAACCTTTGATATTAACTCTTGAGTTTCCCAGTAGTGCTTGAGTAGCCAGAGCTCCCCCTTGATTCTACATGGTGACCCTGACATAATTCTGAGTGTCAGTTGAACTCTCTACTCCCTTCTGTCAAAGTGTGCAGGTGAATTGATGCCTGGAAATGTATTCCAGTCATGAAGCTTACATGCAGGTACAGAATTGTTACCTGTTTTCTTATCATATTTGGGTTTGTTCTTTCTCTTTGGTGTGAGCCAGCTGGGATAGTTGTTTCCCCTGGCCATGAATCAACTTCACTACCAATTGATGCATAACTTTGCCTCTATTGTTATTTTTACACTGCAATTCTGTGCTCTGAAGCTGTCACTGAGCTGACGGTATTTTTACTTGTTTTGGTTGTTACTTTGTTGTTGTCTTGTTCTTCTAGAATTTGGATTTATTACCATACCCTACACTGTGCTGTTTACTATTACCAAATTTTGTTTCTCTGAACTCAGTTGGAGTTTTTTCTCTCAAATTGTTGGAATTGTTCTTCTGTATTTTTTTTATAGTTTCAATGGATTTTTCCAGTTTTTCTCATAATGGGACTCCCAATCAGGCTTTCCCCTATGTGAGTGCTGGCAACCTGAACATTGCCCCTCACACTGTTGGATTTAATTTGTTAGTTGATTTATCTTCTCCTACCCATGTTAATCAGTCACCACCTGTGATTTTTCATCCTTTGTCTTTGGATCCCTTTTGAATGTGCCCCCAGTCACCACTACATCCAGGGCTTCAACCCACCAAGGTCTAGCAACTTTAAGCAGCTCTCACCAAGCAAACAGATCAATGTTTTGTTTGTGAACAGTGCCTTGACTCATTGCAGACCAAGCTAAAACAGAAAGCTACCAAAGCCTGGCAGAGAGTGAAGTGCCTACTTGACTCCATTACATCTTTGACAATTCAAGTTGATAGGTTGACAATGCCACCATCTGCATTCCACTGCTGCAAAGCACTTCTTGTTCTGCACCCTCCTCTAGACATTCTGAATGTGTAACTCATGATGTCTTAAAAGAAGCTTTGGATGGTTTCTCTGAATGCCTTACAAATCAAGTTTCACAAATGATTATGGCACACATTCCAAGTGCCCCTGTTGTGTCCACCAGTCCCAGTCACTTTATTCACAACTGGAGGTCCCACCTTTATGCAATCTGCTATCACCAATGTTTCTACTTTCACCATGGTTGCCACCCCTGTTCCATATGTTTTGAGAGCAACTGTTTTGCTTCCTGCACTGGTCAACCTTTATGTTACTACTACAGTTTTGATTCTGACTTTGCTTCTGCTACTGAGTAGTTATGCCATATCTGCAACCACAAGTGGTCAAATTTTTCTAAGTCAATCTTGCCCACAACCACTGTTGGGAATGAAACTGCCAACCTATTTAATTGCCACTCTATACTACCTAAATTTACCTGAAAGATCAATGAAATCTCACAGTCTTTTGAGGAGTGGTTCTTCCTTTTTGAGTAAACAATGAAGCAGTACAAATCCACTCAGGATGCTGCTGTTGCACAATTTCCTACTTACCTACAAGGTCTCACATATAACCAATATATGATGCTCAATTGAGATGTCAAAACAAACTATCAACTCCTAATCAGGGTTTCCAATTCTATGGGGGATATGTCTGTCTCTGAGTGTGCTCTACTTGGGGTGGTGTTGTTTTATTTGTGCCTCTCTTGGTGCTACCTTTTTTCCTTGTGTATTTATCATCTTTAAGTACAAATAGTAGTGGCTGGCAGATCAGTGTGACTCTTTGTCTTGCACCTGCTTTACATTAGGTATAGTTGTAGTTGTTGTCTCATAGCTGGCTATATGCTATATCTGATTGCTTGCATGTTTTCTGTTACTTTGGTTTCTCTAGTTACTCATTGATTCTAAGTTCTGAGTTTGGATGTTGGACTGATTCTTCTTCTTCTTTTGTTCTTTAACTGTCATGGTCACCATGTAGCATCCACTACCAAGCATTAACATAGATTAAATTATTCTTTTAAATTATTGTTCTTCATTCTAAGCAGGTAGTGATGTACACATGTTAGTTATTTACTCTGATGTTGTATATCTTTTTGTTAATCTTCACTTAACTAAAGTAACTGGATACTGTTTAGATACTCTGCCATCATAGCTCTGCTCCATGATTTTGGTATGGCCTCTGGCCAAATCTGATCTCTGAATCACCTCACTTGTGTTTCCATTGTTGATTAAGTGGTTCCAAACCTCAGCTCAGTGGAGTTCTTATGTGTTCCCTATCCTAACTCAGTGTAGTTCTCAATGCTAGTTGTAACTGACTTAAACTTAATTTGTATTGTGTATTTATGTCACTTTGCAACCTTGCAATGTCAATAGCTGCTTAATAATTATTACTTTAGCCATTATCAAAAACGATTGTCTTTAGGTAAGTTAATTAAAATAAGTTACATAATAACTTGCAGCTTCTTGCCTTACATTTAAATAACATAATACATGCTTGGTCTACTTATCTGTCTATAATAGGTCACCTAAGTCTATAAGATAAAATATGTATAACCTACAGTAGGCAATCCAGCCCTTTTGCTAATATATATTATTAGATACATGTAAATGAAAGAATCAGTAGCCAGCTAAACAAAGAAAAACTCCTATTTGTATACCTAACATAAATGCAGGTTCATGGTTTGGATCAAGGACCCTCAAGTCACTCCTGATATGTGCCCAAACCACTACTACTGCATTTACCATTTACTTCAACAGTTTCCAAAATGATTTCTTGCATATTTATAGTTAACTTCCAAAAAGTACCTGTCATTCAAAATTCAAATTTATATTATCTGCCAAAAATGGCTAAAAATAATGGAAGTGAATTTGCCACCTTCATTTGGTCAAATTCAACTACAAGTACTAATTTGCTATATTAATACTTGGTTGCATTTACAAAGATAATCTGATAATTAAACTTAAATGGTTTTTTAATCAATAATCATAATTTGATCTTAGTTTTGACTAATCATCTGATCTTCTTTCTTCTTTTAGCAGCATTATGCTTTGGATTATGCTACACTAACCCTTTTAGATTTCATTATGGATGTTAGCTTAATAATTTCTGCTTAAGATCCAGCAACAATTTGGGAGGCAACTGCACTGGGTCTGGGACAACAAACATGGACAGCCAAAATCATGGTCACTTTAGGTTATGGCTATGATTACATATAGGGAATAAGAACTTTTAATTAGATCATTTCACTTTGTACATGCACATAATAATAACACACTGCAAATATTATATGCCATTTGTGAATGTGAATGCACAGCAATTATGTGCCTTCTGTTTTATTATTTATTAGATAATAGAACTCTGNAAATTGTTTATTTGAGCTAGAAATTAATACTTGAAACACACAAATAGCACATTGGTGAGTGAGGATGGCTTCATGGATATGGCTTCAGCATGATGCCATGTGAATATATATATATTTATATATATATATAATAACATTCCTACATACATGTGAACAATCAATGAGATCTGTAGAAAAATTTCTTAAACAGTCTGTTGTACAAGTTAATCATATAATTAACTAAATTAACAATCATTGTAAACATTTATGATATAATGTGTCTTGTATAGGCACCTCATGTGTATAACAGATCTTATTATTAAACCCTAAGAATTGAGATGTAAAACTGTGGGTTAACCTAAGGGTAGCTATCCAGCTGTTTTATGACATTTCTCATAATATCAAAGGAATTTATTGCAAAGCTGAACAGATTTAAAACTGCTATCTGCACACATAACATAGGAATACACTTTCATAGTCAAGCTACTGACTGCACAATTTAGAGATGGATGTAATTCTGGAGNTTTGACTAATCATCTGATCTTCTTTCTTCTTTTAGCAGCATTATGCTTTGGATTATGCTACACTAACCCTTTTAGATTTCATTATGGATGTTAGCTTAATAATTTCTGCTTAAGATCCAGCAACAATTTGGGAGGCAACTGCACTGGGTCTGGGACAACAAACATGGACAGCCAAAATCATGGTCACTTTAGGTTATTGCTATGATTACATGTAGGGAATAAGAGCTTTTAATTTGATCATTTCATTTTGTACATGCACATAATAATAACACACTGCAAATATTATATGCCATTTGTGAATGTGAATGCACAGCAATTATGTGCCTTCTGTTTTATTATTTATTAGATAATAGAACTCTGAGATAAATTGTTTATTTGAGCTAGAAATTAATACTTGAAACACACAAATAGCACATTGGTGAGTGAGGATGGCTTCATGGATATGGCTTCAGCATGATGCCATGTGAATATATATATATTTATATAATTCTGGAGTGAAGTGTTGCTAGAATTCCTTGAATTGAATGGGAACCTAAGTACTACTCATGTTCTCTGACATTTAGTTTGTTTGCATAATTCATCAAAACTGCCAAAATACAAGATAAATCTAAAGTAAATTCATTCATCATCAAATAATTCCTGTACACTGTTTTTATAATAAAAATTTGAAAACATTTAAACAATTAACATATACCTGTTTTGTAATTTGAATTTGTTTACAATTGCTTTGCCTGCCAATTGTTATGCAACATCACTACTTAATTTGCTTAGCATTTTCATCATCAATAATTTTCTAAATGCTTTTACCAACAATTGATATTACATAAATACACTTAAATAATTATTGCAAATGTTGACAGATAAATATGTATAACTCAGAAAATCACAATTAATGGTCTTTAGCCTTTGTTTCCTATTGTGGCATCACCCTCTGCATTAACAAACATTTCATAATTAATAATTTGAAATTAAGAAATATTTAATTGTACATAATTTAAATGAATTTGTAAGTGCCTCAAATGACATATTATGAATAGACAAACTGTGTTATTTTTAAATGTTTAAAATTTCTGCTGCACAGTATTTCTGGATTTAGTTATTACCATAAAAATGGTCACACAGCACCTGCTAGTACTTATGGTATGCTTTAGTGCTACATTTTGTTTATACATTACCTGTCTTCTTTACTTTAAATACATTGCTTCTGTTAGATAATGTTTAATAGATTATTATTATTTTTTGTTGTGTACATAATTTCTAAAAATGCTTTTTTCTGATTGTTGCCAAAGGTGCCTTGTTCAGGTACAGCTTTAGAAGTTCATCATTACAGCACTTCAGCAGGATTAGGAATAGGGCTTTACACAACTGCTTGTTATTTATTATGTTTTATATTTTATTGCAACACCTAATTTGCACTAGCTGAGGTGTGCACTGAGTTTAGGTTTTACAAGCATGTAGGGTACACTTTGTATTCAAGAACTTTTAGGGCTTCTCTTTCTCTCTTTATTTAAATTAGGGCTACATCTAATATGACTTTTTCTAATAAGGTTCTCTATTTCATGTCAGCCAAGCATGGCCATGCACCCTTCATTTACCTGATCTCCTGGCTATCTTTAACTTTTACTAGGCATAGGTTCATTTGGCTCTGGAATCAGGCCATTAATTATTGAGACATTGGCAAATCCTTGATTTTATCTACACACACTTCCATGCTGATGCCACACTATTTTTATTTGATTTTCTGCTGATTATGCCACAACATCATCATACTTTAAAAAAGAAACACATCATTTATTTAATATGTTTCAGCATGCCACTGTCATTTTCAAAAAGTTTCCCACTATAAAGTTTACAAAATATTCATCAAATTACATTTTTTTATAAAGCATCAAAGAAGTGTTATTCAAATGTTCTAAAATTACATAAAGAAATTTTAGCAAGCAATTCCTTGCTGTATGTTTAAAGAAGAAAATCAATCCTCAATTCACATCCTTTCATGTACCATCAAATGGCTGTTTTAAAAAGAACAATGTTAATCTATTCAAAAAAGGATTATTAAGAACACATATTAAAGATATTAAGAGATCAATTTGAAATATTCAAATACAACTTAATGTAATCAGGAAAGACATAGTACATTTACTTAGTTATTCACATATCAATACATCAAATAAACAAGAAGATTATTATCTAGTTTGCTGGAAAGCCAAATAAATTGAAGTGTAGAATCAGTTTTAATAGAATAAAAAACAAAAACAGCAGATCAATATCAATTATATTCACTTGATGTTAAAAGCTTATATACCAAAGTTCCTTTAGTTGATGCTGTTGAATATGCAATATCATTATTGAAAGAAAATAACATCAAACTTTTTAGCTTAGACTATAAAACCTTGAAAACTTTGATATTACTCTGCATAAAAACACCCTTTGTGAATTTCAAGGAAAGTTTTATCCACAAGTAAATGGTGTTGCCTTGGACAAACACTAGCAAATAATTATATGTCAAAATTTGAGAAAAAAATGATTGTTGCCAAAATTATGAATAAATTTCATTACTATGCTCAATATGTTGATGATATTCTAGTTATATCAGAATATAATGTTAAAGACATACTTCCTTGAATTCTTTAGATTTTGCAATTGAATTTACCATTGAAGAAGAAAACAACAAAAGACTACCATTTCTGAATATTAACACTGAAAGAATAAAGAGCAAATTTATGTCATCATATTGTAGAATTGTGGGGTGCATCTAGCAGCTCAAGTGGTATGAAGGTAGCAGAAGATTAACATTGCCGAGAGCAACCCATGCTCTAAAAAAACAAATGAAGATTGGTAGTTTGCCAATTTCATTGCAGAAAAAAGTAATTCCAAGATGGTTAAAGTAACAACAAATTCACATGGCATCTCAACAAAGCCAAGTCATTAGAATCCATCCTTACAATCCAAGGTGCTAATCATGTCTCTCAAGTTGTAATTTCTAGCTCAATAAAACCAATTTAACTCAGTGTTTATCTTCTCAGCTCATGTAATAAAGATATTAATTAATGTGAGGTTACCACGTATTCATGTACACCAATGGCATAGTATATTCACATTGTGTGATACCAATGGCATAGTATATTCACATTGTGTGATAGTTTGTGCATGTTCAATCAATAGATGTAGTAGTTCTTTTATTGCCTATGCCTATACATAGCCTAAAGTGACCACAATATGGGCTCACATCTGTCATGGAGTGAGTTATCACCCCAGGCACAGCAGAGTTCCTCCCACATTATCACTGGATCTTACAATTGCATTATTATAAAATTCATACCAAAGCTAAAAAGGTTAGTTAATGATAGAATAATAAATGTTATCCAGTGAGAATGAAATTTATTTGACATTTGATTACATTGAGTTCCCTATTTATTACAAGAAAAGGTAAATATTTACCTATTTTACAAAAGTTAGCTTGTTTCCCTCACAAATTAACTGAGCAATTACATGTAATCTAATGCTTGAGGGGACAATCACTAAATTTGAAACTTAAGTTTGAAAAGATCACAAATTAATATAATCACTAAACTAAATAGCACCAAATTAATTGGACAGTGCCTAAAATTGAATAAAAATTAAAAAAAGGCCCTGAGGTGACTCTACAATACTACAGCAAACCAACAGATAAAAATTTAGTAATTAACTACTAGTCAAAGGTACCTTTTGCATACAAAAAATCCATGATCAAAGGTCTGATACATAGACATTTCATAATTGATCATAATTATGAAGAAATTCATAAATCAATCATAAAGATCAAAGATATATTAAAGTATAATGAATATCCAGCACATATAGTCAATAGAATTATAAAAGAAAAACTAGAAGACTTACTACAAAGTCAAGAAACTAAAAACACACAAAGTGATTATTTATGCATCTTTAATATTGAATATCAAGACATACAATCAATTAAATTTCAGAAATATCTGAAAAGAATCACTCCATCATTTTTAAAGATATGCTTTATACTAAAGACCAATAAACTAAGACATCCAATAGGACTAAATACAGAAACCAATATTGAAAACATTTCCAAAGTAATATATGAAATAACTTGGAACTGTGGTGCACAATACATTGGAAAGACATCAAGAAGTTTACAATTAAGAATTAAATACCACAAAATTCATTCAACCATCTCTGATCATTTAAAGAACTGTGATATGAAACTTACATATAAAATTTTATCCAAGGCAATTGATAATTTTCAACTAAGCATCATTGAATCAATTTATAAAGAATTAAAGGAACTAAGCTTAAACTATAAAGATGAACATAAATACAAACTAAATTTACTAAAAATATTATAAAAAATGTAATTAGATGAATATTTTGTAAATTTTATAGTGGGAAACTTTTTGAAAATGGCAGTGGCATACCAAAACATGTTAAATAAATGATGCATTTGTTTTTTAAATTCATTTATAAACTCAAGAATTTTGAATCATCATAATATATCAGTGTAAATGAGGTTTAACAACATTGGCATTATGGATTATTAATTTGATAAGATATGAGTAACTGGTTGCATTCTACAGCACTTTTCTTCTCAAGGAGCATCACTGATGCAAAGATTTTCTGGTTCATTATAATTGTGATTTGTCTAATGAATCTCTAGATAGCTGAATTAAAGGGTCTGTCTCTCTTCCCCCAAGTCTGACGTCACACAATATTAAATACCATTAGAGACACAATTTCAATGAAATTGTAATTATATATTTGAATAAATATATGTATTTCTTTAAACTCTATTTTTATTAGTTTTTATGTAATTAAGTTTGCTGAAATATGGAATTACAAGTAAGTAAATGTAAATATGTCCTATAATTATAAGCATTGACTATTTACATATTATATATGTATATTTTACCCTGACACATTTAGATCTAACCTGATGATTAAAGAATTCCATTAGCATGCCTTGTGCTGTGTAATTTCATAATTCATAGCTAATATATAAAAGCTAATTTGTTTTGTGTCATATTTACTTCAGACTAATTTCAGGTAGCTTATCTATTTCTAAAAAGTATTTTACAGATTTGTAGTGTAAGACAACACAGCTGTTTCTAATACAGAAATTACAGGTTTAAATCCTGTTGGATCTGCTTTTTGAAATGCTCCTTTATTTTTCTAAACAACAATTTGAAATAATATACCTGCAGGCGTACCAGTATAAAATAAAATCAGAAACATTAGTGATTTTTGTTTAACACCTGGATGATATAAATTTCTTTATTGTATTTGTAAATAGCAAACCAATGTGATGCATTATTACGATTTTCCCAGATTCCTGATCCTCCTTGAGTAATATACTCAAGTATTAACTGCTTTTAATGCAGGGGTGTCATGAGAGAGCTGACTCCCACTCATTGTTGCCAGGCTAATTCTACATTCTAGTAAAATACATATAAAAAAATTACATTCAATATTTTCAAAGTTATAAACAACTCTCGATTACTGCAAAAAAGAATAGAATAGTCTGTCAGCACAAACAACGAATACTATCTGATCGGGAAATCTATCAGATATATAATAAAAAATTAGCAAACAAATAACGAATGAATGCTGAAAAAATTATTACCTATTACAATAAAGTACAAACTACAAAAATAATCAACATAATTAAATTTCTATTTTAAATCTAAACAGACTTTCAAAGGATTTCTAAATGTTTACTAAATGCAAATGGCAAACCTCAACATTTATAATTATAGAACATATTTACATATATTTACTTGTAATTCTGTATTTCAGCAATCTTAACTACATAGAAAACTAATCAAAATAGAGTTTAAAGAAATACATATATTTATTCAAATATATTAATTGCAATTTCATTGAAATTGTGTCTCTAATGGTATTTAAAATTTTGTGACATCAGACTTGGGGAAGTGAGTTTGGGGGAAGAGAGACAGACCCTGAATTAAAGTATCTGAGAAAGTAGGTGTGCCAATCACAAATGTTTCAAGTATCTTCAAATTACATTAGGTTCACCATGTAATATCAACACAATCTAAATCAACCAGAGCATTTATAACAAGTGATTTACCATTTCTAATGTAAAATCAAAAGGAATATTTTCATTTACCTATCCTGAATGATTTTGAGGTTAACTTATTAATGTAGATGTTCTAGAGACATTTAAGAAATCTTCTTATATAATTTAGTAATTTAACACATTACTTATTTGATAAGAATTATCTAGTTGATTTTGGTTTACTATAAACACAGAAAATTTAATTGACATAAATGACTTTGGCTGAAGCATATCTATAACTATAACACATCATTAACAAATCAGCATATCAAGAAAGTCAGAGCACACTTTAATAGTGACAAAGGTGATGTAAACTGTGATATTCTTTACAATTAACCTATAAATGAATAATTGCAACTACAGTTGCCAATGTAGATCCTTCTCAAATGCTTTTCCTAATAAACAATTTTTCAATTTACTGTGTAGAATGTTTAATTTGCAATACAGTGATTAGTTTTAGTTAGATACTGAATTTCAGTATTCTATTTCATGCTCTATGTCATTTAATTTATGACCAATATATTACAAATATGGATCTCTGTAAAATGGTTATTGTGAGTTATGCATAAATCTATATTACAAAATATGTATTTTACATTATTTTTTGTAGTATTTAATGATTTTTCGTGTTATTAAATAATTATAATATAGTTTTGGATCTTTATGATGTGGCAACTGCAAGGGCTATTTGGAAAATACACAACAAATTATGTAGATTCAAATTCACTTGACAATATATCTCCATTTTATCAGAACAGTCCCAATTTTGATCCTAATATCCTTGTGTACTAAAACATACATTCAGGTTTTGAAATTGACACCCAAATTTCATATACATTAGAAAATAATTGAATAATATGGGAAATTTTAGAAAATTCACTGAATATAATTAGTTCTCACATTAATGTATAACCTTGGCTCAGCTTTTTACTTTCCTTTAGAATGCATGTAGAACAGCATGGGTACAGATATTGAAAATGATGCTATTAGCATTGATAATCATAACAGTGAAAGCCCTGTAGTACTACTCATATATGTCATGCAGCAAGAATTAGATCAAAGCAAAAAGTTTATGGTTGCAATCTATTAGACATTCAAACTTTCACACCCTTATGAGGCAATTGATTACATGACAATAAAATGGATGTAGAATGTTAATTGGGTCATCTGAACAATTTTCTGAGATAATCTTCAATGTGAATTTTCATTGTTCTTTAAAGAGTAATTTATAGATATATATATATATAT
>CABFPE010000283.1:508784-524193 GCA_900660155.1 Hofstenia miamia | reverse complement strand
TATATATATATATCAGAGTTGGAATTAGGCTTCGCCGGACCAGTCCGAGCCAGGCTTGGGCTTAATATTTTAATTTGGTATTTGAAATACTAAACAAATTCATTTGAAATCTTACACTTGGCAAGTGAATATATAAAAACTGATGTGTTCTCTAAATGATAAAGCGGCGATTGCATCGAGAGATAGCTCCTAGTGGTAATAATTAGTTGTGATAATACTTATATTACCAAATTGGTGGTGGCACTAGGATGAGTTTACAAATTTTAACATATATGAGACGGTTTATTGAATTATGGTTAACAATGCAATTTGAATGTCAAATTAATTGAATTAGCATTGTTGATGGACTAAAGTGGATAGGCACATATTACTCAATACAATATGCAAATTATCCAATCAAATTCAACAGTGTAGTGCTTACGGTGTAGCAGACACAAGACACTATCAGTGGCAAAAAAGTTTAATTTGGGCTGGACCGGACCAGCCGTGGGTCCAATAATTGGTGTTTGGAAATGGGCTGAATCGGGCCTGTGCCTAAGTTCTATTGGACTGGGCCGTGCTTGGGCCTAGTAATTTAGCCCAATTGCAAATTTGATATATATAATTATATTGGCTTCTTATGTATGAATTAAACTATCTTTTCTTAGCAAAAATTCTGATACTAAAATACTAGTGTATGTGCCTGCACGTGCACGTATGTGGGTGTGTAAATAGAATTATTCAATGAAAATCGATCAGAATGTAGCCTTAGTGACATCCCGCACATCCTTGTTGTCTGCATAATCACAAAACTGAAAAAAATATTTACCATGTAGACATGACTGGCAAACCGCTTTTACCCAATTGGAGGGCACAAATTGGGATTATGTGAGGCAAAGGTATATCAACATCAGCCACACACGAGTGTCTAGCACTCTTCACATTCAAAGCACGCATGTTAATCCCTTGCTGAATCCCGGACTATACAATTGATCTTGTGGGTCAAATTACTACCACAAATACGTTCTGGAAGTTGTCCAAAATATTCTTCCTAAAAATCTGTTTTGCAATTTTTTCTAAACTAGTTCTAACTTCTTAGGGATAGGTAACCTTTGAAGCATCCTTTTTAGAACACTGTAGTTTTGTCCTGCAGATGTACTGGATTAATTTGAGATATAGATGGGAAGTATTTATACCAACATTAAAAACAAATACGTGCTTATTCTTTGAGCCAATATTTGGTCAAAACAATTATGTGGGTTTGACAATGCCAACAATTACCTCCGTTAGAGCAGTAACTGTTAAAAGAATCTTCTGATCTAAAATGAAAATACTGATGCAGACGATTGTAAGAGATACTAAATTGTACAAATATCTTTTTAGTAGCTTACAGGCCAATGCGTTATTCAACATCTACTATCGTTTTAAAGCCATATTTATTGAAATGCTTTTAATTATTAATTTATATATAACATGCTTAAGCCTAAAATCTTTTTCTTTCTGATCGTTGCACGAGGAATTATTCTAGCAAGAGATATTATATTTCTATTTCATTGCTATATAACTATACTATACAATTGTATTTTATATTGCCAAAAGTCTCTTGCGAATGGCATCGTAAGTATTAACGAGGTAAATTAGCTTAATTCTTTCTGTGTCATTAACAGAAATTTAAAATGTGATAATTCATTTGATTTTCTCACTTGCTTTAAATTGACATACATTCTTTTTTATGAAATTTTAATTTGTATGGCAATAATATAACAGGTTTATTAGCAAATATTCAAGTTTATTCTAATAATTTTTTAACCAAGTTGTTAACAGGCCTGTTAAACAAATCATGAATATTGTCATCACTGCAGGAGGCCATAAAGACATCGAATGAATAATCATCAAATGAAAAACATCGAATGTAAACCATCGAATGAGCAATATCGACGAAATTTACTTAAATTTGCCTCCACGACATAATTTTACGTTTTTCATTATGATATATTTTTCATTACATGTATAAACTTTGCGTAGGTTTTCCGACCAACGATGCGCTGTGCTGTTCCTACGGCTAGCCCATAAAAATACCTCATAAAACACAATGACGGCTGGACAAATAAGAAAATTGTGATAAGACAACCTAGAGCATATCAGCATGTTGAGAATATTAAAAAAATCGTAAAAAAACAAAATAGCATTCCTGAGCAATTTATGCGTAGGAAATGAAAATTCATACCAATAGACAAGGTAAAATTTTTTATTTTATAGTGAAAATGGTATAATCATACCTCCGCGAGGAAATCTTAAGTAAATAGCTTTGTAAAAAAGTTGAATTTTAAATAAATTTTTCATGACTTTTAAATTCGATTTTTTCATTCGATGTTAATATGGCCATCACTGCATAAGGGTGAGCAAAACTACACAAGAATTTACTCGATTAATAATAGCTTATAACTTTTTAATTATCCATTAAATGTAATTTAATGTGCCCGTGCCCGGTCCATAGCCCGTACCGTATCATAAGCCTTTATGTCCGTTTAGCGTCAAAAGTCTTTTCGACATTGTTGGACGTCTAATTCTACAATTACAATTAATAATTAAGTCCTGCTTCCTGAAGAGGATTTATTAACCCATTTGTCAATTAATTTTCAAATCGGGTTAGAGTCACATAACGATAATTGACAACACGTCAAACTGTTTTGCTGGAGACGGGGTCTTAGTTATCACAATAAGAGACTATACTGCTTGTATTGTATGACCTTGCAAAATATTCAAGATAGTTTAATTCAAATTCAAATGCTATGGAACACTTTCTGAAATTCAAAATCTATGATTCTTGTGTTACAATATGATGTACATAAGTAGGGTATGTTTATCAATGCAATATCAAAAGCTGTGGCCTAGTCTAATATTTTATCTGCTATTTTGTAATTTTTGTTGTAAATCAATCGGAAGGTTATATAGTGTTTCACAATATATGTATAGAATAATTAGAAATAAATTGTTTATCAATCAAATGGTTTTGAATTTAAAATCCTCGAACAAAGACAAATAATCATGCTAAGGTCAGAACACGTATGGCCGGCCCGTGTCCGTACTACAGAAGGCCGTATCCGTTACTGGCCCTAGTCTATAGAAGATGATAAATTTTAGCCAAACCAGAGTTACACACCGTCTAGCTCAGACCAAAACGATTTAACCAACATTTTATATAGCATCATCTTAAAAATCTTTCTACTGAAATTTGCGGCATTTGAAGTAGCATACCATGAATGGCAATGCTCTTGTATTTCAAATAATACTATATTGTGAAATGAAATGCATTGTTAAAATTCATAAAAATTTAATGAATTATTATTATAAATATTAGTAATAATATAATAATATACATGTATAATATTTTTATATCATTAATAATGAATGTTGTTATAATATAATATAATGTAATCAATGCAGTATAAGAGGGTGACAGTGAATGGAATTCTTTGATTTTGAGGAAAACGTTAAATTTTATGCGTATTATTTTATATGCTATGTTGTAATTTTTGTTGTAAATCTACATGAAGGTTAGAATAGAATTTTTTTATTAATCAAATGGCATTAGGATTTAAAATACTCGAGCAACAACAAATTATCATGCTAAGTTCAGAGTCCGTATGACCGGTCCTTGAGTGTGCTGGTAAAAACCATTACGGACCCTGCCCTAGGTAATTCTTAATGTTCTCGATTTATTGTGCAGACTAATTAGAACACAGTGTGGGGACCAAAAATTCGCATCATCATTGCAATGCAAAGAATTTGACAATATAATGAAATATAGACTTGCATGGTGTATTTTAAGTAGTCACATTGTTATAAGTACAACCCCTTATTTGGGAAAATATCTAAAGATGTAAGAATGTTTTGTACAAATGTAGTAGCGATTAATTAATCAATTGGCCCCCGAAGTTAATCGAATCAATCGATTAATTAATTAAATTCATATATGTATCATTAAATCGTTTAGGGTTTAAGTAACATTATAAAGACTGCTTTTGCTGAAAATCGAAAGGGTAGTAAAAAAATTTTCTTTGTTTGACTTCGCTTTTTTTGTTATGCCGCCAATCTTTAAATTACGATTTGATAGATCAGCTCAGTATTTTTAGCATTAAACCAAAAGAAAATGTTTCGCGCACTAAAATTTGGGAATTTGGTTTGCATAGTTTGTGAGGCAGACACTCTTTAAGATTTGTTAAATATTTTATTGATTATTTGGTTTATCTTACAATATTTACATATTTCTCAAATGTCTACAAGTCTAAAAGTTCCTTACTGTTTATCCTAGTGACAAACAAAAAGTAAATATGAGATTTATTACATCTCTTGAACATCGCCTCATTATTTATAATCATTTCTCTGCTAAACGTCTTCTTGAAGGCCGTTCATCGTTTACATCTACATTGCATTTACAAACCNCTATTGATCTCGCATGATTTTGAAACGTAACATTAGCAAAAGCTTTAATACTTTGAAAGTCCATTAAATTTCAATGAAAATCAAATTGTCTAATCAAATGATCGTATACCCATTTATCTGTAGTTGAAACTGTGATCCATGAATCCATGAAAATGCCGTGGATACAAAATATTAGTCAGCTGTAGAGTTTTCTAGAATTAATATGACGTGTAATTGTTGCTGAATTGGATGCAGCAGACGATACTATGATAGTTATGCCTGCAAAATTATTCTTGCATCTGAAGACGACTCTTGTTTGGCCTTATCAAGACATCTAAAATAACACATGTTCGTGGAAATCTGTTAAAATTTTGTTGACATCATAGTATGATCTATGTAAAAAGTTGTAAGTCCGAAATTGTGAGTAAAATCACTTTATGGGATTTCCTAAAGCTATTTTAGGATACCCCTGTGATGTCAAAACCTCAGACCTCTGGACCAATCAGATTTCGTTTTACAGCCAAAATATGCACACCAAATATAGTATAACCATCGTGATTCAAAACAAATTGAAATAGTTTTTGTCTCTCCTGAAAAGTAGTTTTCAGAAAAACGACTTTTTGGAATCCCACCGACGATATAATATATGCACTACATCTACTATTATTTATAATGTATCATTGAAATTAAAAATTACAGGGCATTTTATACTACGTTGGCAGTTCCATTGGTAAGATGTAGCTGGTGTATGTGTTCCTGGAAGTGCGCGGCTTCTATTGAGTGTCGATCCTGTCTTCCAACCTCTCTGCTTTATCTAAATAAGTTGAGTTAAGTAAGTGGCTACCAAGGCTATTGCGTATTAAATCAGTTTAATAAACCACACACTTATAATAAAGGAGAGAAACGGAAAAGTGTCAACTCCACTCAACGGTTAATCTAAGAAAAGTAATAGCTTTCTCTAAATCATACCCTCACAGTGGGTTGGCATAATTATAGATTAAATGAATTTAATTAAATTAAATATAATTACTATAATCGTAACTCTAGCAGCTTACTTGATTGATCATGCTACCTGCACTCCTCAGCTTGCACTTATTTAGTACATCTCTCTCTCCATGCAACAATGTATATACAAAATTTATAATACTTATAGAGTATTTACTAATTGACAATACAGTACAACAAGCAGTAAGAGTAGTTAAACTAAGTAACAAATAAAAATATGTTAAAATAATGTTTTAATATTGCAAGACTACATCTACATTTAATTTTAAAAATACAGCTCATATTTGCCATAAATTTATTATTTTTTATGCAAGTTTTTGATAGCATTTTCTGCTTAGAAGTAGTCCTTTCAACCTTATTAAAAACATCATTGCACAATTGCTCACTTTAGTAGTTTGAAAAAACATTTTCTAATTTCTTTTGTAGTTGTAGTGTGGCATAATCCAATGAATAACCATGTGTGGTCAAAGTGTGAAGAAAGATGGATGTAACTAAGACTAAAATGTAATAATGATTAAATTGTAAACACATGGTTATGATTGATTATTTGATTTGTAAAATTTTTTATGCAGTTTTATATTTAAAATTAACTTGACAGTATTTGGCAAAAACAAAGATGACCAAACAGCATACTCTAATTAACACTGATGTTGCGTAATTAAAAGCAGAACTAAAATGCGAGGGAAAATTGTAAACAAGATTCGATCAAACAGGTACTAGTTGAGTATTTGATTATTTACTAAAATGTGCTATAAATATGCAACAAATGTTAAAATGGTTGATGAACAAATTTAGTTTGGATTTACTTCTTTTCTTGTCAGGTTATTTCATATTCTTATGGAAAGCTAAATGTTCAAGCACTAGAGGTAATTGTATGGTGGTCCCCACATACATTTAAAGGAATGCTGGAGCAGCCTCACAATCAGCTATTCAATGGTGGTGACAACAGTAGCTGTAGTTTCCTCAATGTGCTTTTAGGTTATGAATAGGGATAGGGATTTTTCTCCATTGTAGCTTTCCTATTACTCATTGCTTGTCAGTTATTATGATTATATTTATATTGCTCTACATGTTTATTATCCCATTATTGAATCTAAGTTGCTCATTGTTTTATATCATAGTTATTATTAACTCAGTATTGAATTCAAGTTGCTCATTGTTTTTCATCATAGACCTTTGGCTGACTTATGCATTTACTTTCTTGCAGGCTGCATTGATTGTTTACATGTACAAAGGGCTAGCATGTATTACTATATCTGTAGGGCTATTATATGTAAGGCTCAATAACAAGCTAAAGCATTGCAGTTGTGGTATTTCCTTATCTTTACATAATCATAATAACAAAAATCAATGAACTAAATTGATAAGTAGCCACACAACCACAATCACTGAGCTTCCCATTCACACACTAATTCCATTAATGGTTTCCATTGCAGAGTTCAAGTAAAAGCTGGAGTTGCTGCTGATAAAGATGTGTCTCTCAAATCACATGGCACCACTTCAGGTTTCAACCCTGTCTTCCATCTACCACTCTTGATCTAAATTAGTTGTTGTTAGTTAAGCATTCAGGAAAGCTAATGTTTATTAATTTAAGTTAATTAACCAAACACTCAACTCAAAGGAGAGAATTAGGAACTTGTCAAACTTAATTGTCATATAATCTGTGAAAAGTAATAAGTTACCCCTTGACTAAGTACAAAATTTGGATTGGCAAGATTCTAAAATGGGTGATCTTAATTTTCTATTCCAAGTAATCTTATGAAATTTATAAAAAAGAGATATAGAAATATTATATATTTTTACACTATATTTTGATAATTTATTTCAAAATAAAAATGAAGCCCAAAATATCATAGCCTGCACATTCAAATTTTGGGTTGAATGCACTTTCATAATATTTGAATATGGAAAAAAATAAATATTACTAATTTTGTATTTAGAGAAAACAGGCAATAACTTGTAAACACAAAGAAACAAACAAACTTTTAACTTAACTAACCTGTTCAAATAATTGCTAAAATTGTAAATAATGAAAACTATTACCATAAAGTTTAGTAATTAATGTTTTTGCTTTTAAAAAAATTACCTAGAAATTAAAAACCATACTATCTTTACAATATAATATGCTTCCTCTTTAAGAAAGGAAATTTTCTTTCACCATTAGGTACATCTGCTCTCAACTCCACCATTTCCTCCATTAATACATTGACAATGGAAATAAATGAAAATATAACAATCCCTCTTAACACATTTATAACTAATTTTAAACCCCTAAAATTCATTTTTCCAATTAAAACAATATTGAAATAGTGATTTATAAATCTATTTGATGAAATTGAAGTTTCTTCAATAATTCATTCACAATTAGTCATATTTCATCAAAATGCAAAGCAAGGATTACTCAAATTGAAAATCTAGTACTGCCAATAGATTCAGAACGTCTTGAAATAGGTATAAATAGCAGTTTTAGAGCAAATATCAATGTATGAGGCCCATATAAAAAATGAATTTCATTAAACCAACTTCCATATACTGTCACATTAATTAAAAATTAAAATGCACAGATCTAAGTGGACCTTAGTGTAGAATCATCACCCAGGCCAAGATGTGCATTAATTCCAACTCATTTAGTGACATTGAACTACAGTTTCTTTCAAACAGTGTAATGTCTAATTAACCTAACTTTCATTGTCTCATGTACACTGTTTCTCTATCTTTACACTAACCTATATTTAGTATCCACTTAGTTTAAGAGTAACAAGTAACAGCCATGGTTTAGGTAACTGTAGGAGAGAGACTCCAGTTAACAATGGGCTCACTGCCCAAAGCAGTATCTGATCACCAAGAAGCCATCCGTCAAGGTGCAACAGAGTGAGGTTCCATCCATATGATCAATCAACTCAGCTCATTCTCAAGGAACTATATTTATTATGTGTACCCTAACTATGTGATAATAAAAAAAGGACACTATTTGACTTAAGAGCTCAGTCTCATTAATGTGTAACTGAAGTAATATATTTATGCAACCTTTCTGTGACACTAACTGCTGATGATGAAAACAAGTTACTAAATAAAGCAGCAGTTCCCTACCTTACATATAATAACAATTAAATAAAATCACTAAGTACTGACACTAGCTGTGATGAAATAAAAAAGAATTAAAACTATCTACATTGAAGAGCAGCTTCCTAACCTATGGTAAAACCAGATATTGTATAAATAATGAAACCAATAATTGAAGATAAGTAAAATTCCAAAGAATATAATCCATCAATTGCTCACACTACTACATAGCTATTTATACAGACTTTTAACAACATATTTGCACTATTCTAACAGTCAAACAAAACACCTGTCTTCTGTTGTAATTTGTATTCCCACTCCCAGTGTATTGACCTCAAATTAATGAGAAGCATAATATACTTGGCTTCTTGCAAAATATCTTTTTTGCAAATACTTGTCCACTTGATCAATGCATGAAAAGCCATTAATAGCATTCATTCTAAACATCAAATTTTCTTTTCTTTTCTTTATTTCTCTATTTAACTGTTAAAATTTGTAGTTTTAGAATGATTATGCTACATTAGCAACTAATAAAAAACATTCCATCTTAATTCAAACATGAATAATCTAAATTTGAATTCATTCCTTTGATTAACACAATATTTAAATAGTCATTTATAAATCTATCTAATGAAATTACTGCTTTTTCAAATTTCAACCAATATTTATAATATTTCATTAAATTATGAACAAAACACTTATCAGAATGTTTGAAAATAGGTAGAATGAGCAATTTTGAACAAAAATTCACTTTTGGAATTGATTCACAAAAATCAGATGCCTAAAATCTAGGGCACATTGAAAATGACACTAAATAATTCCAGAAAATTTCACAATGTGATTGCTAGATCAACTTAAAAAATAAGAGATTGACATTTTAAAGTAATTTCCAGACATGTAGAATCAGAATACTACATTGGTTTTTCATTTTAAGCTTTAGATAAAGAGCAGTTTTAGAAGTACTCTTGCAAATTTTAGTTTTCACATTTAATTCATTGAATGACATTGAAATTTAATGCAGAAACACATTTGCCAGTCTTTAATCAATGTAGAAATATCAATCTTTACTAAGATGTAGTAGTCAATGCTCTGAAAAATTCAAATTATCAAAAAGCCAAAAATCCCAGTATATTCAATAAAATGGAGTAAAATGTAAATGAATTTTCAAGGTTTATCCATAAAATACGTTTTCATCATCCACAACATTACTAACCAATCCTATAATATTCATATCTAAAAGTGAAAATTTCCCATTATGGAAGATTATTACTGTGAATATCTCAAAATAAAAGTATCCAATTTTTGAATTTTTAATTTTGAGAAAAATGTTTTTTTAGTTGAAATTTTTGAAATTTTCTGTATTGGGACAGGACCAAAAAAATAGAATTTCCTTTCAAGCTGCACATTGTGGTGCAAAAATTTTATTCATTACTTCATTATATCAAAAGTTATTAAAGAAAATATCCCTTCTGAAAAATTTGTGTAGCTCTGGCAAGTCTAGCTCAGCCAATATTGATTTAGAGCTAAACATTTTGAGAAAAAAATTTTTTCAGTAAAATTTGCTACTTAAAAATTCAAATGGGGCTCTGATATCTTTAAATTTTTGTTGCTATAGCCTGCTAAAGTTAAGGTATAATATCTAAAGGCGAACCTGGATTTTCAAAATAAGTTTTTTAACAAAATTTATGGCTGTGTGAAATTTTTGTCTTAAAATTTGAAACAATTCTGATAAAAATTCAGATCACTAGTGTGAAAAAACAAAAAAAAATTCCAAAAAAAAGTTTTTTTTTCAAATAAATGGTACAAAAAAATTTAAGAATTCAGGCTTATTTAAAAATTTTAATGTTGGGAATTTAAAAAACTTTTAATTTTCAAATTCTATTGTCAATTTTTTGCATGAGCTCTCTCCAAATATAATCAATGACAGCAAAAAAATTTTTCCCGCTAGAGGGTGCTATTTTTGATATGTTCAGGCTTGTAAAATTTTGAAATCTTCAGCTTGCAGAGTTCTATAAGCCTGCAAAATTTCATGGTGATAGCTGCAATATTGACAGAGCAATGGGCAAAAATGTATTTTTCAAAAAATTTAGTGGAAGCATAGAAAGCAACTAACACTGCTTAATTAACAAAATGCCACATACCTTGAAATTTCAGACCTAGATGATGTCCCTGATTTAAACTTTGACAGTTCTATGACATATCCTAAGGTTGCTATTAAACTATTATGTACTGTGACTCCAAGCAGGGTGTGCAACCTAAATATGGAAAATCTTGGAAACTAAATTTTCTTTTTAGCTTGCCAAAGAATTAAGAGAAATTTCTATACAACATTGAGCAGCAACAGCAAAGCATTGGAGCAGTCATCTAACCACAGTGTAAAGTCCAGCAAACACACTGTAATAGGAGTCCACAATCATATCAGGCAGACATGTTGGATGTCAGGGAAACTACAATCCTATTATGGCAGCAAATACTCCATCACAATCAATCTATTTCCACATTCATGCATTGAACCCCTTCTCTTCTCCAGTTTGTGTTGTTATCAACCTTGCAGATTACCTATCTGTGGTACAGCTCAGAAAGCCAAATCACATAGGGGTCCATTTAAGGCACTGAACTTCAGTAAAAAGGACTTTACTCTTTAATATACAAGAAAATATAGTGTTACAATCAATTATGTTAACACAATCAAAAAATAATCTCCGCTCATGCCCCCCTATCTTCAGCCTCAAGCAATAGATCCACTTCACACTCTAAAGAGCATTATGATTCTCATCAATCTAAAGTTTCTAGTGTTGGCAATGAAACATTAAATCCCTACTTTATTACTATTAAAAAAACATGCTATATTATCAAAACAAATATCTCCCCTGATACAAAAGAAGAAATCAACAAACATCTTAACACATCACAGCACACAGTAGGTCATTCAATTAGGCCTTTCTTAATTGATGCTGAAAAGTGTTCAGCTGTTAATACATTGTTTTACTATTCACACTCAATGTATGAAGAAGCTACTTGTTCATATTTTCACAGCACTGTACATATGTGCTTTGATAACAAGTTTCATCTTACCAATTTACACAAGCTTCTCAGTAACAAGAACAATCTTGTATTACAACCTTAAATTAATTTGTCATTGGAAAGTATTCTTATTGTTTACTTTATTAAACTAGAGGAATTACCTAATTCTAAATTAATTGATAAATTGTCACTTGCTTATTGGCTAGCTAAAGTTAGTAAAATTTGTCTAGTCATTATTCTTACTGATTTTAGTAACAGTGAATGTTGTGCTTCTGAACTTTATGAATTAGAATTAAGTTTGGATAACTTTTTCATTTTCAAACCACAAAATTCATATTCTTGGATTACTTAACATTTGCACATCAACTACAATGTTAATTTTCATAGATTTATTTCTCAATAGGATATGCCCTTATCACTACTTAATGGTTGACAAGATACTAGCAATAGATGTTTTATTACAAGCACAATCCTATGAATTGATTGCAAATAAATGAGATCCAGCAATTATTACTGACATTCATGTTTCCTTTGCATATTCACAATCAGTTAACACTTTAAATGAAGTCAGTAAAGTATGGAAAATATTAAAGAAGATAACACCTGGCCCATAATTTTGATCACATCTTTGTCACAAACCTACCATTACTCTTTTGAATGCCTACTAAGTAACATCCAATTATCTCTTAATGTTCAAGACCAAACTGATTTTCAACACATTCTATTTGAAGAAAAACAAGTTCCTGATTGTACCATAAGATCAACTCTATGGATTACATCTATTTATCTAATTGAGGATGCAACATTAACTCTACCCATTTCTAAATAAAAGGGTTGAGCTCAGGAAAAACTAATATCATGAGTTAGTAGTAATTTCTATTTCTGCTTAACTAAAAAATTGGCATTTATTTGGAATACCACTTTTAATGTCATTACCTGGAAAGAACATAATACTCACAGCTAGCTTTGAGAAATATTACACACATATTATCAACAAAGAAATCTATTGGGCACTCTACCCATTTCCTTAATATGTGACAAATTAGGAATTGCATGAAGTAATATTCATATTTTCTCAGACAACATCTGCAAGTTTATGTGGGGAACCATGACTGAAACCAAATACACTTTTTAATAGATGAGTTTAAACCACTATCTACAATATACTTATAGAAAAGAATACCTCATTCAACTACAAACTATTATGAGAAATCCAAGCACTGCTTGTTAATAATCAAAATTACCCAGAATGCTCATACAACAAAATTTCAACTACAATTAAGTTTGAAAAGGATGAGCAACAATAGATTCCAATCAAAATCATTGAATTGTACATGCAATCAGTATCAGAGTTACAAACAACATGGAAAAACTCAGTGTTGATATATGTCTGAAAAAACTTGAATGGATCAAAACAGATATTACAAATTATTTAATGAGAGGTACAACATCTAAGCCTAAAGATGCAGCAATTGTCCCACATCAGTTTACAGCACAAAATGAGACTGACTCACTTACATTGATGAAAATTCTTTTTCCCAAAAGTTGCACAAGAAATCAACTTAATACTATGTTAAAACCCCACTCACAATTAGCATTGGATATCACAATCAAGAAATAATCTCCTCTCATGCCCCCCTATCTAATGGAAAAACTCAGTGTTGATATATGTCTGAAAAAACTTGAATGGATCAAAACAGATATTACAAATTATTTAATGAGAGGTACAACATCTAAGCCTAAAGATGCAGCAATTGTCCCACATCAGTTTACAGCACAAAATGAGACTGACTCACTTACATTGATGAAAATTCTTTTTCCCAAAAGTTGCACAAGAAATCAACTTAATACTATGTTAAAACCCCACTCACAATTAGCATTGGATATTGAATGCATTTCTGCAAAAATTCAGATATCTGAGGAAAACACCACTAAATTTCATAAACCTTCTGATTTCCTATGGGAGCACATCATTCACAGACAGGTGAACCATTCTTTAACCATAAGGACTGCTTGGTTAGGACTCACTCCTACCAACCAAGCCTCTTTAGAAGAATGTATAACAAACAAAAACAGTTACTGTATCCCATCACCACTAATACACACAGCAGTCATTCAACCTGCTTGCCATTTGAAACATAGAAACAGCCTCTGTGATCTAATAAAAATTACTAACTCTGTTTAATACAAACAAAGTAAATCCAAGCTGATAAAGGAAGATGATATATATCATTTTTACTGTGATGGTCATGTTTCTTTGGAGCATGTCTTTAGAAAAGGTAAACCTATTGCTTAAACAAATTGACTATATTAAATCTAGCATTTTGAAATTACCAAACAGAATTCTTATTCTATTTTCAGGCATTGGTGATTAATGTGGTGTAATCTAATACAGGAAACCTTACAATATTACAATGCATCTAAACCCATTGAAATAATAACAATGATGTGAACCAATATTAGTGATCCAGAATTAATGACACAAGAAATTGTCTCAAACAACATATCAATTTTGTTCAACAATTCAAAAGTCACTCTAACCTGTTAAGTTTCTTGAAATTTTTCTATCTGGATACTACAATTACCAAAGATGAAAAATATGCTTCTGACATTGAAGCTAAAATAAAACTTCTCATAACAATTAAAGACTTTATACTGTATCTCAAATTCTACAATATGTTTATGATAAAACTTAATAGTCTCTGAAATACCTTAACCATTGCAAAATGAATGGAACAATTGAAATTTTACAACATTACAAAAAAAGTATGTACTCAGTTGAAGCATTATGCTATGCAAACCCACTATTCACAATACTCAGACATTTTAACCTGGAATGATCCTCAAGCAATTACTCTAGTTAAACAAGCACAATCTCATATTGAACTTGATCATTTGGAATTAATGGACTAAAGCTATAGCCTATTTAGGGGTGTTTGTAGCATAAAGACAATTAAACTTTGTTTCTTCTTTACTTAGAATTATCAATTTACAATTTAGATTTACAAAATTATATTCAATCAATCATTTGACAAATTGAAGCATGCTATATTTTAGTTATTTAAAGTTAATATTTGTCCATATTTTGCAGTATGCATTTATATGTATGCTACCAGTTTTTGTTAGTATAAATAGGTGTGATTTATTCATTTGTTTTTTCTTCAGTCTACTTTTAGTAAATTCATTTTGCTTTTTCTTTTGACTTTTACTTTTATTAAAATTTTGTGTTTCTAGATTCATACATGTAGCTAAAAGTTGCCTAGACATGGTACAGCTTGACTAGCTTGTCTCATTAACAGATTTAGGTATATGGCTAGGAGATTTGGTTGGTACTTGAAAGGAATACTGAATATCTCAAAATGAATACCAAAAATCTCAAAACAGATACTGAGAAAATGTAACTATGGAAACCCTTGTTAGCTTTCAACCAATAGCAATCACTATGAAATCACATGTTATGGCATTTAGACACAGAATTTTTTTACTACTCGGAATGTTAAGAACTCAAACTTAAATAAGCTTGCAAAACTCGATCAGAAAAACTTGGAAGAGAAATCATCAAAACTCAAACTTGAACTCCACTCAAAAATAGCATAAGAATTAAATTTCTTTAAATATCAATTTTCTTACCAATCACAATTATCTTAGAATTATTGTAAAATTGGAACCCAAGGGCTACGCCCGAATCATCCTGGAGAGTAACCACCATGTGGTGGTTCCTGGGTAGGCGGAGATGCTGAGCCAATACTTGATGGGCGCGTCTCTTCGCGGAGTCCCGAAACAGAAGTGAACGTTAAACAATAGGGTAGAAGAAGGTGCTGCCATGTGTGCGGGAGCACATATGGGGGCGGTGACGGTGATGTGAGACTGTCTGTTCTGAGGAGCAGATGGCGACTTCTATGCCCAGAGCCGT
>CABFPE010000283.1:486361-504802 GCA_900660155.1 Hofstenia miamia | reverse complement strand
CCGTAATGTTCCTTTTAATACCTCGTCTGCTGTGAAACTCTCTTTGTTCAAGTCCATTCCTCGCGCCATTCTTCTCTACGCGTCTCCTTGTTGGTGGCCTTCTCGTGCTTTGTTCCACTCCATGGAACGTTTCCAGAAACGCGCTTTCAAATGGATTTCCTCTTTGGACTATAAAGACGCTCTGCTGAAATTCTCCACTCTCCCGCTGTCACTCTACTTCCATGCCTGTGATCTCCTTCTGTTCAATCGACTACTGACTCGCAAATTGGATCTTGATCCTTTTGATTTCATTAAGTTCTCCAATTCCTGCTGCACTCGCTCTGATGATGTTGTCACCTTCTCCATTCGTCGTACAAAGAAACATCGCACCCTTCACTCGTTTTTCAATCGTGCTTGTACTGCTGCTAATTACATCTTGACTCGCAACCCTCCAACAGCGATTGATTTCTTTTCCCCACCACCGAGCTTCAAGAAATCTTTGATGGCTTTCCTCTTTGCTGAGCCCTTCTCCGACTTCGCCTACTCTTCCATTTGCTCCTATTTCATCTCCTGTGACTGTCCTCGCTGCCGTAAAACTTGACTTGTTTTTATTTTCTTGTTGTGTATGCCTTCAGCGGCTAAATAAAGTCATTGATTATTATTATTATTATTATTAATATCCAAATATTTGAATTCGAAGGCAAAAACCTTGAAATGCCAAAATGCCAACCTTCCAAATCATTGGTTGTCTTCAATTTTCATTGGAAACGCACCAAATGTCCGGTGGAAAGTGATCTAACCAAGTGCGCCTAATTAAATAATAAAGATTGAAATCTTTTATTTGAGATACCTGAAATATTGCAAGTAGGGAAGTATTGAAAGAAGCGCGCGATTGTTCTAAACAATTCTTTCAATTTCGTTAAATGTAGAAGTGATTTCGTACAATGGCAAAAATGTCACAGCCATTATGGAACGCACTAATATTCTGAAGCAAGGTTTTCGCTGATAGTGGGTCATCAAACAAAAGCTCTGATATTGCATTGACAAAAGTGTAAATAACATCCACGAATGCGAATATTCGGGAACACTAAAGTGTAAAAATTGATAGCAGCTGAATTTTCCAAAGCACTTGATTAACAACTCAGCAATGATGATTACCTGTTCTTAAAGCCGAAATCATTGCAGGTTCAAAGTCGATCATGAAAACGGACGGACAAAATTCAATATTAAGGTCATTAGCTTGATTTTGTATAAACTGTAGTACCGTGGAATAAACCTAGAGAAAAATTAATTTCCGAGTTGTAACACAGTAAAGAGGGAGGCAAACTCATTATTTGCATGTAAAATGTACATTTAATCTAACAAATAAGTACTTAAGTACTTTTAAAAATGTCTATTTAAAAAAATTCTGAAAAAATTATAATCAAGTACCTCACTTGTTCGTTGACGTGTTAACACGTATACCGCTGGGATACGCTTTTCTTGATAAAAAAGCAGATGGTATACAGCTGCAAGAAAAATCGTGGGACAACATCAAATGCTGCGTCACCCATAACTACAGATGCGGCTAACAGTAAACGTAGCATTTGAACTGACGAAAATATCAGTAAGTGTTTCCCTGCAACCATCGTAATGTGTAAGAATTTACTGCCGAAGGAGTCTATCTTAAACGAATCCGAAGGTCCAAGTCTTCAGCAGAATGTGGCAGGGGAGGAAAAGTTTTTGCTTTGAAACGATTTAGCGATCGAATCACTGACTCTTTCAAAGGCAAATGCACTGCTTCATGAGGTTGAAGCTAACGAAAATTACAATTTAACATATAGGCAAGACAAAACAGCATTATTGCAGAAGATGCCAAAAAAATTGCGTAAAAAATATACTGAAAACTAAACTAACCGATTGTATTTCAGCAGAATAGACTGACGATGCCTTATTTAATGGATTTTCTTGGTCATCGCTTTTCTGGCTTTTTTGCACGCACAATATCCTTCTCTTCAATAGCATGGTGATGGTCAGATATATCTGGCGCTTCAAGATGTTATTGGAAATCGCTTTTACTGCACATTTAGTGCTTTTCCAATATTTAGAATTCTTAATTTGTCGATTTAAAGCAAATCTATTATTATCGATATTTAGAATAGCATTTCCTCTAGAGGATTTTTCTAAATTCACACCTTCCATTTTTGATGGATAAATGACAAAACAATTTTTTATGAAAAGTATTTTGATTGGTTTAAATAAACTCGATGTAAGGTCATATTCGATGTAATGTCTTATTCGAGGTATAGTTTATTCGATGTAATGTCTTATTCGAAGTAATGTCTATTCTATGTAAATTCTATAGACCTATGGCAGATTGTGCCACAACCAAGTACAACAGAATACTTTTTGTTGTAAGCATGGAATCCTTCCTAATTTCGAATATAGAATGTTTTGCTTTAGCCTTATCTGTAGTTGATCTTCCGAAAGCAGCATGGTACATTATAAACAATAGAATACTTCTGCGCATAATTTTGAATAACTCTAGATGCTATGGAGCAAGATTGAAGTGCTTAATCAATTTCGTTAATTGCAAATTTTCAAATATGTGCGGATTTCATGGATCAATTTAACTTTACTTCACTTTTTTAAAAAAAGTTATCAACAAAAGAAAGACATTTCCTAGGTTAGTTTTTCAAGCTGAATACACTGACATCGCCAAAATTGGAAAAAGTCAAAATTAAAAAAATTATGGTAGATTTAAATTGCTACGAATTTATCGTGCATATTTTCACTAAATAATAATTCTATATTTCTAACTAAATGAATTACTAAAATACATATAAATATTCATAAAATAAATACTAGTGTATTAAAACAGTCTGAAAACATTAAACAATGATAGCTTATTTAATAAACGGTAACTTTAAAACCAGCCCAGCACCTTAACGCCCAGCGCTTTAGTGACGTCATAGAAATGATGTCATTTACAAATCTCATGTTGCTGATTTTTTTAAATTTTCGAAGACATGTAAAACATGTTTTTATATAAATTCACTCCACGGAGTATAAAATTACGCAACGTTGTGTTTTATTGCTATTGCTTAAACAATGAGCTTTGCTACAAACCCCGAAAATGTGCTTAAGGTTAAACTAATAATGATTTCTTGATACGCTATGTATAGATTTTATCTGTTCGTTAATTGCCGAACAGAAAAGAAGTGTTTATCCTTTAGGTGTTCTTGGCACTCAAAAAATAGTTGCATTCCCTTTCTATGAAGATTATTTAGTTAAATATTTTAAAAAGTATAGCGATGAGAATATATGGCCACACTCATTTTACAGGTGTTGTTTTAAATATGTTAAGTAAGCAGCTGTTTTTTATTGATTCATTTGCTCATTTTAATTCTGTTGCTGTAAATTTTATTAAAAAATCAATAAATGTAATAGATTATGATTTGTTAACGTTTTTCGAAGTCCTATCCAAACGGATGGATTCTCTTGTGGTGCTTGGCTGCTATCTACTTGCTATGGTATCATATGTAATAATCAATTACCGTCTTGTTCCAAAGAATTACTCAGAAAGTGCTGGGCTTTTCGAAAAATTACTTTAAAAAGTGCTGGGCTTTTCGAAAAATTACTTAGAAAGTGCTGGGCTTTTCGAAAAATTACTTGGAAAGTGCTGGGCTTTTCGAAAAATTACTTTAAAAAGTGCTGGGCTTTTCGAAAAATTACTTAGAAAGTGCTGGGCTTTTCGAAAAATTACTTAGAAAGTGCTGGGCTTTTCGAAAAATTACTTTGAAAGTGCTGGGCTTTTCGAAAAATTACTTTAAAAAGTGCTGGGCTTTTTGAAAAATTACTCAGAAAGTGCTGGGCTTTTCGAAAAATTACTTAGAAAGTGCTGGGCTTTTCGAAAAATTACTTAGAAAGTGCTGCGCTTTTCGAAAAATTACTTTAAAAAGTTCTGGGCTTTTCGAAAAATAACTCAGAAAGTGCTGGGCTTATTGCTGGATTATTGAAGCAACGTTAACAATGTTGACAATCATTTCAAATGAAGAAGCACGTGGTTGCTGTCTTATATAAACACACTTGTTTCTAGGTTTCAATTGTAAATAAATTAATAGTTCAAAAATATTTTTAAAATTCCTTAAAAATATAAAGGAACAATTGTTTACTTTAAAATAAATTTTTATTAAATTGATCGGATTTCATTGGGAATTTTAATTTTCTGATAGACTGCGGAGTTCTGATTTCATAAAATTTCCACATCTAACTAAATTGGTGTCACATTCTGCTATGAGCTTATCGAATACGGCAGACGGAGGAAAATCAATTAAATATTTGCATAATTCTTAATACGTGACGTTATTTTTTCTCATGCAATACACATAGAAACAATCAGTGAGATTAAGCTTTTCAAATTATAGTAATATATATAATTAATATATCAATAAATCGATTAACATTCCCGACATATGGTTTTCCAATCGTAGCGATTCTATTTTAATGTATTAGATATTTTATTTATTGGATATATTCCATACCTGCGTGGATTTAAATTTTGAAACGTTCTCCATAAAAAACCTTTCGGGTATAACGAATTCCATGCCACTAAAACAATTCGTCCAGCTCAGAACCATAAAAAATGTTTTTACACAGTAGATTCAATAAATAACATAAAATATACAACGCCCGATAGGCAACATTGATATGGAAATCCCCGGTGATATACTTTTCATTATTGATCCCAAAATTATAGTCTCGTAAAAATAATTCTATATAGTGAATCCTGTTATTAGAGAAGCCTAATTATTGAAAAGCAAAATAAAGTTCTTGATAAAAAAGGCATGTAATACAAAAATACTAATAAGAAATCTGTTTTCCCAATATATATTTTAGAAGAACGTATGCGTTTTTTTCAACACTGATCTTGTGATGCAACAATTAGCAAACACATTAACTAGAGAAAACAAATTCTTATAAAAGCAGCATCATTTACAAATTAATTAACATTTATGAGCAAAATATTAAATAATTTTTTTTTGATTTACTTGGGTAGCTCTGAAAAGAGCTGAGTGAAAATTACGATAACTGTGGGAAAATTCATGTCTTCCAAATTGCCAAAGAATCCTTTAGAAGATTTAAGATGTAGTCTTTATCAAACGTCACTTCAAGTTCTGTAACTTTACTGGACTCCCCCAAATCTCCTGAACAATGCAAAAAATCCACGCGTTCTTCTGCTCATAAGCATTTGAATTTGGGAGTAGAAACAAGCTTATAAGATGCATCATAGTGAATCAAATGCAGGCAACACTCTCGGGCCACTTAATATCAATTACAATGTCCTCAAATTGCATTGAAGCTCGCTCCAAACACAGGAAATTCAGCTCTAAGGAAAAATCCAGCCTTTTCATTCTACAGGGTTACCAGTTAAAAACGGTACTTTTTGGGAAGAAAAAACTGTAAGAACCATATACATATTAATATTTATCAAAACATTAATGAACACATTTATCAACACATGTAAAGTCATTAAAAATATTCGAAGTGGCCTCCATTGGCCTCTACGCACTTTCGAAGACGTGGTATCCAACCTTCCACAGCTCTGTGGATGATATCCATGGGGATAGAATTCCATGCTTCAGACAGACACTCTTTAGGTTCATTTAATGAATTGATGCTGCTACGTTTGAAATGTTTAATGCTGACGCAATTTGTCTTTGGCTTGAATGACGTATGCTTTTATCCTGAGGTGATATAGCTAGTGTAACAACAGCTTGTCGCACTGGAGAATTTGATACGCGACGGACAGTTCCAGATCCCTTTATACGGAGTACTGAATAGCCTGAATTTATTTCGTAGAGTTCGAAGGTCGGAAAAGCGTGAGGAAAATTCATTAATACAATTTCGTATTAGGGAGACATACGTCGACACTTCATTAATCCCCATGTTGGATTCTCAGTTTTGAAGAGAGTTATGACCTCCCTCTGTAAGTCACTTAAGTGTGGCATTCTCACAAAGTAAAATAATATCTAACGAAACAGTGATATTATTCTATTCATTGCAGGAGCTCCGTCGGTTTTTACTGAGACCAATTTTGACAGATCGGTGCCCATACTGTTAGTGCATCGCAACAGCGCCCCCAGAATATCTGCTCCTGTTGTAGTGCCCTTCATAGGAACTAACTCAACGAAATCTTCAAAAATATTAAAATTTGAGCTGACTCCACGAACGAATACCGCAAGCTCCGCTGTGTCCGTTGTGTCAGTGCTCTCGTCAATAGCCATTGAAAAGTATTGCAAATTTTTTAGACAATCTTGTTAGCGAATTTTACATCCACTTGGACATTTCTTCGATTCGTCGGGTGACAGTTATTGCAGAAAGGCTAACATTGGTGAATAATTTTTTTTCTCTGGACAAATGAGTTCGACAATGGCGATCAAACAGTCTTTCACGAAATCACCATCAGTGAAAGGTTTCATGTTTTTTGCAATTAATTTGGCTACCTCATAGCTTGCCTGGGTGTTTTTTTCTGAATCAGTGTTTTGCTTTTGAAATATACTACACTGATTTTCTAAGCAGAGTTTAAGACGGTTAATTTTGTCTTTTCTCGTTTGGCCTCTGTACTCTGAAAACTTCGAATGCTTTGTCTCATAATGACGCTTGATATTAAATTCCTTGTTTACAGCAACAGACTGATTGCAAATTAAGCACGTGGGTTTACCAAATTGTAATATGGAGAAGTACTTCTCCGTCCATTCTTAATTAAAACTTCGGCACTCATCATCCTTTCGAAGTTTTGCTAACATCCTAACCTAAATTATAAAAAAAGTTTAAGTTAAAGCTCTAGACTACGAACAATCTCGTACTAGACAGACAGACTAGACTCTAGTCTACAAACAATCTCTTACTAGTCTACTGCTTTTGCACCAGTTTTATGGCGTAACATTACCACAAGTTTTTTCAAACAGTGCTAACACTGCAGTTTGAAACTGAATAAGAAACGGCGGACCATATTCTTGTAAAAACTAATTAATATGTCTCGGGCCGGACGATTTCGCATGGCGGGCCATAGGTTGCTTACCCTTGCCCTAAAGAATGCATTTCACGATTTTAATTTTTCACTTTTTTACCGAAAATTTATTGATTTAGCCAGTCAAAATCAAATTTAAAAATGTTGCTGGGAACATTCCACCATGCCCCCCTTTTGTACGCCACTGCATATTATTACTTGATTCTTGAATCTTGTTTTATGCAAGCTGACAATTTACGATGTGTAAATTTGTATAAATATAAATTCATACAATTAAAAATGAAATTCGTTTATTAAACAATTATTGGGCAAGCACTGCTTGTTTTGCTTACACGGCCAAGCCGCCTATGATTCTATTCCTTCGGCATCGTAAAGGCTGGTAGATCTCTGTAATATTGGTGTTATTTAGGAAATAGTTGGGTTCTTTTATAATGCTCCATTTTCAAAGGTGAATATTTGGATTAATAATGCAAAGATCAGTTGAATATTTTTCTCTGAAAGCTATTGCGCATAGTGTATTTGAAATAAAATTTGAACACTGAAGTCGTCTTACGCTATTATAACAGGTCATTGGTTTAATTCCGATGTGTTCGAATACGCTATTGAATATATGCAAGCAATATAAGGGACTTGACATGGGTTGAATCTGTATTTTAACATACGACATGAATCCGCAAATACTTGATTTTACTCAATCCAAGAGGAGTATAACATGTATAAATGACACAAATTAAGCTATATACAACAGTTTATCTAAATTTCGTAAAAACGTTTTATAATTACATTAAAAAGGAGAAACTAATAACGTCTTTTACATTTTGAAAACTTTGAGGTGAAGTATCGGGGAAAATTTGAATTCTCCACGGTCAACAATTGTCCGGCCCAAATCAACCTATTGGCATCGAACATATTTGTGGAACTTATCAATTGGCTCGACTGTTATGCAACGTTTCCAATTAACGGTCCGCTTAATTGCAGAATTGATGGATTCACAATTATTGTTGGTACAGTTAATCATACCCTATTTAATATTAAATTTTATTATCAAAAAGTAGTTCTTAAAAATAAAGCACAATGATGGTTAAAATCAATACTTTTGCGAATTGTTGTCATTTGTCCCAAAAAAATTCATTCAACAATTCTTTGCGGATGAAGCACTTTGATTTGCTAAGTTATTCATTTGAAAGTCTGTATAAAGCATTATTGAAGAAACATTGCCTTTGGCAATAACGGATTCTTGGACAAATTGTGAGATAACACCATATTTTCAAGAGCTATACTTTCTGAAAAGTTTTTAGATTTACACGAATGACACAAATCAATAACAGTCTTGACACGTGAGTTTGAAATTCCATTTATGGGTAATTTCATTATCCTCGTTACGAATTTTATATCCATTTTGCTATATAGAATTAATATTTTTTGAAAGTACATATACAAATGCATGCTGAATCCTTTTATTTATAACAAATGTAGCTAATGTGAACAGAAATAGTTTGTAAAATCTGTAAAAATATTCCAAACATTTGTCTTTCACAAGTAGCCATAAATCAAAATATTAATCGGATGACTAGTGATTTTAACTGACTTTTAGCAAGAGCAAATGTTAACACTGCTACTTGTCATCTATCCTGTGGTTCCTAGTGAATATTCTCGTTCGATACTACCCACACTCAATAATTTTTATGTTTGGCGGAAGACTACTGCCAGCTGACCAGTATGGCAAGAAGCATTATCAATATAACTTTTTATGACTTTACGTGCAACTATTTTTATGTTGGAATCACAAATATGCGGTGATTTATAAAGTCGTAATTTTACTTCAATCAAATTATTTCAATGACTAGTATTCATGTTGCTGGCGTCATTTTTACGGACATCACAGCGTATTGATCAACCGCAGTGACAAGCAATGTAAACAGGGCCAGATATTTATGGGACGGCTCCAGCCTCAAAGCATTTTTTGAAAAGCTCTTTTTATTAGTTGATTTTTCCATAAAGAGCTTTGTATCAAAAAAAATGTATAAAAATTCTTGAAAATTTTAAGAAAATTCTCTAAAATTTCAAAAAAATCAATAAGTTCGAAAATTTCTGTATTTGTGAATATGTTTTAGCCCAGACCATAATGGAGCTGGAGCCATTGATATCCAACAACTCCGGATCAGATTCATTTTTGGGCCTACTCCGAAGCCGTAGATACAACATTTGTATTTAACACAGCATTGTTAGAAAGCTCAAACTTCAATAAGGTTCGAATGTCACCGAATTTCCATCAGTTTTTAATGAAACAATAAATGCTCAAGGTTACTGCAATATTTGTCAGTCAACCGTTAAATTCAAATGGTAATGGCTGGTACATCAACTCTGAGGAATCGGAAAAATAACTACAGAATTGAAATTGCACCACAGCAATCAAACTAACAATCATTATTATTAACGAATTCAATAAAATCACATGAAATCTTTTGTTGCAACTGATATTCCTTTATTCAAGTTAATGCGTCTTGCACTGAAAAAATAACTCCTCCGAATGAAAATTTCAACAAAGGATTAATAAAGCTGTTATAATACAACTGTCTAATGTCAATAAAAGTACGCAACAAAGATCTTTCTGACTGTGGATGGAACAGCTTAATTCAAAATATTCTTCTGGAAACTTTAACTACAGCAGATTTAATGTATATCGTTAAATGTATTTATTAGAAAAGTTCTCCAAGTTGGCAATGTTTTGCAAAAATACTATAATTATTACCTGGTGGAGATATAGATTTTTCTGGGTATGGATTACTTGAGACGAAAAACAAACGGATTCTCAATTGATTGACAGCTCTTGTCAATTACGCTGTAATAGCCACTACGGTGATTAAATGCAAAGATCCACTGTTAAGCCATGCATGAATGCATAAATCGCAGTCAAATTCTGCTGCTGATGAAAAAAGTTTTCAATAATGCATTTTTTTTGAAAAACTGATCATCCACTTATATAAATGTACTACTACCTCCGTCCCATAAAAAATTGGGATTGGTCATCAAACCACTTTTCATCGACATCCATCCAGTTTTGCCAAATGTGTTGCGACAAAAATTAATTCATACATCTTTCTGAAAATCACTGAGTGGAGGAACAGATCGCTTTGGGCACTATCTCATGCCATATTCGTCTAACATCTTCTAAACAGCTGATCTTGGAATTGATGAGGTTGACGTAGTTTCGCGAATAATGATGTCACGCTTATCTTCCTCACAAGCCACAATTGCTGCAGTCCATTTTTCTTGCACAATTGATGGACAATGCTTTCTTAGTTCTTGACAATTTTTGTCTGCTCTGAAAGCCGCATTATTAGTAACAACTGAGCTTTATTCACACGAATGATTACGCAGCATACCAAAACTTATTTGCTTGTTCACGTTTTGTAATTAATCCAAGCGTAATCGAAATGTTAACTAAGGAAATTCATTTATTTTTCATTATGTAACTATTTTTCTGTAAAATTAATTATAAAATTGTGCTATTTTTTCTAAGTATAATTCCAATTTTTAGACAGACTTATTTGTTTCAATAACTCCCTGTGAGAAAGAAAATGGGCTTTTACTACAAATTCGAAATTAATAGATGTTTTTCAAATGGACGATTCCTTAGCATAAGACATTAAATCTAGGTGGAAAATGCATGTGTTTGTTGACTTTAAACGCCTATTTATTTTATTGGTTTATTTAGGACTAACAGAATGTTTTTCAGTATTAATTGGATACAATGTTTTCAATTATATTTGTGTATTCTTTAATTTTTATTCTGTCACGTGTATTGTTCTTTGTTTTTATCATGAATCTTAAAGACTACTTAATAATGTGTCTATTTTGTTTTAGTATAGTTGACTGTGATTTCTATTGCAAATTCCTCTTATCAAAAAATATCAATATTCGTTTAGATGTAAATGTTGTTGAATGTGAAGCTGCTCTATTAACTATTGGTGAGTGTTTTTTTTCCTGCTGAAAACAATTCAAATATTATAACTTATTTATAAAATATGGTTTTAGCTATAATTAAACGTGTATATTGAAGTGTATTTGATGTTATAATTTTGATAATATTCAACTCCTGCTACAAAGAAACTGCAAGTTGCTTGCGAAGTTTCTTAATTTCAAATTTTATTTACCAATGATAACTCAATTTTGTAACTCGCGCCTTTTTCAGTTTTCTTTTATTAGAATTGCCAAAAGCTACTATTGTCAAACTTAATTTTAGGATTGTGAACGATTTGGTGATAGCAACATTGATGCGAAATCCAGAAATGAAAGAATTCAAGAGTACAGGCTAATTCAATGCATTTCTCAAGTGATAAGTTAAACACTCTATTTTGTACACAACAGGTAAATTCATTTTATTGAATTATCGTAACTTTATATTCATTGCTTTGCGCACATAGAAATTCTCAAATAGCCTTAAAATGTTAAAATGGTTTTTCAATTGCATTTGTTTATTAATTAAACATAGGACTAGATAAAGGCTCACTTCATGATCTCATGTGTTTTAGAGAAAATCAATTGATTGAAGTGGACTGGGAATCCAGGTACAGCTTAAATCTTACCAGGATCTTGTGGACAAAAGGCGAACTCATTACACTCATGTTGACTCCAAAAAATTTGTCCGGTCTCCTTTTGCACCTGAACTTGCAGCTGATTTTACTCTTCAATCATACCCACTGTTTTTACTCATTAATTCATAGAAGCCTATTTTTAAATGCAATGATGAATTTCTCTCCTTTAGCCTATATTGGCAAACATAAATGTGATATGAAAAAATCTCATATTTTAAATGACTTGATTCATTACAAAAACTTACCGTCTGTACATTTCTAAGGTCTTAAGAACGTATAGAATATTTTGAATTTTTAAAAATTTTCTCATGAAGTACTGTTTGGCTTACAAAGATAACATTTCAGCTACTTCAACAAAATCTTTTTGTAAGTCAATGTTTAGAGATTTGTAAATTGTTATATTTTTTATATCTGTTTTATTTTGTATCTGTCCTCTTAAAAATCTAATTTTTATATTACTTGTGTACTTTGTTAAAACTGCAATAAAGAATCTATAGATTCTCTTGCAGTTTCTACCTTTACTCTAATTGTAATTCATTTCCAATTTGTGTTCATATTTTAGTAATAAGTGACTACTTAAATTTTTAAAGTGCATCAATTTTAAATATATTTCTCGATGAGTATTTATTCCATTGTCAAGGTTTTTATATCATTAGGTACATTTTAATTATGTATAAAATCTACAAAATTGTAATTATTATTTAATAGATTTCAAAAACCTTCAATGTTTTAATATCAAAAATATCATTATGAAATTTTGACTGTTTTATAATACTTCATTTGATGAAAAAGTATTGTTAATGGGATGTTCATATTTTTAATATTCTTTATTATTGTTTAAAGTTTAAACTATACTTCAAAAATAACTAAAACTTGTGAATTTGTATTTTACTAATAAATATGTAAGGTAAAATATAATATAAATGTTAATTTTTTTAACCATAAGTTATTATTTAAATTGTAGTTTACCAATTTAGAGATATTGCTCAATGAGTTTTAATGACATTGTCAAATTTTATATACAATTTAAATACAAACTGATTTGTTCTACTAAGTATTTATTTTTAACTTTCTGATTTCATTAGGTTTAAGGATTTCTTAAAAAATATAAAATTCAAAAATTTGTTTATTATATAATAGTGTTTTGTCATTTATATCAAAGGTTGAGTGTATATATCAAAGAAATTGCAATATCTAGAGGCACAAAAGTTACAAAATCAGTAGGTTTGCTTTACTTGAAATAGCAAAGCTTCTTAACTACTAAAGATAGCATCATGGAGGTATGTAGTATAGTACTTTTAGAAATAAATACAATTCTATTAAATTTGACAACAATTGACTTAGCCTCTTCAATTAAAATAATATATATGAAAATTTGCGATTTTCAAGCTAAACGAACCTTCCACTTTTGTAGCTCATCTTTAGATGAGTTACTTAATATTTATCAATAAATGTCCAAAGATGAGCAAAGTGAGCCTTTTGAAATTTCTTCTTTTAAAATATCAATTCTCTTGATCACCAATTCAAAGAATACTCCAAAACCATTTCTTAAATTTTGCTTTCCATATTGTAGAAGTTCGTTTATTGATTAAATTATTCTGAAAAGAAGGAAATTCTACTCTATTATGCGATGTCTGTAAATAATGTTCCAGAGTTTGATGAGGGGAAAAATATCGAATTAAATATGAAATATTAGTTTCGAGATAATTCAAGTTTTTACTGGTACATATTTTGTTTGCCCGTCTAATTTGAGAATCGATTTTTTTAGATAATGAGATTTCAATTCTGTTAAACAATCAGAACAATATCTAAAATCACTCATAACCAATGCATTCATCAGCATTTTTTTCATTTTAGCGGCAATAACCATATTTAAAATTGAAATGCACTTAATGCCAATGGACATTTTGCTTAGTATGGTTTGAATATGGTAGTTAATTTTACGCTTACTGTCTATTATTATACCGAAATATTAAAATTTTCCCACTAGTTCAACTATTTTACCAGAATACTTAAAGCTCTATTGATTGTATACTGTAGTATATTTGCATCCCTAGTTGTAAAAGTAACGTTTAGTGTCTAAATAATAATATATTCGATACTTGTTGTACAATTAGTGATGAATATCCATTTGTAATTTGATTGGCCGCTAGTACGAAGAATCCATTTTTGAACGTAAATTTGAATCGCAGACATCGCTATAGCTTTTGCTTTATTTGTTCTGTAGTTGCTCATCGTTTATCCCAAGTGATTTACAATATTTGTTAACATTTGTAAATAGGCAGAAAGTGTTAATTTCTCTTAGTTTAAGTTTGCTACCCTAGCTTCTAGTTGCTTTTTGTTTTACAATTATATATTTCCCCAACCGCTGATTCAAGTAACTTTATATTTTAACATTTTTCGGATAATAACTTTTTCTTAAATTGCCCCTTTTTTATCTGTATAATATTTATTTTATTTATATGTTAGTGATCGTAATGATCAACGCTTAGAGTATCACTTCGGGCGACAGCTGCCTTAAATAGTTAGTGGTTAAGCTCCTTAGTCTGAGTGATAGTAGGATTAGGTATAATGATGAGTACGGGTAGGACGCCCGGTTTGCATGTAGCTATAATTATTGTATTTTCTCATCTAAAATGAGCTGAGAGTTAGGTCTTAGAAGTGGTTCATCGCTTCGGCCGGAGGCCTTGCTTCTGTAAGAAGTTTGGATTAACTTCTTCTCTGAATATCTGTTATTAGAACTCATGGAATGAAAATGCTTTTGTTTTATCAATAGATAGAAGTACATAACTAATTAGTAGTTTCATCTGTTCTTTGTTATTTCTCAAATAGAATGCGCCGCTTCCACAAGTCCAGCATTTTGCAATAGTTTGAGTTAGATTGAGGAGACATAATACAAAATTCTGTTTTGTCGTGATTTATTGTTAGACAAAGCATAAGCATGTTGAAATACTTAAGTATATATATATATATAAATCAACGGTCCTAGCAGTGTGCCTTGTGGAACCCATTTGAAGAAATTACCTTGAACTTAACTCTTTAATATCGGTTGCTTAAATAGCTTCTAATTGATTTCCTATTAGTTTCAAAGTCAATGTGTTCTAATTTTTTTTCAAAAAAGTGTTGATTCATTGAATCGAATACTTTAGAAAGATCTAAACAAACTATTCCTAAAATTTCATTATTGTCTAAAGAAGCCCTCCATTTTTCGGTAGCATAAAGCAGAGCATCAGATATTGAATGCGATTTCCGCAATCCAAATTGCTTATTTGATAAAATATTGTTTTTTGAAAGATATTGATTGATTTGTTAAAAAAGTAGTTTTTCCATGATTTTACTACAGGGAGAGGTGATTGATATTGGTCGATAATTGCTAATATCTGAAAGATTGTCCTTTTTGTAACATGGAGTTACATTTGCTAATTTTAACTGCGTCAGTAAGGATTTTGGTTTAATACAAGAGTTAATTATAAAACTTCAAGGACATATACTTTGAGGAGCAAATTCTTTAATGCACCAAGTTTGAATTTTAGATGGGCCACAAGATTTTTTAGTATTTAGCTTTGCAATTTCTTTGAAAATTTCCTGCCATGTTAGATATTTGAAAGAAAATTCATTCAACTTAAGACAATTTCTGTGATTTCTTGATTGGAGGGGGATATAATTTCCCTTGTACTTTCCTAGATGAATAAATTCAGTGATTAATGTATTTGCAATATCAACACTTTTAGTAATACTTTCCCAATTTCGTTCTCTATGCAGTTTATACAGTGTTCATAATATTTATTTCTGTTCAGAAGATTATTGACAAAGTCTCATTTGTCTTTAGTTCTAGAGAGCTTACTAAAAGTAGTATTCATAAGTTTCTGATGTGTTTTTAAGTGCATTATTAGATTTTTTTTTACCTTTTTTATATAATGAATAGTTTTCTTCGGACTTATCCTTAATAAATGCCCTGAACGCCTCATTTTTTATTTTAATTTAACCAGTATTTTTCCTTTTTTTCATTAACTTAATGTCTTATTTTAGAGTAATACACGTTTTTTGGACAATATGTTTCAATGTTAAAACTCAAAGTTTTCTTAAATGACTGGAACATTTCATCAACATTGACTTGGGAATAGACCTTAATCCAATTTTCTTTAGATAATTCACTGTTTAAATATTTAAAATCGTTAGCGTTGTTAACAAGAATATAACCTTCTTGTTGTTAAGGATCTTTAATAATTTTAATAAAAACATTGGACTAAATGAGATGTATTTTGCTCAACTTGAGCATCGTCAATTTACAATTTTTTTTCATAATAATAATATAAACACGAATTCAAAAACATTTTCTGATCATATTATGAAACAAGATGCAAGTAAGTTTATGGTATCATACGTCATCAAAAGTTTACACACCAATGTTCCTCTAGAAAAAGCCATAGATATAGTAATTGAAATATAAAAAATAAACAAAGACATAGCATCAGATTTCATTTTTATGAAAGATATATGGAGGATATATTTGCTATAGTAAATGAAGAATAAGATGCAGAAATGATACTAACAAAACTAACTTCAATAGATGACAACATAAAATATACATTGGAAAAAGAACTTAACAACAATTTCCATTTTCTAAACGTGAACATTAGCGGAACAGCAAATGGCTTTGTTACAGGAATTTATAGAAAGCCACCCGATTCAGGTTTATTTTTCAATTTCAGTTCAAATTAACCTGTAGCATACAAAATAGCACAAATTACAGGAGCAATACATCGAATTTTTGATGTCTCAAGTTCTTAGGAAATCATAAACCAAGAAATAATCAAACTAATGTCGAATCTGAAGAAAAACGAATATCCAAGTAATTTTATTAACAAATTTATTAAAGAAACAATGGATGAAATATTTAACAACAAGACAGGAAAATATTCGAATAATTTTAAGCACATTTTTAAAATTGAATATGGAGATAAACACACAACAGATATGATTAATCAAATACGAAGAGTAAATTATATAAAAGAAATGTAAGATTTGTTTGTACAACGCGAAAGCTTAGTCAACACCTAGAATTAAAATCAAAGACAAAGATATCCGATAGTCCAATGTTATCTATAACATCAATTGTACCTGTGGTGAGGACTATATATTTTTTTTATATTTATATTTATATTTCATATCTTTATTTCATGTTTATAGCAGTACAACAAATACATATTTATAAAAATATATATAAAAATGATGTACAACTCTACGAACTAAAGATACTTAAAATAAATCTAAAAAAAACATAAAATTTACAAAATAAAAAGATTTAATAAAAAAGAGTTAAACTTAAATTTTTTGCCATGGAATTTTTGAATGCCCGTATTTACATTGGTTTGTTAACAAATTTTTCTTCAATAGTTTCTTAAATGTTCTTATATTATGTTCTTTTCTTATCTGTAGTGGTAACTTGTTCCAATATCTACAAACTGTAGGTCTCTCCAAAAGTTATTCACTATTACTCTGCATGCCAATTTATTTGTTCTGTTATTTACGCTAACATTGTTGAACAAAGGATTTTTTNAGTACCCATATCTCTAAAGCTTAAATTCATATACCTTGCAATTGTTTTTTGATTACTGCATGTATTATTGTTTATCTTAATTTCTTGGATGTTGCGATTGACAATTTTCTTGCGATTTAAAAAATGATTAATAAAATTCCATTTAGACTTTCAATGTGAAAGATTTTTGAAAACTTTTTTCTCATTTTCAACTCTCTGGCGCTTTTTTAAATTTAATAGTTCAGCTTTGATACTAACATACTTTTGATGAAGATCTTCATTAGAGTCCCTTTGATATTCTTCCCATGCTTTTTTCTTCTNATGATTAATAAAATTCCATCTAGACTTTGAATGTGAAAGATTTTTGAAAACTTTTTTCTCATTTTCAACTCTGGCGCTTTTTTAAATTTAATAATTCAGCTTTGATACTAACATACTTTTGATGAAGATCTTCATTAGAGTCCCTTTGATATTCTTCCCATGCTTTTTTCTTCTCCAGTTCTAGCATTTCCACATCCTTATTTTTTGATATATTGTAACAATTAGGTTTAATGAACCGATGTCGATAGGGTGCATGCTTATTCAGGCTGAAGTTGATTTGGTTCAATATGAATTTAGCATATCATTCGAGTTTTCTAGAGTATAAACATAATCCCAAGAGATATTTCTTAGAGATGTAATGAAATCTTCTTCGTTAAAGTTAGAGTAGCTGCGAGCATATATTTTTTGCGTTTGCTATAACTCAAGCTGTGACTAGTATAGTATAGGCATAAATTGTGATCTGAAAAGGAGTTAAAAATATAGGTGTTAAAGAAGTTTATAATACTTGTAAATAAGAAATCAATCAGAGCATTGCCTCGTGTAGGAACAGTGTTATTGACAACACTTAGCTAGAAGTCATTGCAAATATAATGATATACTTTTTCTCATTATTAGCTAGATAATTAATGTTAAAATCTCCTTATAACATAACTTCCTTATTTATGGACATGGCAGTCATCACTTCATTCATTTTGAAATTACTAAATTCTTTTGCTATAGTTGTTTCCTTGGGCAATAGCTCAAATTTATCAATGCTGATAACTTGCACTTAGTGGTTTTTTTAACTTCAACCCATAGTCTCTCAAAGAAGTCATGCACTGTTTCTAATGATTTATGCCTAACAGGATTCATATATTTAGGGATTAAAAACATTAGTCCACCTCCCCTGGATTTTCTATGCTTACAGAAACAATAAAATTTCTTTTTATAGAAATTGTACAATGCTTCTGGTGTTTCATTGTTTAACAAAGTTTATATATATATATATATAT
>CABFPE010000283.1:474841-485361 GCA_900660155.1 Hofstenia miamia | reverse complement strand
GGATTCATATATTTAGGGATTAGAAACATTAGTCCACCTCCCTGGATTTTCTATGCTTACAGAAACAATAAAATTTCTTTTTATTGAAATTGTACAATGCTTCTGGTGTTTCATTGTGTAACCAAGTTTCAGTGAAGGCGAAAATAGCGTTATTGCCTAAATTATTATATATCTCTTCTAGCTCAAGCTTATGTGCAAGTAAGCTTCGTACATTAAAATAAGAAATTTTAAAGTTGTTCCGAAATTTTTTTAGATACCATTTTTATGTCACTACTATCGAGTACATTTGGACCTGGATTAGTTTATTATCAAAATTATGGATAGAGTATTTTTTAATGAAGTCATTTGCATCTATTAACGGTTCGATTTCTAAATCAGCAATAATAATAGAGTTAGCTAGTCAACTAGAACTGATTTCAACCTCTTTATTATCATAAAAAAGCTTTAAGTTCTTAATTCTAAATTTGAATTTATCAGCTCCTTCTTTTTTGTAAAATCAATTTTTCTAGTTTAAGTTCTTCAGAATTCAGAGCCTAGGAAATAAAAAACTTTATTTTCATAGTTTTTTTAGTTTTAAATAAAGTTCCTAGAATAACAAGGTACAGTTTACAGAGACTATGCAAATATTATTTATTAATGATTTGTTAACTCTTTGCTACTGTCACATATCTTTAGATGCAAGGGCATTTGAGGGGAATTCTAAAATAAAGCTTTAAAATGTGTGTTCGCAGATTCAATGCTACTGTTTTCCAAACGCTTCACTGGACAACTGTCCGTCCTCCCACAGGTACCAATTGAAAAGAAAAAAGGCAAGGGGGAAGTAAGAAATGCAAGAAGAAATTCATCTGAGTTTTGTCTTAAACAAGCAATTCTTAGAATACTTCACATTTTTTCCAATCGAAGTAAAAAAGCCATAATAAAGATTTTTCCAAACGCATTTGCTATAGTTTTTAACACTTTCAGAATTTTTCAAATTCCAACTGATCAAAAACATAGCCTTTAAATTTATTAAGAATGTTTTATACGCAAAGGTAGTATTTTATCTTGAATGCTCAGCATTTTGTTGTATTGATACTGAATATTTCTTACAATGTATGTAAATACTGTTTTTACCGATTTTCGAAGGAAACGTTGAACCTTAAGACGCAATTTCGGCTCAGAGAATATATTTTCCACTATAAAAACGCACCATTATACTTAATGGAAATAACCTCCTTTAAGGTTTCTACCATATTCGCACCCTAACAATGTCTCACTTTTCGGGCAAATTACTTGGGTTTTCTAAGAAAATTTTACAACAGCAACGAGAGGACCGCAAAAGGATATGTTTGGTTTGGTTAGAACTCAAATGCATCTCTTGCTACAAAAAAGATAAATTGATTATACGTAAACACTGAAAATGATCTACAGTAAATAAAATTCAGTTATTTAACCACAAGAAATAAGCTAAGAATTATGGGGCAAAGATTCCTTGAAGTTAATCGTGATTCTTTTGTAAAAAAGAAGAGTATGATAAATCAGGAATAAAGATCTCTGAAACAAGGCTTTCAAATTTTTATGAAAATGAAGTTTGAAATTTGAATATCTTTCAAACTTTGATTTGAAAATTTGAATATTATTAAATTCAAAGTTTGATTTGAAATTTGAAAGTTTGAAAATTTGTTTTCAAGTTTGATATTTCTTAGAAATAATTCTTACTTATAAAAATTTCATATTTTAAACTAATGTGTAATTAAATATACATGTAGTGATGAGGTAGGCTAAAAACCACTTATTGCAGATTTTATTTATATATTTCTAACAATATGGAATATATATATATATATATATATATTTCATATCTTTATTTCATGTTTATAGCAGTACAACAAATACATATTTATAAAAATATATATAAAAATGATGTACAAATCTACAAACTAAAGATACTTAAAATAAATCTAAAAAAAACACAAAATTTACAAATTAAAAAGATTAAATAAAAAAGAGTTAAACTTAAATTTTTTGCCATGGAATTTTTGAATGCCCGTATTTACATTGGTTTGTTAACAAATTTTTCTTCAATAGTTTCTTAAATGTTCTTATATTATGTTCTTTTCTTATCTGTAGTGGTAACTTGTTCCAATATTTACAAACTGTAGGTGTTAAGGCGTCTCTCCAAAACTTATTCACTACTTTTACTCTGCATGCCAATTTATTTGTTCTGTTATTTACGCTAACATTGTTGAAAAAAGTATTTTTTTGTTTAACAAGTTGAAACATTTTTATTAATCTTTCATATATTGTAAAAAAAATTGTGATAACATGTTTAATGTTTGCAGAGTTTTTCCTGTTTGACGTATGTCGATGTTAAACATTGNTTCTTATATTATGTTCTTTTCTTATCTGTAGTGGTAACTTGTTCCAATATCTACAAACTGTAGGTCTCTCCAAAAGTTATTCACTATTACTCTGCATGCCAATTTATTTGTTCTGTTATTTACGCTAACATTGTTGAACAAAGGATTTTTTGTTCAACAATTTGAAAATTTTTTATTAAACTTGCATATATAATATAATAAATTGGTGATAACATGTTTAATGTTTGCAGAGTTTTTTCTGTTTGACGTATGTCGATGTTAAACATTGTACACAGTGACCAATTAAATATTCTATTCATGCACCTGCGTTTATCATTAGATATATTATTCAGAAGTATGCAAGCATACTTAAATTGACTATACACCAGCGCCTCTACAATGACCCTAATTTGTGTAATATTTCTTATGTGTTTTAGATAATGCACTCCACTTGCCATTCTGCTGATTTTGTTGTTCACAAACGTTTCAAAGGTAAAATTTCTATCAATTTGGACTCATAAATACGTCACAGAATATGCATTTTTTACTGGTTGATTATTTGGAGAAACTTTCAAAGTGATGTCCTTGCTTATGATGTTTAATTTTTTTGGCGTGAAAATGATAAATTGCGTCTTCTCTGTATTCATTGCCAGTTTATTCTGTTTCAAAAAAAATCGTGATTTGTTGGATAGCTTCCTCTAGTTTTTGACTTGCGATTATTGGATTAGCATGATGGGTGATTACACAAATATCGTCTGCATACTGGATTTGTTCACAATTTGAAACTTGGCTAACTAAATCATTAATGTACAAGTTAAACAGAATAGGGCCGAGAACAGTACCCTGAACAAATCCTTTGTTTGTAAAAATATACTCTGAGCATATGTTATCTAATTTCACACGCTGTTGTCTCTTGTCTAAAAAAACTATTTATAAACGCTCTTGCATCAGTATTAAATCCATAATATCCAAGTTTTTTGTTTAGTATTTGAAAATCTAAACTATCAAATGCTTTACTTCGAGTAGTGCGACACACACTGCTGCAGATGTTGTTATTTGTATGAAGGCGTATGTTTTCTGTTGGGGCCAGTAAAGCATCAACTGTACTATGACCTTTTTAAAGCCAAATTGCTTATCAGATATTATGTTATGTCTGTTTAAATATATGTTAAGTTGGAAGCATAGAAGACGTTCAAATACTGTTGATATAGGAATTGTGACTGAAATTGGCCTATAATTCAGGTAATCAGTGGGATCTCCTTTCTTAAATAATGGCGTCATACCAGCTTGCTTTAAAACATGTGGAAATGAGTTTGTGTGAATAGAGTAGTTAAATGCAAATAGGAGATATTCTGAGAAATATTTAATGTACTTTTTTAGTATAAATACTGGTATCTTACAACCACCACTAGAGATATTGGGTCTAGTTTGTCCATTTCCTTAATTCAGCTTCCGTGATGTATCTAAACCTGAATAATTCTTGGTGCAATTGTCTAATATTGGTTACATGGTTCACCTGTTCACCTTTATAAGTACCCATATCTCTAAAGCTTAAATTCATATACCTTGCAATTGTTTTTTGATTACTGCATGTATTATTGTTTATCTTAATTTCTTGGATGTTGCGATTGACAATTTTCTTGCGATTTAAAAAATGATTAATAAAATTCCATTTAGACTTTCAATGTGAAAGATTTTTGAAAACTTTTTTCTCATTTTCAACTCTCTGGCGCTTTTTTAAATTTAATAGTTCAGCTTTGATACTAACATACTTTTGATGAAGATCTTCATTAGAGTCCCTTTGATATTCTTCCCATGCTTTTTTCTTCTCCAGTTTTAGCATCTCCACATCCTTATTCTTTGATATATTGTAACAATTAGGTTTAATGAACCAATGTCGATAGGGTGCATGCTTATTCAGCCTGAAGTTGATTTGATTCAATATGAATTTTACCATATCATTTAAGTTTTCTAGAGTATAAACATAATCCCAAGGGATATTTCGTAGAGATGTAACGAAATCTTCTTCGTTAAAGTTAGAGTAGCTGCGAGCATATATTTTTTTGCGTTTGTTATTATTCAAGCTGTGACTAGTATAGTATAGGCATAAATTATGGTCTGAAAAGGAGTTAAAAATATAGGTGTTAAAGAAGTTTTTAATACTTGTAATGAAGAAATCAATCAGAGCATTGCCTCGTGTATGAACAGTGTTATTGACAGCACTTAGCTGGATGTCATTGCAAATATAATTGATATACTTTTTCTCATTATTAGCTTGGTAATTAATGTTAAAATCTCCTAATAACATAACTTCCTTATTCATGGACATGGCAGTCATCACTTCATTCATTTTGAAATCACTAAATTCTTTTGCTAGTTGTTTTCTTGGGCAATAGCTCAAATTTATTAATGCTGATAGCTTACACTTAGTGGTTTTTTTAACTTCAACCCATAGTGTCTCAAAGGAGTCATGCACTGTTTTTAATGTTTTATGCCTAACAGGATTCATATATTTAGGGATTAGAAACATTAGTCCACCTCCCCTGGATTTTCTATGCTTACAGAAACAATACAATATCTTTTTATTGAAATTGTACAATGCTTCTGGTGTTTCATTGTTTAACCAAGTTTCAGTGAAGGCGAAAATGGTGTTATTGCCTAAATTATTATATATCTCTTCTAGCTCAACCTTATGTGCAAGTAATTTTCGTACATTGAGATAAGCAATTTTAAAATTGTTCCTAATTCTTTTAGATACCACTTTTATGTCACTACTATCGAGTACATTTGGACCTGGATTAGTATGTTTATTATCAAAATTATGGATAGAGTATTTTTTAATGAAGTCATTTGCATCTATTAACGGTTCGATTTCTAAATCAATAATAATAGGGTTAGCTAGTCAACTAGAACTGATTTCAACCACTTTATTATCATAAAAAAGTTTTAAGTTCTTAATTCTAAGTTTGGATTTGTCAGCTCCTTCGTGAATCATACTCCATCTTTTTTGTAAAATCAATTTTTCTAGTTTAAGTTCTGCAGAATTCAGAGCAGAGGAAATAAAAACGTTATTTTCATAGATTTTTAGTTTTCTACAATTAGATAAAATTAGTCGTTTATCCTATTCAGAAAATAATTTAACCAAAACAGAACGAGGATGTGAATTTTTAACATTAAATTTTCCAATTCGGACAAGATCTTTAATTGCAATTCTATTATCAAGGACGTTAATATACAGGACTTACAACTAGCGATTTGTGCAAATAAATCGGCAGGCTGAATTTAAAGCGAGAAAGATGTTATTCCAAATTATCTTTCTCCCTTGTGGTTCTTTACTCAATGATTTATTGTTTGGATACTGGAGACTTCTTGACAACAATCAATTCCAGGTTAGTAGTTACAGCTAAAAAGTGCAAAATAAAAATCAATTTGAGAGATCTATTGGGATTTGGCTATTTACTTCAATTTTGAAGTCAATTTGATGCAATCGTTAATAGATGCCAACAGTTCAATCCCTCGCTGTCTTCCCCAACTCAGTTTATTGCAAAGCAGTTGGCTTTTGTTGTTGATCATGAAGAATGTGATGATATGCAGATCAATTTAATGCGACTTTTGTGTGAACCATTGCACCTTTTGCCAATGGTTGTCAATGGAAGAAATTATTCAGGGCAAACATTAAAATTTGCCAAGTGATGAAGGAAGTTGTTGTCAACGATCCATGTCTGCTGCTGAACTTGCTTCTATTGGTAATGCTTGTAGTTTTCTTCTGAACTACAAATTTTCTGACTGTGAAGACAATGCTCTATTTTATGTTGCAGGTTATTTGGCATTTAAGGAAAACTTGCCTTCAGTTACATGGGCATCAGAGTATTCAAATAATTCGACATTCCTTAATTTTGTTTCTCGGGGAAACTTGAAAATTAAATCTGAAAGACTTTTTCAATATTGTAAATTATGTTACTCTACATACTTATTCAAATTTGCCTAACATAACTTGCGTTGCTCGTTTTACTAAGCTTTTGCTATCACTCGCGGAAAATTATTTTTTGATGATTTCATCAACAATTCATTGATAAGATTATTAGCTCTTATTTTAATGAAATTTTATCGTGAAAATTGTAATATATTAGTTGCATGTTTGCTAAAATCAATTTCGAGTTTCTTTAATCTATTTTCTATATTAACACTTCCATGAAAAGCTTTTTTACATAAACTGGAATTGTCTTCCAACAAAGAATATTTACTAATATTTGAAACTAGTTTCCTTGCGACTAAGCTCAACGCATTGATTACAGAAAAGTATTTAATTACTTTTAGCGAATCTAATGCATCTAATTGAACATCATCAAAACCAGTACAATTCATTGACCAATGCATAGATTTAGAACAAGAAAAACATGTAAATTTCTTAACGCCTAGTGATAAATTACATGTCGAACAAGAACTTTAGACATTGTTAGGCAACATACTTGACAATAGAAATACGAAGTTGAAATAAATATGTTGAAAATTAATTAAGCAAATTTTTGTAGAGAAAAATTAATTACTTCAAATTTAAATTCAACTTACGGATATAGTAGCAGACAACTAAGCAGAAGAGTAAAAGAACACGAAACTAAGTCAACATAAGAAAATGTGGATTAAATTATGACATCAAAATTTTAAGATCAACCATCCCCAAAAAATTAAAATTAATCGAAAGTATGTACATAAGATCAATGCAACCAAGTCTTAACCAGAGGCGCACCCAGAGGGGGGGAAGTGGGGGAACGTTCCCCCCCTCAACAGAGCAGAGATGCTTCCATTTCTCATGAAATGTTTGCCTATAACCAGTAGCGTAGGCAAGGGGACATGTTAGAAAGTTCCCCGTCAAATTTTAAGAATTGCCTTTGAGTGGTTAAATAAAAAAAGTAATNAAGATCAACCATCCCCAAAAAATTAAAATTAATCGAAAGTATGTACATAAGATCAATGCAACCAAGTCTTATCTTAACACCAAAGATGATTACATATATCAGCACAAATTACCTCTAATCAACGTTTAATTATATATAATATCCCTTAATTAAATAATGCATATTTAGATATTTATATAGATGCAAAATTTTGTAAATTATCGATGCTCAAGTTGAGCGAAATATATCTCACTTAGTGTAATGTTTATGTTAAAAAAAATATAATCGATTAGATTTGAAGTGCTATTAGTAATGCGGCTTGGTATAGTTTCATTGATACTACTTAAGTCAACTGAATTTAAAAATAAATTTAGTTGCTCTCTTTCATTTCTATTAAAGTAATTGATATTCCAGTCTCCCATTAATAGAAATTGTTTGTTTTCTAATAACATTTCCGTATTTCATTTTCAATTTCTTGAATGAAATTTTTCAACATGCATTTGTTTGGGCAATATGAGACATTTAGTAACTGCTTTTGACACTTGATATGTATAGTAGAAATACTTAACTCTACCGATAGGCTTTCAAATTGATCTGTGGTACGTATATGTCTGGCCTAAAGCTTTCTGGAATTAGTGACACTTAGAAGCAACCGTGTGCTATTAGTAGTAGCAATAAGAAAATTAATATGATTTTTAGATAATTTCTTACACTAGGTTGTTTCTTGAGATAGAGAAAGTTTGCTAGCAATAGTCTGCGAAATACTAGCATTACCATTATAAACCCTAATATCCTAGCATTGTTAATGATATGTCGTATGCGGCTGATCTCATGTGGGGTAAGTGCACTTTCTATATTAGAATATTTTGTTTTTGCAATATTGTGTATAATTTTATTATGGCTGTTTACTTCCTGATTATGTTTATATTTTGAGTGTGAAAATGGCCCAAGTTCACTTAAGAAGATACGTCGTGGGCTAAATCGGAGTTTGGCACGTTCAATTAATTCAAGAAGTCTGTCGTTATAGCCTGTAAGATTCCTGAGTATATCATTTCGACCGACCTTAATGAAAACTGTGTCAATGAGAGTCTCTTCATGCATATCAACTACTGCTTTCAGTTCTTTTGTAGTTGCGCCGTGATATGGATTTACACTCGTTACTTTGTCATGCAACAATTTGTGTGATCGCAGCTTCCTAAACGTATAGATGTACTAAAAATAGGAAAATTTGTACCTGGTTTTATGCACTTTAGCTGTCGAGTACTGCGATGAATAGCATTCGACTGACAATTGATTTTCAGGATCTTTCTAGATTGTTTCAGTCATTGTAGCTTTGTCTATAGTAGATCTTTTGTTATTTGAAATAAGAATAGGTGAGGGTCGCAAGTTCTTTGTTTTCTAGAGCAAAGAAAAGTTCGATGGATTTCTTTTTGCTTAGATATTCGAGTTCTTGACATGATGTATTATAAATAATGTCCAATAATGAACGAGAGTGCTCACTAAGCACGATCATCTCATTCGAAATCAAACAGCAATGACAATATCAAACATGTTGTTGATACTATTCTCACATTTTCTTTTATAGATTTTGTTTTTATAGTAATTTTTCTTCAATAAAGTTTCTTTTGCAGTCAATACAATCAGAGCCTGATTAAGAAGTCAAGAGGCCCTAAGCTTTTGAATAAAAGTACCCAATACATATACAACTTAGAGGAGTTTAATATGACAAGGTTTTTGTTATCTCGAGTTGAATACATGGCTAGCCTATTACATAATCGTTTATTTTTGGATGTATGCGACTAAACAGGATATTTTTTTTAGCTCGGTGTATGTTTCCGATTCTGATATATGGGCCATTTATTAAACTAGCACACTAAAACTATATTTTAAAAAACGCAATAATAACTATTGCCCAAAAACTTGTTTGCTCAAAGAAGCACTTGTAGTTCATAAATTTTTGCCTATTAATACAACTCAAGTGGAACCAGTGTAAACGGGGCTTTCCATTCCTCTTCCATTGTAAATTGAATTTTATCATCTAAACTTCTCCTGCTTCTTTATTATTTGTTTCTAGGCCGAAGATATCCATTTATCATGCATAATATATGAATTCTATGTGTTTATTATGAAATTGTCTTTCAATACTAGATAAATATATATAGTTACATGTGCTGGGCTTAGCAACCTTCTCATGGCTAATCCATCTTGTTGAATATAGAAATGACCATTGAATTAAAGTTTTATAATCCATATCAAATATTTTAACGTTGCGATTATTCAATATTTTAATGGTTTAGTCAATAGCTTTCTTTCCTGTCACATTTGTATAAGAGACTTTTAATATAATGTGAAAGCATATTGTGAAAGGCGATGTTTCATAATATACTTTGTGAATGTCTTAGCAATTGCTATTCTTGTTTCAGATATTTATCAGATAACTTTTTATATATGCTACCAGTTGAACTAGCAATTGGGCGTAATGGACTGTTTTCATTATGTACTTTAATTATCAATTCTCTTTCATCAATGGGTATTTCCTCACGGTCTATTACAGTTTATACGGTACATATGTTAAATTATTAAGAATAAAAGAAGTGAGTACTGTCCAGCCAAGCTCGCTTGCAAATCTGTATATATTCTATCAATGATGCTTCATATTTAGTAAAATATAATTCTAAGACGTCCTTACCAATTGTTTACATAAAAACACAAATTTTCGTTATATAAGCATTCAATATTTAATTCTAGGACTTCTAATTTTGGGCATATGGAATTTCAAACACATTTCCTCAAAATTCACATTGCTACCAGACAATCAAACTCTAGAACAATTCACTTAGGGAAAAAATTTTATTAAAATCGACTAAAATTTAAAGCATTAGCAATCCAAATAAATCGTCAAAAACAACTCCAAAATAAGTACTGAATTTGATCTTCGACGTAGTGAGTATCTCACATTCGCATACGGATATAAGACATGTTAACTTAAGGTGGCTTGACACACACACACACACACACACACATATATATATATATATATATATATATATATATATATATATATATAGCTGTCTGTTCAGCATATAATATTATATATGTATACGTCAAAACCCTGGCTGCTATCACCTTATCAGAGCAGAAAAGGGACAACCCCAAGAGATTAAGGATATGTAATATAGAAAAGCCTATTTATATGAATGAAATTAATAATTATTTTGTTAATAAAAAATCTTTAATTTATGACAATATGAAGTGTATGTCAATAATGCAAAATATATATATATAT
>CABFPE010000283.1:393640-414597 GCA_900660155.1 Hofstenia miamia | reverse complement strand
CCGATGAAATATTACTATGTAACCAAGAACGTTCAAAATCAGCTTCTGAATGCTTAAAGCTTCTAAATAGATTTCTAACAATTCAATGTATCAAGGCATATAAAATTGAAAAAAATAATCAACTAAATGAATTAGTAAAAATTCTATCATCTTATTTAGTCGTGAATTTTATAGGTTGCTGCACATATTTTCTGGTGCACATTTAGAATATGGAGCAAAATTAAATTATATACAAGTATAGATTGAAAAAATACAAACCCCTGTAATTGAAATCCTTCGCGTCCAAAATTAGATTTGAATTACCAGCCATGTAGTGTTTCTGGAAACAGACGCTCTCAATTGAATGGTAAATTGACCGTACAATGGGTAAAGGGATTACTACCGAATAACGTGAAATTGATTCGTCATGCGGCAGCCAATCAAATTCCGAGAGTTGTTCTTTGAAAATGTTCCCTCACAGCCCGAAATATTGAAATTTACCTCAAAAATCGTTGATTTTTGACAAAAAGCTGCCATAAATTGACCAAAAAACTAGCAAAGTCAATGAGTGCTTTGATGGTTCTATGGAATCTTAAGGACATTAACACTCATATTCTCAGAGTTGTTTTTAAAAATGTTGCATACTTTAGAAGAAATTGCACAAAATAATATTTCCTAATGTATTAAGATAGACTACATTTAGCACTTTCGAGCGCCATCTGTCGGGATAAAGATTTTTCAACAAAAAATATTTCGTCTAATGTTTTGAACTACATCAAAAAGATGCAAACTGTTTGTACGTCAATTTGAACGATGTGCATTCAGACAAGCATCTTTTTGATGTATGCTAATTTAAACAATGTGTGTTCAGACGAGCATCTTTTTGACGTATATCAAATGATATACATCAAAAGGTTCTCGCCTGAACACACCTTAAGGAAACGCATGAAACCAAAGTATGGAAGTTCAATACTACCACAAAATAAAACCAATGATACTATACCATGTAAGGGAATGCTACCTAAATTTAATGGGAAAGTTGATGGATACAACCCTACATTTATCAAATGCCTCCAGATGTTTGAAATTGGCAAGTAAATTAAGAAGCAGCAGCAGCCAGACTCCCCCTATGCCTGACAGGGACAGCCTACCAACACTACCTGCCATTGGATACTGACACCAAAATAAATTATGGATTGTTAATAGGAGATGTTATAGAATATTATGAAAATGAAAGTTTCAAGAACCAGTATCGCAACATCCTGAATGCAACAAAAATGAAAAAGAGTGATGCTATAAGGAATTACATTCAGCAAGTTGAAAGACTTGTAATGCTAAGCTCAAGGAAGAATAGATATTCTATGTATGACCTATTCTCTCACATCTGCAAAGGAATGCTGTAAAGCATCAGAACCCAATTTGAGATTGAGTGCAATGTCAATGACAAACTGGAAAAAATGATCCAGAAGCAGTCAATATCCATGCAAAAATCAACAACAATGCACAAATTTAGGAAAAGGACACCTTGCACAAAAAATACCAACATGGAAAAACAACCACAAACCACAGTCAACACATAAGACTTACAATGAGAATATACCAGAGGAAATCATCAAAGTGAAAGGCCAAGATGGGAAGACATAAGAAAGTAGGAGAAAGAGACATGAAATGCTATAGTTGTGGACAAAAGGGTCACAAAAAACCTGACTGCATGAAGCAAATAAATATGATCAGAGACAAAGAAGCTTATTATGATGATGAAAACTTAATAGAATCAGAAATGGAATTCAATGAAGCATTGCAAACTGATTAAGAATCAGAAAACTAAGTAGAGTGTGACTCATAAAAACAGTGCACTGATAATGATTTTAACAAATTTAGACAACATAAATACAATAATGGTGACAATCAACAGAGTGATGACAAAGACAATGATTGATATGAGAGCAGCAACTTCAATAATAACTGATGAATGTGCAACAAAAGTGGGGTCCAAAGAGAAGACTTGGAAAAATCAAATAAATGACTAATCAATGCATCTGGTGAATATATTGACACAAAAGGGATGATAAAATCAGTTCAAATGAGAACAGCCAATACAACATTTGAGCAATTGCTGGTAGTAGTGGGCATGCACAACAACTTGCTACCCTATGTGGTGATACTTGGTGATGACTTTTTAACAAAAAACAGATGCATTATAAATAATGAAACAGGATAATAAAAGTGAAAGAAGAAGAAATCAAAATTGAGGAAGAAGGCAGACAAATGACATTCACCTTTGAATTAGAGGAGGACATAAGATTGCAGCCAAACCAGTGGAGGATGTACACAATAGAAACAGAGAACCAAATAACAGCAGACATAATGCTATATGAGAATAAAGGAATTATTACAAAGAGAGTATTGATGCCATCAAGTGTTTGGGCTGTTAAAAATGGAAAAGGGAAAATACCAATCCTGAACATGATGAACTGAAACATTAATGTGAAGAGATCAAATGTAAAGATATATAGAAAATACATTAAATCCAACATTAGACTAATCTGGAAAGCAATCAAAGATGATGATGGGGCAAGTAATTTGCACAGTCAATTCAAGGACTTGCAAATGAAGGCAGCAAGGACTCCACATAGCTGACTCAATGGTGAGTGGATGAACACCATCAAAGTTGTGAGTATTCCCAAAAGCTGATTCAAGGGCATAGGGATGAAAGCATGGGAAGAGGACAACTGCAGAATACCAGAAATAAATGATGAGGAATATCAACACTTAGAGAAGAGAGAAGTTCAACAATTAAAAGAGATGTTGGAGAGACACAAATGAATATTCAATTATGGAGAAATAAGTGTGGGCCAAGTGATAGGCAAAACACAGAAAATAGTAACAACAATGGACAAACCAATAAAGCTGCCAGTAAGAAGGGTGTCAGAACAAATGAAAGATGAGTACAATAGGATACTAAGTGAACTAATTGATAATAAAATAATCTGACCAAGCAAAAGTAAATATGCAGCACTCACAGTGCTTGTGAAGCAGGGAAACAAATACCATCTGTGCATAGATTTCCACAAGCTGAATGAAGGATTTGTATCCCCTTCCACAAATAGAAGACATACTGTATGAGGCAGTAAAGACAAATACTTTACGTCAATAGATTTATGCAAGGTGTACTGGCAGGTGAAAATGGAAGAGGAAGATATTGAGAAAATTGCATTTATAACACCTTATGGATTATATGAATGGATATACCAGTATATATGGCATTTGGATTGTGCAAAACACTGGTAACTTTTCAAAGAATAGGACACACAAGATGGAAGACAGAGTGAACACTTGTATAGACAATATCATAGTAACAAGTGATATGGTGCAAGAACACCTAGAGAAGTTGGAGAGAACATTGGCAATACTAGAGCAGGCCTCAGGATCACCAGAAATTAGTGTGACATACAAAAAAAAGTTGCAATTGGAGCAATGCTAGGGCAGATGAAAAATGGAAGGAGGTACCTTTACAATTCTTCAGCCAAAAACTGAAAGCAAATGAAGAAAACTATTGATCAACAAAGTTAGAAATGTTGGCACTCATCAAGAGCATCAGAAAATTCAGGCATTTTTTAATCAGTTGAGAATTTAGAGTATGCACTGACAATAGTGGACTAGCCTGGCTAAAAAAATGTCTGGAGATAAGTCAGGGATAGTATTGAGATGGATTGAATACTTAAATGAGTTTATGTTTACAATCAAAGACTGCAGAGACACATTACATAACAATGCAGATTTTTGGACATCATTACCCAAATACCAAGGGGATGTAGCAAAGGCAGATTGAGAGAGGAAACAACTTCAATTCTTGCCACATACAATACAAAGGACTACCTGAAATAAATGTGGACAAGAGAGGGCAAGCAGTCCTACCAATAATTGTGAAAGAAGAAATATCTGAATAAGAGATAATAGAGAAACAAAAGGATGATGTAATGCTCAATGAAATCATCAAACAGATAAGAGAACCACAGACAACATTATCAAAACTGACAGCAAGTTATTATGAATGGTACAAATGGAGGATATACAAACATGGACTCTTATATATTGAGGCACAGAGAAATAGAATAGTGATCCCCAAATATTATAAGAGAGAACTAATACAAATTGTGCACAAAAGGGTCCACTTAGGCATAATGCAAACAGAAAAAACCTTTAATTCTAGATTTATCACTACAGTGGTGAGAAAAGTAATGGAAGAAATAATAAACAAATGCATGACATGTTTATTAAACAACAAACAACACTTCCCAGCACACAGGGCACCATTGGAAAAAAAATATCATAACACAACTCAATGAGATAGTACACATCAATATGGAGATGCTATTAAAAGATGAGGAGGGGTATCAGGACGTCTTGCTAAGAGAGGACAACTTTACAAAATATGTGAGAATGATCCCAATGAAAAACACAACAGTGGAAACAACAGTAGAAATAATTATGAAAGAGTGGATCCTGAAATTTGGTCCAATGGAAACAATAATAACTGATAAAGGGCCACAATTTGAGAGTGAACTGTTTCAAGAAATGTCAAAACCATTAGAGATAGTCAGTGAGTGAACCACAGCATATCATCCACAGGCAATGGAGCTGTAGAAAGACTAAATCAAACATTAATCAAATTAATAGAGAAAGGTCATCAAAATGGTGGAATGCTTCTATAACACTTCTTTACTCTCAACAACAGAGATGACCCCCTTCAAAGCAATGTTTGGCAGGGAAGCTGCCACACCTCTATCCATGCAATACTTCAACTACAGTGACAGGATGGGTAACAAATATATGAACCAATTTAAAAGTCAAATTACAGTAATACATTGATTCCAGGGTGGAAGGGATTAGAACAAAAAACTTACTAACAGACAGAGTGAGAAGGCGTCCTAGTAGTCCCCAACACTGATTCAAGGCCAGGGTGACAAATGGAAATGACGCCTCTCCCACTAGGGATTTGCTATGCTGATTCCAGGACACACAGAGAACTAGTGAACAGCAGCACTACTTTCCTTCCAGAAGTCCACAACACTGATTCAAGGGCAGTGTGACAGATGGAGTTCCAGGGGAAGGGGTAAGTGGGGGAAGAACCATAGTGATACAAAAGTGATTCAAGTTCAAGGCTAATGGTACTACAGAGCCCACAGCTGATCCAGTGTTGACAGAACCAACTGTGAACTTATTTATGGGTGAATCAGTAGAGGCCATCCACACAAGTTCAGAGCCTATGCACTTTGAACCAAGCACCAGTAGGATACCATTACAGATTACTCAGCTACACGCCTCCTTGGAAACCACCTTGGAAAGAACAATATGTTCAAAAGAAAGAAAAATGGATGTCAAAAATTGATGGTGAAATAGTACACCCTTATTTCATGGAAACCATGAAGATGAGAAAAACTATCACTGAAAACAAAAGCTCACATAAGAAAAACAGCAAAAACAAGGGAAGCAATCTACCATTAGTACTCAATGCAATCAATAGGCCCATGGTGAACATGATTATCAGCTATCCAAGAGATATGAGTGAAACTCTCAAGACCATACATGTGCAGCACAGTTCACATAACTTTCAATGAAAATTTCACACTTGAGATGGCACAGAGCATCATGGCATACATTGATCAAATAGCAGAAATTCCAGAAATTAACATTGACAAACACAGTCTAACAATCATACATATACTGAAAGAAAAAGAGTACAACAGAAATCTTGAAAGGTAATTAGATCTAACATTAAGAATGGTGAAAGTGCAAAAAATACACATAGTAATAATCACAAGAACAACAATTGAGGAAATTCTCAAATATCTTTATGATATGTGCATGCAAGTGGAAAATGTATTCCCATTGAAAAAAGAAACTACAGACACACTAATCTCTGAACTTATCCATTTCGACCTACATTTAGATTACTGGGCACAAGTCTAGAGAATTATTGTAGATCCCTGTATAGTCATAGATTTATACAAACAAGTAGAAATGATCGAAATAACAATGGAGGATGAAGGGGTCAAGAAGGCAAACACACTCTTTATCAAATGCAGTCTAACACAGCAACAAGAGCATCTGAAACAAATTGAAAAAATCTGGGAAAACATGAAACTGCAGAAAAAGACAGCTGAAGAGTGGCCAGTGATAACAATAGAGGCACTGTCAAAGAAATTTCATAAGATTATAGAAGTAGTGCTAGCTGAAGTAAACCAGGCATATGAGCTAAACACCAAGAAAGATTTTAGAAGCTTATTATTTGAGGAGAAGAATACACTGGAAATACAATATAGGATAACAGCATGGTTACTGGCAACATTCACAATGGAAGATAAAGAAGTGAAACTTCCCATATCACAACAAATGAGACACAGATTAGCAAAAGCAAAAGAATTTGAAATCACACTGTCCCCCATCATTATGCAAGCAAAAAACTGGCTGCTAAAATGTCATGTAGAGAAAATGGAATCACCAGACAAAACTTAAAACCCAATACAGATTATAGAAAAGACTATCAGCAGAATCATAGTGAATAGAAGCCCAATGGGAAAGGTGTCATTATTAGAGATCACAAATAAAACAGGAATATGCCCAAATGAACCCATGAACACAAAAACAATCAAGAGTGCTGAGATAATGAAAAAGGCAGAATAATAGAACCAGTCAAAGTCTATGAAATGGTCATGAAAACTCAAAGGGAAATGCAAGAAGAGGAAGAGCTGCTGACACCAACACAATTACTACTATCTCTGAAAACACAGGAAAAGATCAATAGAATCAACATAGAAAAATGGGGAGGAGCAATCCCAGCTAGTACAATGGAATGGATAGATACCAATGACAAATGATTCTTAGTCAAAAAAATAACAAAAGAAATTCAAGAAATTTGCTCCAGAAATTACCAAAGAGTACAGGAAGAACAAACAGTTGCCACAATGAAACTTATGTTTACAGAGACATTTATGAAAACCAANNNAACAAAAGAAATTCAAGAAATTTGCTCCAGAAATTACCAAAGAGAACAGGAAGAACAAACAGTTGCCACAATGAAACTTATGTTTACAGAGACATTTATGAAAACCAAGCTAGAGGAACTCCTGAGACCATACAATCAACTAGCAGTTGATGTTGAGTGCATCACTTCAAGAATAGAAATGAAGGATCAAACACAGTTGAAAATGAGCAAAAGAGAACTAACTCAAGCCTTCTGGGATACCATAAAACAACAGCATCATACAGAGAAATTGAAAAGCAAATATGTATGCTGCTGGAAACAATTTCAATACCAATGATACTTCTGATGTGATGACAACCAAAAGAGGTAAAAGTTGCTAAAGCATTTATGCACAAATATAAGTCATACACAAATACAAAAGAAAAAGCAACAGCAATAGTCAAGAAACAAGAATGCAAAAAGTCAAAAGAAAAAATGCTAAGGAACGAAAATCACAAAAGGGTATACCAACTATACACAAAAGGAAAACCAATAAATGTGCAATTGCAAGACTTGAGAGATGAAGTTGAAAAATGAATGATGAAGCATTAATACTCTTCTCTGGAATAAATGATTTGGTATGGTTAGACATCTGGGATAAACAATATCATTACTATGACATCACCAAGAAAGTTGACATAATTACAATGATGCAGATCAACAAGAGTCATCCAAACAAGATAACAGAAGCATAGGTCAGACACACAAAGTCTAAGAAAAGTCTTTGTTTTTCTACCTGGAAACAGTAATACCAGATGAATTGGCACACACAAGCAGAGCTGACTTGCAAATGACTCTAAGGATCAGAATAAAAGAAATACATTTATATCAGAAATGCTATGAGATATTTTCAAAAAAGATGAACAAACTAAGGAAGATAACACATATTTCAGAAAACATTAAACAAGCAAAATTAATGAGGTATTCAAACACAAACAATGGAAAGAGAAGCCATACTCAAAATGACCAAACACCTGGAATTTGCAATGATAACCTGGAATGATCAGCAGGCAGAATCAATAATATGAAAAGTGGACACAGAGAGCAGTGCTAAAAATACCACAAGCTGAGGAGGGTGTGTAGCATAATCCAAAACTAACTAAGCTGCTAAAGAAAGAATAGTCAGTCAAAGAAGAATTTGGATAAACTGAAACTTGATTAGAAATAAATTATAAGTTAATTATCATCCTAATAGTTATGTATAATGCAACTAAGAAATATTTAGTGAAAAAATTAACAATTAGTATTTGTTGATTCTACTAATTTGGCAAACTGAAAGGGGTGAATTTGCTTCCATTTTTTTAGCCATCTTGGTAGACAAATAATTTGAAATTCAAAATCAACAGGTACTTTTTGAATTTGAATATAACTAGAGTAGAACCATTGTAAAATTTGTTGAAGAAAATTTTTCGGAATTCTTATCTTTAGTTTATTATGGTTTGATTATTAATTACAATATTCAGCTAAATGGTTAGTGTTCAGTAGTGGTGAAGATCCCACAATGGGAATGATTCTTGGTTCCATTTTCCAAACCACAAACCCACACTTAAGTTAGGTATATGATGAGGAGTTTTTCTTCCCATTTAGCTAACTATCAATTCCTTCTTACATGTATCAACAATAATGAACTTGATATAAGGCTGGTAAGCCAAATTTGGTTTTTTATACTTATATTCAAACTAGGTCTAAATTTGCAATGATAATGTGACTAATAATGTGACCTTGTATGTATCATTTATTACATGAAAGTTAGGGAGCTGCTATTTATCTATCTTATTTAAATAAAGTCAATATATTGTGGTATAATCTGCATGTGTGGTCAAAGAAAGAGAAAATAAGGAAAGAACTAAGACTAAAAGTAATAAATTGATTAAATTGTATACACATGGTTGTTATTATTTAATTATTTTGTATAATTTTTATATAGTGTAGTTTGACATTAGTTATATCAGCAACAGTTTGGCAAAATAATAAAAGACAAAATCACATAAGCTAATTAATGTTGACATTGCACAAATAATTAGCAGACAAAGAAATAGAGGGAAAATTGTCAACAACATTAAAGAACAGGTACTTGCTGATTGTTTAATTGTTTACCAAGTTTTAGTATAAATGTGCAATAATAGTTTATGATTGCGATGAACAAATTCTACTGGATTTATCCTTTTATTTTTACTCTGGTCATTTAATTAAATAATGGAAAGCTAAACATTTGAACATGAGAGTCATCTACAGGTGGTCCCCAGATCTGGTTAAGGTATTTAGGAGCAGTTGCACAAATCTGCCTTTCAAAAGTGCAGTGCAGCCTGTAGCCAGGACTTCTGATGTGCTCTTAGGAATAGGTTACAAATAGGGGTTTTTATCTGTTGTAGCTTTCCTACCAATTCACTCACTAATAAGAAATGTCTCTGATAACTCAAATTAGACTAACCCTTTTGAGATCCAAATTTGTTATTTCATATAATAAAACCTACTATACATAAAAGGTGCCTATGAGCCCTGATTACTGCCAGTTGGCTTATATCATGTGTATTGTTATAGTATTAGATTGTATTTTACCTATCAACAGCTACTCATTTCATGCTCTCCACTGACTGCAATGGTTAATCACATGTACTCTAAGGCTCAATGTATATTTATAAATGTAGGGATATTAAATGTAAGGAATTTTAACAAGCTAAAGCATCCTGGTTGCATTATCATTCTTTATTTGCATAGTGACAATAACAAGGTTAGTCAATACAATAAATTAATTAGGTTGCACCACACACAAATCTACTGAGAACACTATTCACTCACTATGAGTCTCATTTGTGAATCCTGAGGTTTCCACTGAGTATGGATTCTTTACCAAGTCTTGCCAAGTCTGAACTCTCTTCTCTTGCATAGCCAGCATTGGGTTTTGACCCTGTAACATCACATACTTTCAATCTAAATGGAGTGTCATAGTTAATAACACCAGAACTGCTGGGAAAGTAATATTAATAATGGTAATACAAAGTGGATCAGGAGTGATTATGGAATCCCTCACCTCTTGCAACCATGGAAAGGATAAATGTTACAGCAATTATACCTATTTCACAAAGTTTAGGTGTGACAAGGTTCTACAATATTTCAGTAATGGCTAATCATGTATTTATTTAAACAAGCAGCTAGTGGCAATCAAGGTTTCAAGTGCATAGTACACTTTACAAAAATGAGACTAATTCAAATTGTGTTGAGTCTTGAGTAAGCACCAAGCTAGGATAGGGCATACATAAGTTGCTTCACTGAGCTGAGAGGTGGAACCCATTCAATGGCAATGTAAAGAAGTGGTTGTTACTTGATTTGGAGATCAGGTTCAAGCAGATGCCCAACCATCAAAAGCTGTCAAAGACACTGCAATGCTTTCTCACCCAAATAGTGTTTGTTACATCATCAATTAATTATAGTTACTGGAGTTTAGTAATATAGTCTAAGCATTTTAAGAACAGTACATCTCTTCTCACTAGTTTACCATAAAATTATATTGCAATAATTGAGGAAATGGATATCAAAGCCTGGTGCTACACTATGGCATTTCAAGTCCCTTCTTCTGATTTTCTTAGTTTTTGTTTCCATATCAAGTACTAGGTAGTGTTGATACACAGCTCCACTTATATACAATCAGAATCTTGCTGCTGCTGCACTTTGCATCACTTTCCTTTCTTTCATATTCATTTTGAATATTTGTATCCATTCTGTGAAAGGAGGCGAATAATTGTCTATTTTTCCTGTAAACTTTAGAAGGTTAGCCTTACATAACAGTACTTCCTCATCATTCCTTTCCAATAAGATAGAGTTGTTGAATAATAGCTTTGTTTCTGTTGCCATTTCACATTTTTGTCTTACTTGTTATGTTATATTGTTGACTAATTTTTGAATGAATTCTTCCTCACTCTCAAGTGGTTTATTCTTAACCATTTCTGCATTTTCAGGGGGACTTGTTTTGTTTAATTTTTTGCATCCTCAGTTTGTATTTCTTTTTGGGTTTCTCTTTTGTGATTGTTTTCACTTTCATTGTTCAACATTAGTAATCATAGTTTATCTCTGAGACAATCAATTTCCAATTGTTTCATTTCATTTTCCTTTCACAATCAAATATTCTCATTGTGCATTTTGGCCATTAATTGCTGCCATTTTGTAGCATCTCCTACAAGGTTTGACATTCATTTATTCAAATCTCTATTTAATTGTGTTGTGAACTAGTGGGTAGGGATCTAACAGTTTCCTACTGCTTCACTTTACCAGTAACTTTTCCTATTAACTATTATTAACAGACAATTTAACCATCACTATTTATGTAAAGTAGCTTCACAGTGACTCCAAAATTTGGGCATCTGCCCAACACTGTTCTCTGAAGTCAGAAACAATTTCAGCAATCTGTTTCCATTGAAGTATATCCAGCACTCATCCCAATTGCATGAATTATGTGTACCCTAGCTTAATGTGGCATAATCCATCAAATAACCATGTGTGGTCAAAATGAGAAGAAAGATTGAGATAACTAAGACTATAATGTAGTAATGATTAAATTGTAAACACATGGTTATGATTGATTATTTGATTTGTAAAGTGTTTTATGCAGTTTTATATTTAAAATTAACTTGACAGTATTTGGCAAAAACAAAGATGATGAAACAGTGTACTCTAATTAATGCTGACATTGCATAATTAAAAGCAGAACTAAAACGCAAGGGAAAATTGTAAACAAGCTTTGATCAAACAGGTACTAGTCAAGTATTTGATTATTTACTAAAATGTGCTATAAATATGCAACAAATGTTAAAATGGTTGATGAATGAATTTAGTTTGGATTTACTTCTTTTCTTGTCAGGTTATTTCATATTTTTATAGAAAGCTAAATGTTCAAACACTAGAGGTAATTGTACAGTGGTCCCCACATACTTTTAAATGAATGTTGGAGCAGCCTCACAATCAGCTATTCAACAGTTGAGAGAGCAGTAGCTGTAGTTTCCTCAATGTGCTTTTAGGTTACAAATTGGGCTAGGGATTTTTCTCCATTGTAGCTTTCCTATTACTCATTGCTTGTCAATTATTATGATTATAGTTATATTGCTCTACATGTTTATTAGGTCATTATTGAATCCAAGTTGCTCACTGTTTTATGTCATAGTTATTATTTCATTATTGAATCCAAGTCACTCATTGTTTTATATCATAGTTATTACAGTTATTATTTCATTATTGAATCCAAGTTGCTCATTGTTTTATATCCTAGTTAACTGTTGGCCAACTTATGCATTTACTTTCTTGCAGGCTGCATTGATTGTTTACATGTACAAAGGTCTAGCATGTATTGTTATATATGTAGGGCTATTATATGTAATGCTCAATAACAAGCTAAGGCATTGCAGTTGATGCCTTCCATATTTTCACATAATCATAATAATAAAAACAATCAATGCACTAAATTAGTAAGTTGTCATACACACACTGAGTTGCCCATTCACACACTAATCCAGTTAATGTTTTCCACTGTGGAGTTCAAGTAAAAGCTGGAGCTGTTGCTGCTAAAGAGGTCTCTGGAATCACATGGCACTGCTTTGGGTTTTGACCCTGTCTTCCATCTAACACTCTCAATCTAAATAAGTTTTTGTTAGTCAAGCATTCAGGAAAGCTAATGTTTACTAATTTAAGTTAACTAGCTAAGCATTCAACTAAAAAGAGAGAATTAGGAATTTGTCAAACTTAATCATCACAAACACTGTGAAAATTAATATGTTACTCTTGATTAATTGTGTAATTGGGATTGGCAAGATTCTACATTAACGCAGTGCTTACTAAAGGCTTGGCACAACTAGACTTAAACTCATTTTGTAAAGTGTAATAATCAATTGTAACTGGGCTTGTCACTAGCTGCTTAATGAACAAATATATGATGAGTCATTACCAAAAACTATTGGCTTTAAAATAATTAATTAAACAAGTAGCAGCTTCCTATCCTACATATAATAATCATATTAGAATAAAACATTCTCATTATTGGTCACTTTATGGTCTGTAATTTGGATCTAGAAAAAATACTAGTATGTCCAACATTTGGCTTACTAGCCTTATTGTGAATTTGTTATCAGGACTTACATGTACAAAGGGAATCAATAGTCAGCTAAATGGGTAATCAAAAAAATCCTATTCATATACCTAACCTATGAGCAGTTTTGTGATCAGGGATGAAGAACCTTGAATCATTCCCATCATAGAATCCTGATCACTACTCAACACAAACTGTTTAGCTTAACATTGACTTTAATTAATCAAACCATGAAAATCTAAAGATAAGAATTCTGAAGAATTTACTTCAACAATCTTTCCAATTTTCTTGCTCTATTTATAGTTAATTTCAAAAAAGTACCTGTTGATTTAAATTTTTAAATTATTCAGCTGCCAAAGTTGTCTAAAAATAATGAGAATTGATTTTGCCCTTTTGTTTTGCCAAATTAGTGTTTTCAACTATTACTAATTTTTTACATTTGTATTTTATAGATCTTAGTTGCAAAATACAGCAAATTAAATTGCTAAATAAATTTCTAATCATTTTTGTTATTCTTTTTCTTTTCTTTGGCTAAGTTCTTTTCTCTTTAGCAGCTAATTTGGTGGATTATGCTACAATTTTGCACTTTCAATTTTCATTTCTTTATTGGCTTCAGTTAACATTTCTATTGGTCTTTGAAATAGCTTTCTTTGTTCTGTTAATCTTGCATTTGTATCATTTTTCATTTCATTCATTAATCTCTCTTTCTCTATGTTCATTGATTCTATTTCAACAACCTTTGTGTTAGTTGGTCAATTTGCAAACTTAATTGCTGCTTTTCTTCCATATTTCTTTTAACCATCTCAGCTAATTGATTTATTGTAAGTTCATTCTCAATGTGTACTGTCAGTAGTATCAATTCTGTGAGGGATGCTTTGCTTTTGGGTGATGATGTAACATCCTGTGTCTGGGGTGTTTTCTGTGTTTTGGACTTTGTCTTATTCTTTTTCTTTGAATATACCTTCATAATATTTTAGCCATGAGTAGTCTTTTTGGTTCCCCTCATTTGCTTCTTATGGCTCCTGTTGGTGTTGGTTTTATAATTTGGTTGCTTAGTTTTATCTCAGTAACAACTATAACAATTCCTTGAGAAGAAACTTCTATCTTGACTTGTAGTTTGTTACATGGGTTCATGTTTGTTTGCCATTCTCTTTCAGAGAATTTTCCTTGACAAGAACTACATCTTCTTAAATCAATTTTATTTTCTCTCTTTTCCTTTATTGGGCGCCTGTCACAGTCCCCATGTACTATCTGCACAAGTAGTAATGTAGACAAATTCCAGCATTGCTTTAACAAGTTACTATGATAAATCCTTTTTACCACATGTATGATCCTAATTAATCCAGCTTACTATAGATTCAAATGTTCTGATCTTCTTATTATTCCTTACAATTCGTTTAGATTGAAAGCAGCAAGGTGTTACCAGAATTGAAACCCAATACCAAGCAATGCAATTCAAGGAGGAACATGGATTGGTAAATGATCACCAGTTACCATGGAAGCTGTATGCCTCACAAACAAACCTCATGGTGTGGAAATGTTCTCAGTGCTTATGTAATGCAATTCCTTAGCAATTTAGGGTATTGATTGTTCTTGTTAAAACTGACAAATAAAATAAAGTGATGTTCACAACTGGGATACATTAGCTTGTTATAGATCTTACATGAACATTTAGCTTTCTGCTTTTATTACAGAATCAAACCTGATAAAAAGAGTAAAGATGAATCCTGAATGATTTAATTTATCAACTTTTCTTTTCATGCACATTGTTTTTACACTTTTACAAACAAACAACATGTACCTATTTCTCATTGATTTCTGTATTTTCAATATAAAATGCATCTGCTAAGCATTTTTGGTTTACACTTTTTGTCTAATGCTTTTGCTGACAAGCACTATTACCATACTATTAAATAGTTTACAAAAGGTTGATAATTGATATAAAAGCATAATCAAAATAATAATCAACTTAAGTCATAAAAAGTATTTAATTTCTTTTCTTTTCTATCACATTTCTTGCAGATTATGCCACAATAAAATGGCTTTCAATTCTCATTAAGAGGTTGTGAAAAATGTAAAATGAGGAATTATATATTATTATATAATATTATATTCAAATTTGAAGAAACATTTGTATTTATTTATGCTGTATTTTGATTAGTTTTCTGTGTAGTTTTGATTGTTGAAGTATGGAATGCAAGTAAATAAATGTAATTATAAATTTTGAAAGTTGCCATTTTCATTTGGTATATATTTTATCATTGAAAATATTTAGATTTAGTTTGATAATTACGGATTTGTGTTAATATGCTTTGTGCTGTGTACTTTCTTAATAATAACTAATTTATAAATGCTAATTTGTTTATGTGACATTTACTACATGCTAATAATATAGTTATTTGCGCTAGTTTATCCATTTTTATTAAGTATTTGGCACTGAGAAAGTTCATTTGTGATTAATACACACTTGTATTGCTTCTGGATACTAACTCATTCTTGATTGCATGGCTTTGCATCATGCTTTGACCTGTTATCTCTTGCTAAATGGAATTTAAATAATTACAATAGAGTGTACAATAGAGTGTTGTAGTAGCTAATAAATAATTAAACTACAGCTGAGATGTGATGGAATCTCACTCATGACAGAGAAAGGTTTTTGACTAAAAAAAGTAATAGCAAGAGCTACCCAGATAAAAAATTTTGGTCTAAACAACGTTGTTTTTTAGTTGTTTTTTTATGGTTGTTTTAACGTTGAAATGGTACCCTTTTGACTGGTCTAAACGTCACATTAGGTTGCTTTTTGGTGGTTTTTTCTGAAAAAAGCACTATTTTTAGGTCATAACAACATTATTTTATGTTGCCCATGATTGTTCTAGCATTACTTTTATATGCAATACATCAAATTTATATTGATAATCAGTTCAAACATTGCTGTTTAAACTAACACAAGCCCAACAAAGGGCAGAACAGTAATACAATAAATATATTAAATACAACATTTGCTGAAATTTTGAATGAATGTCTTGATTTTAAATGATAACAATAAGCATAAAAATCTGCCAAATTTAACAAAAATTTAAACTTTTAAAGTTAAGTATAATTTTGAAATAATACTTTTTTAAATCGTAAAGAATCTCTTCTGCTCAAATGTAACTTTTTTATCTGACAGATAATTTGAAGGTGTCCAAATATTCATGAATAAATTATTTTGAAAATTCGCTTACCAAGTATATTATAATTTTTCACAAATTTAATATTTCAAAAAAGCTTTTTGCAATTCCGTTCTTTATATAAAAATGATCTAGTAATCAAAATGATGAAGTGAGTTCTATTTGCAAGCATCTGCTTGAATCTTAAATTATCACATTTTTAGTTGCTCAAATTAGCATTAGTGGTTGTTATTATGATGTTAATGGTTGCTGCAACAACCAAAAGTATGAAACAACCATAAACAAAGTAAAAACAACCAAAATTCTTATCTTATCTTAATTTTTTATGTGAAAGTTGTTCCATCTACCAGACACAATTTTATCAGTGTTTTTCCTAAATTTACCACTCTCATATTCTAAGATGAATTTAGCATATATTTTATGAACAATGCTTTTGATGATGTTCAAGATCATTTTAGAGAGCATTAATCCAAGCCCAACATCACTTGTTGTCAGATATTGAAAGTTTTTCTGAACTCTAATGAAAATGAAAGTGCTGGTAGCTGATAAACTCTCTTAAAAAATCGAGATATTGTACAGATAATGACATTCAGCCCTCCCAAATTTGGTTTTATATATAAAAGTTCTTCTAATTTTTATAAAGACACTAAACAATTTGGAAAAATATATAATTTTAGCTTGTACAAATCCGATAATTGTGATATATTAAACGTTAGGTAAAATCCATATTAAACAATATATGTTAAACATAGACCCGAACCCGACAATAAAATTTAATAACCGAAACCGACCTGAACCGAAAAGTTGAATTTGAATTGACGTTGTGGATCTTTTTCCAATCAAATGATCATTAACATTAATCAATTTCTTGAAGTGGAAACAGCAATTCTTTCGCATTACATAATGTATTGGATCTTTCTCAAAACAAATTGTGATTAACACCAAAAAATTTTTAATAATCAATCTATTTTTGTACACAAACCCAATCCGAAACCCGAATTTGGGTCGGGTTTATCGGGTACTCAATGTCACTTTCTAAGCTATATCAATAAACAAATTCATTACTAATGTATTGGAAACAAAATGTCCCCACTTACTTAAGGCTGTTCTCTGCTGCTGTACTTACATTGTTCAACACGTCATAAATTGGTTCTCTCAACAATCCTAGATTTTTCCAAACCTTTTAATAATTCATATTTTTTATATTTGAGGAAAAGTGTCTGATTACTGTTATGTGAAATATTCTGATATTTAAATATTTAATGACATTGTTGTTTTGCAATTTTTTAAAATATATAGAAATATGTGCGATTTCATTGCAATCTTACAGGGATCGCGTCCACGGAAAGGCAGCCTTAGTCTCCCCAATCTCCTGCAAAGAATATTTTTTAAAATCTGTTTTTAGTATTTTGCTGTTTTAAATTTAAATGCAATGAGTTAAATTTAAAAATAACACGTTCGGTTTTCAGAGGAGCATTGAGGCACACAACACGTTTTGCTAGTGTTATTTCCTTGCATTACATTGCCATTCTAAGATATTTAGCAAGCTTCCAAGAAAAAAATTTCTTCATTTTTTAGAAATTTTTGGCCCCCTCAATAAAAATTATTGCCGCGATCCCAGTGTTTTGCATTTACTTTTATATAGACAACAAAGTCTTAAGCTATATATTCTAATTATAGGGTCCTTAATGTAGCCCAAATTATTCAAACAGAATAATTCTGCACCTAAGCATGTGTTATTTTGCTTAATTCCAATCGGAGCGTGAAAAAATTATGCAAATTAGTTTGTAAAAATTAATGATAGTAATGATAAACAATGTATAAAATCAAAAAAACACATATTTTTAGTTCTTGATGCAATTATTAATCACATTGTTAGTAAAAAGATTATCTATGAATCATTAAAACACCTGATTTTTATAAAAGTCATATGAATCTTAATGATTATCAGATTTACTAAGAGAAAGTAAACTCTTGCGCTAATTCTTAAGACATTAAAAACAGGTAGTTGTTGTAAGGATCTCTTAGGAGAGATTTATCGTAGAAAACTAATTGTAACAAATTGATTGCAATTGTAACAGATTGACGGTTGAGTGACTGACTTACAATTAAATCATTAAAAATTGTAACAATAGATTTTGATAGTGCTCATCAATTACTATACAAATATATTCTACATCTCATTGCAATTTTTAGAACAGTAACACGCAAAATTTATACACATTATATTAAATAAATCTGATTTTCAAATATTAAGATTAAATCGAATATTTTAAGTGATATTTTAACACTGGAAAATTTACAACCAAAAAGGACGAGAATTGTCATTGTGACAACTGTTAATCTCTGTTAGCAATTTCTGTGATTTTATAGCAGCATCGATAACTATTGGAAAGTGTGAACAAGACAATGTGTCTCTTTCTAAAAATTACATTACATGCAGTATAATAATTAATATTGGTAGCATACTTTACGTATGAGAACAGTTCCTTTGCATCCTGCACATGAACCCAGTATATTAATACTTGTTCAGCGCCAAATATCAGAAATATGAGTAAATTTAACATAATATATTTAACTCAATTATTTATTATCGAATCACATGTGCATCATTATGTACATGAGTTGGTACCTTGACAGTACTTTAACAAAAATAGGAGAACACCATTTGGTGTACAGTTAGCTTATTTAGACATTCTTTGGAAATGTTGCTCTTCATATAAGCAATCAATAACACTCAAGAATTTCTTTTATTGAGAGGTCTTAGGCACATTAGTTATTCTGTAACTGGTTTTAAAATTAGAGTTTATCATGTTGCATGAAGTCATCAAAAAAAGTTTAAAACATGAGAATTCATTGTCAGCATCTATATGAATTTAGCAAATACTTGGTGGATCTGGAGAAACCGTACTTACATTTTTACTGCAGATATAGAATCTGCACGCATATTATTTATGGCTTGCAACTCATAAATGTATACCTGCTTTTAAAATTTTGAAAGCTCTTGCTGACATGTATGTTCCCCTAATCTTGTAAAGAATCGAAAATAGACTTTGAAGTGGCGTTAATATATGATGCGAAAAAAACATTTATCTAATAAAAGTGAAACATTTGCTGCATCAGTCTCATAGAAGTGAGAACAATTAATTTTAAAGCTCTTGAACTTTTTTCCAGCTTGAAAGCATATTTATGTAATGCTAAGGTTTCTAAACAATCGGTGGGTTCTGTATTGTATAATCTTGTAACAATTTTATGATAATTAACATTATTTTGCTAAACATTTCGACTACAAATTAATTTTTTGAAATTTTAAATCTTTCAGTCTAACATTCAAAGTGGTAGTTGAAGCCAAAATCTTATTCAAAACAAAATGAATCAACTTAAACAACTGGAATGTGTTTTTGAACATTAGAGTTAAATTTGCAAGCAGTTTCAAAAGCTTAAGAGCCTTTGTTGGCATGGCTTCCATGAAATAGATGCAAATGATGTTTGTATCTCCGTTATTTGATATCAACAAATGTAACTCTTTACAAGCAGGTAGTCATGACTCTATAATTTTAGAAAACTAGGCTAAGGTGATACAATGAAATCAATTGAGATAACATTGTCGTCAAAATTATGGATCCAGGTCTTTAACCTAGAGTTGAATAAACATTTTTTGAAAAAATAACTTTTAACATAATTACCTACTTTAAATGGTCTTTCTACTACATATCTGAGTTCAGGAAATCTCAAACCAAAATATAGCATACTATACTATATATAGATCTCAAAATTTTAATAGCTGTCAAAATGTGAAACGTGAGAAATGCAGGCAAGCATATAATTATCTATTAAGTACATGTAAAGGTTAGTATAAAGATGGCAAAGTAATAAATCCACGACTATATTTAAAGGTTACAAGATGATTGTTTTTTACTACTAAAATTAATACTGAATTCATGATATGCCTTATTGGCAAGGCTACCAGTGTGTTGTTTGCTACATTCGTATGAATGTACCAAAATATCGCTGCCCTCTGTTACTGGTGGTATGTTAGTAATAATAATGGTACAGCTTATCATTTGAGCAATTAGGTACAAAACGAGATAACCCTATACTAGTATTGAAATACTAATTTTGTCACAACCAAATAATTTTTTGATAGACTGTATACAGCACAAACAGAGATAGACATTGAGGATGAGGAATTAGACAAGGCCTTGAATTCTGGATTGAACAGTTGCAACTTTGGAAATATATATATTTATTCAAAATAAAAGAAAGAATTTTAACTAGATTTTTGTCACAGACGGATTTTCAGGAGAATCCCGATTTAAGAATAATATTTCTCATCTGTACATTAACAAAGAATTAAGGATATTAAATAGAATCCCAGGTGCCAAGTGACTTATTAAATTTATTTTAAATATTGTTCTGCTTAGAATGTATATAACAAAGTTATTTCTCTCTAGTAGAAATTTGTTATTTATTATAAAATTATTTGGTATATGAATTATATGGGAATCTGTAATAATTTTATGGACATGCACTCTGACACTCCCAACCTGCTGAAACCACTGAGCTTGACGACCTTTCCATCAGAAAATTTGCTGCAATAAAACTTCTAGGGCGCACAGGGGCATACGCAGGATCTTAGTCATGACCAAAAGCATTCAGAAAATTTTAGTGTTATATATATATATATATATATATATATATATTTATT
>CABFPE010000283.1:373896-384494 GCA_900660155.1 Hofstenia miamia | reverse complement strand
GGCTTTATACTATTTAGTTATATAATTTTCAAAACTATAAATAAATAAATCGTATTATATTAATATTAATAATACTAATATATATATATATATATATATAATCTGAAAAATTGCTGTAAATTCTCATGTATAATCTGCACCTGTAAGCCTAACATTTTGCTTAAAAGGTTAAAAGGTTGGATACAGCTTAGGCGTAGTTTAAAAATTATATCTGCAAACTGCTCACTAAGTTCGGGGTCAAGGTAGCTCTTAGAATGGCTAAATGCTGAAAAATGTACAACAATTATTTTTTAAATTAAGTTTGTTAATTGAATGGAAAACATGTTGTAAAGAACAAAACTAATGTGCCATGACAGATTCGTCTTGTTACATGCTGTATGCATGTAACTCAAAAAACAACCTTCAAAGTTTAAGGTGCGAGTGATATACTGTGGCGGCTTACACTCGAGGATTTACGTTAATAATTAGGACTGCTATTTTTTACCTAAAAAATGCAAACTGTGACTTTATAAAACTGATATTACTTACCATAATAACCAATGTTTAGACATTATTTTGGCAAAATTTTTCTTATATATTTTCGCCAATAGAAAGCTATAATTAAAGACAAAGATAATATCATCATTTTTTGCAGTTGTAGTAAACCATGGTTACATCAATTATATGATATTTTTCAGATTCTCTATATGAAAGAGAATTGTTTACTAAATTTTGACTTTATTGATTTATGTTAGACCAAGTTATTACAATAATGCATACATTTTATTGAGCATTAGGATCTGACAAAGAAACTAGAATTTTTAAGAGTTCCGTAGAACAATGTTTAAAATCAAAAAGCAACGGAGACAATTACAGCCCTACAGAAATGTTACACATCACCAGTTTATTAAAACTTCAATGTATTTAAATTTCATAATCATGACTATTGTTACAAAGAAATAAATGCACCTTAACGCAAATGGAATGACCACAATTGTAAATCCGACTCTCAAGTAATAATCTTTATAAATAGCTCGTTTTGTGACAACATTTTGTGCGCTAATCAGCCATATGGTTGTTATAGCATGATTTCTTCTTGAGAAATTTATTGAGTTTTCCAAATTGCTATATCATAGACCTCGCACAGTATTTCAAGTTTTCATGTTGAACAACGGACTTGCATGCAATACACATACTCTATAGAGAGAATTTAAATCTTTTTCAAAAACTCGAAATTTTAAAAGAAAATTGTTAATCTTTTTAACAAATTGTGCCGCAGCAAAAGGCTTTAATAGAAATTTTCAGCATTGTAATTAATCATGGTCCCTAATAGACCTACCTATGCCTCAAGATTTTCGAATTTCCTTATAGGCTTGGAGAAAATTCTTTATAAATGTGGAAAAATGGTTTGACCATTAAAAATGACACCAGGCGGTTTAAAGTTAAGCACTNGCACATCACATTTCTAAAGAAATTCGTTTGACAAGAGTGTGTATGGAGAAATTTAGAATAAGAAGTGTAATTAAGATAAATATTTAAGTAATTGAGCCACTGGTCATTATATGAGTGGCTTTAATACTTTTTTACGTATTGTCTAAATTTTGCCTCATTTGATTAATTACGTACATGACAACGTCGATAGCAACAATGACTTGACAAGTTTTTTATCAAAGTCTATTTTAAGAAAGACAATAAATTTTTCTGAAAAGTAGAGTAATTAATAAATAAATATTTAATAACAAACTGCTTTTTAATTTTTCGCCAATTACAAGTAACATATTGAACTGCATCCATCCCAGAAATTTAATCATGTAAAAACAATTCTGCTATAGAAGAGTTCAAATGTTTCGTTAACTATAAATAACAAATCGGGGGTCTCAGTTTCATGCTCCCGCAAAATCATTCTATTTAAGCATTAGCACCCTATGAATTTTTAAGAGAGCTCTGTGACATTTGAATTTGCGCACGGTAGAATCCTGCTGTAAGAAATGTTAGGAATCGGTTCAGTGTGACTAAGAAACCGTGATATCGGTTCAGNGAGAAAATTCTTTATAAATGTGGAAAAATGGTTTGACCATTAAAAATGACACCAGGCGGTTTAAAGTTAAGCACTTGCTACAAAAAATAAAACTACTTCAGATGTAATTTTATCAATGATTAAATATGTATGTGTGTATACCAAACATTGCAAAAAATTCGTGTTGTGCACTATTTACATTAAAACCAGAATGCCCAAAATTCTCTTTTTGACCTGAAATAAAATGTTTTTGTCTTAAAAAAATTTTCAGTTGAACATTTATTTAGAATTTTCGTACAATTTTCACTGAATTTTAACAATACTTTCACGTGAATATCTACAATGCACATTCCGGACATTTTGACAGGTAAGTTTTGTGAGTACGTAAAAACTTAACAGACCAACTTTATTGTAGGAACAACAATGGAACTAACGCTATAACATCTTCTTGGTAATGTACAGCAATTCTCAGCATTGAATGTTCTTCAGAGGTTTGTCAATCTTGATCCGGAGCAATTTTATGATGATGGCGATTCCATGGATTCTCATAGCATTATATTTAAAAATAATATTGAAAATGATGACTTAGTCATGTTAAAATTTTAGTTCAATATATTAACCCATGCTAGACCCACCGGAAATGTAATTGCTATAAATGACTCTATTATCGCAATAAAAACATGCAAATATTTTATGGAGTATTAGAAAATCTACTATGTCATGATATTCTTACCAGAAATTAAACTATTATTAAAACGAAAACTATTAAATCTGATTATTGCATAGAGAATCATCTCTACTGAATTTGTGCTAAGAAAGAATGAAAATAAAACCATTGTTAAATCCAAGCTTTCAAAACTAAAGTCAGGCTTTTCAATATGTGAAATTGAATAATTTATTGGCCTTGCTTATATTAGAGGCATTCTTGGACTAAGGCGTGCGCCAGTTCATACCCCTTGATAAAAAAATTGGCATTGCTCTTATAAAATATGCTTTGTCGAGAAATCAATTTTGGTGTACTACCCTTTCTTTGATTTGATTGTACTTCAACGAGATCATCTCCGATATAGTCCGTTAAATTTCCTGAAGCCTGAGAAAATTTCAAGATTTTGAAGAAATTGCACCAATGCGTATAAAACACATGAATTAAAAAATCGCCAGTATATTTATTCTAAAATATAACTTTTGTTTAAAATTATGGATTTACACGGATGCCAAAAATCAAATTCCCTAGGTTGAGTCAAGTGATTCAGCTGAATGTATCTCCCATGACTGTCAAAATTGGATAAAATTTGATTATGTAGGGTATTTTGCAATAAATATGTGTGAAGCAATCACAACCCAAGTAGCCAATGACTTGTGGACCACCAGTGGCAAAAAAGTGGGCCACCGAGTGGGATTTGGCCACCCATGAAACAGTGAACTACCAGGGTCTAACAACAGCCTAACAATGGGTTGAATGAAATGCTAGCAAGCTTAGCATTCATATTGATTTTAATTTGGTAATAAAAAATAGAAAGAATTTCTTTATTATAAACAATAACAAGCATACAAAAAGGCCAAATTTAAATTTAATTTTCAATTTCAGAAGAAATTGCAATTTTTAAGCAGTATATTTTTCTAACAATAAAAAATAATTTTTGCGAATTTTAAGTACTCATATAGACATTAATTTCAAGGTCCGGGAATAATAATGAACAAATTATTTTGAAATTCCATTCTGCACATATATGCTATAATTTTTGCAAGCAGAAAATTGCAAAAATTGCAAAAAGCACTTCGCAATGAATTTTATATATTTATGAGATCTAAGAAGCATAATAATGAATAATATTTTACTTGCAAGCATTAACTCATATATTATTTATGATTAAAGTTAAAAATGTTCACGATAGTGCTAGTGTTAATAATAATGAATTTGCGATAGCAATGGAGATGTGAAGAATAAAGTAGTATTGAATACCTAGAGCGCATATTAATTTCTGGTTGAAAGATTTTCTCATAAAAATATTTAAGGACATGTCGTNAAGGTAAAAATGTTCACAATAGTGCTAGTGTTAATAATAATGAATTTGCGATAGCAATGGAGATGTGAAGAATTAAATAGTATTGAATACCTAGAGCGCCTATTAATTTCTGGTTGAAAGATTTTGTCATAAAAATATTTAAGGACATGTCGTTTTCTCTTTTTCAGCACCTCAATTCTAAAATTTAAATATTACAATGATTTGTTTAGTATTTCCATTTAATTTTTAAGGCAGCAAATGTAAAAACAATTGAACTTTAAATTTTAAGAACTTGAGAGCACTAGTAGCTTTAGAAAAACCTGTTCAATGTTCGCGTAAGTGACACTTTTTGCATTTATCCCAGGTAGAATTACAGTTGAAAACATCAATTGACATGTAGATGCATGAGATTTAAATTACAGCATTAATAGGATTTAAAAGAGCAATTGGATTCAATTACGCCTTAAATATTCATTTCATTTTGTTCAATTAAAATTTTTTGTAAATTGGAAGTATAAAATTTTTGGAAATATTCAATAAATACCATGTACATATATGTATATCCTGGCTGTAAATTGTGCTATGTGCAAAATAATGGAAAATTGCATACGTGCTTAAGAATTGACAATGCATCAGATTTTTGCAATTGGTGATATGTACCGTCCTGAAACATTAAACTATATTAATAAATGAAATACTGTTCCATTTTTATAATTATAGGAAATATTGAACAAATCAATTGAATTTCAAGAAACTAAAACATGCCACATTGCACATTTACCTAAATATCAACGACATAAAGAGCGGCACTAGTGCTTGTTCGTAGTATTATGCGGTTCTTGCAGCTGCTTCAGCTTGGCTACTATCAGCTGTAAGCCACGAAGAACGGAAAGCTATAGTCTGAAAATTTCTGGCTTCAAATTTCACATCACGATTCTTAGCGGAATCAAGCTTACCTTTTCTTTTGACTTGCAACTTGAAAAACTACCAAAATTGCCAGTAGAGATAAATCACACATTTTATCTTGCTAATGGAAATATTAAATAGTAAATCACTTCCTTAAATAAAAAAAGACTTCTCATTCAGAGTTAGCAACAATTTGGTTGAAATACGGCCTTCAGGCATTGTCAATATTTGGAAAATTTGTCGACACAACACATCGATTAGCTAGTCATCAAAATCAAACGTTTTCAATGTTTTCAATCAAACATTATTTCACTAAAATTTGGGGTTACCCAGTACTGCAATAATGCATAAGTTATGTAAAGCGAGCTTAGACATGCACTGCTGCCATTGAATGTATTTTCTGAAGATCCACGGCTGAACTTTCACCTAAATAATTCTCGGTTTATTAGTGCTAAATTAAGTATATATATATATATATATATATATATATATGTCGGGTTACGGGTAACAAATTCTGAAATTAGAACAGATCAGTTACAGATAGGCAAGGGTAACAAATTCAGACCCGTTTGAACCTTTGATTTATAATATAGTTGTTTTATATAAACTAACAACTGCAAACATGTTTTTAAGCAAATCTTTATTGACAACGTAGTTCTACAACCACCCTTCCCGTCTACCAATACGAGAGCATTGGTCCACTGCAAAGTTGGCCTATACGCTGTGTATATATTGTATATACATATACAATAAGATTTCTCCAATTTCAGGAACTCTAGTAGAACTGCGTGCGTTAGGATCTTTATCTGTGGGAGTAAATCTGGCTTTCAGTTTTTCGTACACACTATTTATAGACATTTCAAATATGCAAATTTCTTACTTAACCATTAAGGACCTTAGAATAAATATATTTTCAGTAGTAATTTTCTAAAAAACTTAGAGTTAGAAAGTTGTAGTGAATATTGAAAATATCAATATATGTATAAGTTTAGAGTTTGTCTACTGACGATAAGCTACTCCTTGCAATTAACACCTATGGTTCTACAGAAAGAGGATTTCCTTTACTCAAATCCTGTTTAAACCGTATCATCCAATTCCAATGAGACTTTCTGCTCCCATACTTCCATTGGGCCCATTGCATAGATTTTATTTTTAATAAAATTAGTAAACATTATGATTAATATTCTGAAATTTGTCCATAAGTTTTTACTTTTAAGTCCCAGTATTATGGGACTAGACGGTACACAAATTTTAAAAGAATTCTCCAATTTTCAAAGAATTTTAAAACTTTTGGGATACTACTGGAAATTATTGCTGTGTCTGAAGTGTTTTTAAGGAAAATTCAGACTTAAACATAACAGTCAATTCCTTCGTATACCTAAGGTTCAGATAATCTGGAGGTGCAAAATCCGAGGTAATGCTATTAATATTTTTTCTGCGCAAAGTCTGAATTCATGATGTAATTAAAAAAAATAAGGAAAATTTCCCTATCCTGGGGAGGTACTGTCGGATATTTACTCAAATTCCACTGGGAAACTTTCAAGGTCTGTAATGGTTTCCCCAATCAATTTTAAGGCACCCACAACTCAAGAAATAGTGAAGAAAGGTAAAACACCGCTAGATAGAGAATTCTCTCTTCTTTTTTTGCCTTAAATTCGAAACGTGGCTCGATAACGTCTGATGAGACTCACACAGTTTTTTTCAGAAAAACAAATATTTCAGTGTAGTTAATTTTTTCTCATGGGCATTGGGCCGCTTCATTATTTGAAGACTAAGTATGGTAAGAATTTGAAGATTTTTAGAAAATTCTAATTACTCATTGAAAAAATCTAATTTGCAAGTATTTCCGGCACAAAATATGTTTTGAGACTAGTCTTTATCATTGCATGAAAATGGGAAAAGGTTCTCAATATTTTTTTACAGTCTGGGATAAAACTGGTGCTGTGCTTTCGAATTTCTTTAAGAAAAGGACAAAGTTCAGATTGCCCTCGACATTTCACCAAAAGTATTGCAGATTGGTTTCGTTTGTTGCAGTGTAAGAATAAAGAATTTAACCTTAGAGCCTATGGTCCGTTTTAAAGGAAAAACCGTTTTTCCACATTTACAAAGAATTTTCTTCAAGCCTATTCCAAAATTTGAAAATTTTTTGGCATGGGTAGGTCTATTGGGGAACATACATTAATGCAATGTCAAAAATTTCAATTAAACTTCCTGCTGTGGCAGAGATTGTTAAATAGATTAACAAGTATTCTTAGAAATTTTCGAATTTGTGAAAAAGATTTTAATTATCTCCATACCTAGTGTCAATTTATTTAGAAATTTTTGAGCCCCTGGAGGCAACAAAGAACTTTGACTATTTCTTAATATGTGCAAAGATATTCCAAACCCATTGACCCATTGAGATGTGCCGCGCGCAAATGCGAGCGTGCGGTTTTAGAGTGAAAAAGAAAGAAGGGACTCTCGTCAATCATGTGGTGCTTTTAGATTCAGCATTCCATAAATTTTTTTGAGCAATGAGCATTTAAAATATCACACTGGATTGAATTATAGCGAAAACGAAAAGCTTGACCCGCATTAGGACTATTAACTGTTACCAGAATTGCCAGGGTCAGATCAATATGTTTAATTATTCTCATTGTATTATCTCTACATTTTCAAAGAGAAAGTACTTAAAGGAATAAGCATCTTAAGTTTCTAAGTAACTCAGAATGAACTTGAGTTGAATTTTTAAAGAATCAGTTAAATTGATACAAGCAGAATTTCAAATTTACACCAATGAAGATATTTAAAACAATAAAAGAATTACCTTTTTTAAATTTTTCAGTGAAATATGTTCATGTTTGTAATAGCTGAAAAAATCCTAAAAATCAATAATGAATTTAGGAAAAAGCAATTTCATTATCTCCTGATTCTGATTAAAGCTTCAAAAATATATATTTCGATACCTTGAAGATGCTTTTATTGAACACCTATTTAATAAAGATTTTAGATTGCAAAATTGATGTTCGGAAATTTTATGCGAACTAAATAATTATTTAAATTATACTAGTGTTTGTATTCACTGATTTGAAATGTGACTGTTGTTTATTATTTATAATAAATTGTACTTTGATCGTTTGTTCTCACAGAACTAATTGTAGCTATTTCATTATAGAAGTACAAGCTGAACTCCAGGACTGTGTAAACTCGCTTTGTGACAACATTTTTTACGCAGCTTTGGACTCTAATAAGAAACATAAAAAAATCGAAGCTTACAACTACCCAAGAATTTCTTTTTCTAGATATTTAGTAATTAGTGATTGACATTTTTTGTTCTACAACTTTGAGAAAAATTTCTTCAACTTCTAGTTTTCCAATTGTTTGTCATTATGAAGAATATATTCTTGAAACATTTTATGCAATGCTAAAGTTCATCTATGCTTATTTTAGTAGTTGGGATAAAAAAATCGTACATTTTTTGTACCAATGCCGGTTTAAATAGCAGTGCAGTATAACATAAAAACTTTAGCGTTTTTACGAAATCCAAGGATTTTTTCACAGTACTGTATTTACGCAATACTGGACTTGGACTGTTTATGCTTTTTAGTAATTTGATATGAATACGAGCTTGTGCATTGTATGGTGAGAATTTTCAGCGACGAGTACAACATCCATGGAGCAATATATCTCAGTATTCTTTAGTTCCTTGTACTTCATACAATTTCTTATTTGAATAATACTATTTCAGTTTGTTGATACCAGCACCTCTTTTATAATATTTCAGACTTCGAACATATTTAAAATAGTCGTGAATTATAATACACTGTTTTTGTGTGTTGCCATTTGCTACATTATTAATTATCTGTAAAAATATCCGCATTTTAGTGTACACATTTTCCTTATTCAAAAAAGTATTCTTGATTTTAGTCTTTGTTATGCACAAATTTTTTATAATAAAAATTCTTCCTGAAAATGGTTTGTTTTACTTTTTTAGATAAAACCTAACCTTAATTACTGCAACATCTACAAGTATGTTGGAAGGAATAGGTTGGCTTTCAAAGAAAATTGATAACTATATTTATTGAGTAATATGAATTTCTTTTATAAATTTCTGTCTTAGCTAAGAAATCAAGCATGCAAATACGTATATTCTCAAATTCAGACTTCCTTGAATGAGTTCTTAGAAATTGGATGATTAAATTCCACAACAATATATATATATATATATATATATATATTTATATATATATTTGCAATATTTAGTGTAATTCATTTTGTTTTTCTGCTAAAATAACATCAATTCCTCGATGTTCTAAAACACTGAAAAGTAATTAGTAGATGTTATGAAATTGAAAAGGAGCTGTGCTTAAGAATATAGGTCAAGGACTTTTGAAATTGCTAATTTGTGATAACTGCATAAAGAATAGAGTTTGTGTAATTGATTAATATTAAGTAAATATTAAGTTACTTTTAAGCGTTAAAACTTTGATATAATCCAAATAGAAATTGATTCTAAGTTACATTTTCATAAACTTAAAACCATATAGTTGTACAAATAGAAAAATATTTCACATACTTATATTAAATCATAAGAAGTTTAATGGAAGTTATGTTTAGGCTTCGGCTTTGCTAGCATTTTTGCTACAAAAATAACATATAGATTGTTCGTTTTTGTTATCCTAAATGCGTTAGATGCTCGAACCAGAGATGGAATAGGATCAAATCTTCTGATCAACAAATTTTCAAAAAAGTGTTTTATTATATTATACACAGATTAATAAGATCACTCAACACATGTCAACACTGAATAATCAACGAAGCAAGTGTATTACATGCAAGAAATTAATACATTGCCATGAAGAAATTTTTACATGTATAGCATGTAGCAACAAGATGCACTGGAAAGAAGAGTGTACTGGATTCCCTGTTAATTTCCTGGACCTTCTGGAAAACTTTCGTGACAACTGTCTGACGTGCTGCAATCAATGTGTCAAAAGTGGACATAAAGAAGCAATTCTATCCGATATTACCAGAGCTAATTTTACCAAAGAACAATCAGTTGGTCTCACAACTATAGAATCAAAGATTAATGATGTCGCCAAGGATATTGCATCGATGCCTAAGCCACCATCGGAAATCCACAGGACTGAAGAAAGTACAGCTGAATCTCAAAATTCGAAACAGGACAGAGATGTTATGTATCGAATCCGAATTGATGGACTCGCTGAAGCCACTGATGGCGACTTCTTTAATCAAGAAGAAAAGAATGTAAGTGATGTATTCAGGTTTCTGGGAAGTGAGTTAGTGCGAGTTAGAGATTTTAGAAGGATAGGTAAATATCGGAAAGATTCACGCAGACCTCGTACCGTGATTGCTACTTTAGATAGTCATTGGGAGGTAAGGAAAATCTTGGCGTCTGCACACAAACTTAAAAATTATACTGCAAATATCTACATAAATCGTGATTTGACCGTGGCTGAACAGATGAAAGAAAAAGAACTGCTTAAACGGAGGTATGAAATGATTCAAGAAGGAACTGACAAGAAGTCAATCAAAATTAAGAACTTGAAACTGTTGATAAATGGTAAAGAGATGAATTGACTAGGAAGCGAAAAGTCGGTTGAAATGTCTATTGCTAGGCAATATCTGCCAGTTATATTTTCTCAGAATATTAATGGAATACGGTCAAAATCTCAGGAGATTGAAGTGTA
>CABFPE010000283.1:352508-364561 GCA_900660155.1 Hofstenia miamia | reverse complement strand
GATATATATATATATATATTCATTAAATATTTGAAGACAAAATTCTTACTATCAAATGAAGGATTGCGAAGTTTGTTGTACATGTTTATGTGTGCATTTTACTAAAAAATTTTAAATACAAAATGCCTACTGTAGTTATACCAATATTAAAAAACAAAGTATAGTTTATGATAATTACAATAACTATGATATTGATCATCAATCGAATTCTTTCGAATATATTTCTTTCACAATATCTATCGATCAAAAATATATTTAGAAAGAATGATGCAATGCATTTTCATATTTATGGTTTACTTAGTTGAATGAAATGGCCTTTGATAAAAATGATGCCTACAATATTTTTATTAGAATAGGAAACTGCCCGTGCTATGCACGGTTATTTCAATGGTTTGTATTAGATATTTAATAAATGAATAAACTTTAAACAAACCATATGTTGTGTTTAAAATATTTTAGCACCAAAATAAGTAATAAATGTGATCATCATACATTGGTAAAATGATATTTGCCACAATTTAGCATATGACACTCCTTAATTAACCATTTAATATTATAAGCACATTCAAAGCATGTTGAAACCTAATGCAAAAGAGTGTATAGAATCACAACAAAATCGAGTCCATTATTGTAGGTGTATAGATGTAAACCATTTAATATTATAAGCACATTCAAAGCATGGCAACACTTAATGCAAAAGAGTGTAAAGTATCACCGCAAAATCGAGTCCATTATTGTAGGTGAATAGATGTATAATTATTTGTTGTTTAGAAGTATGAAGAAATTCAGATAAACGGAGAAACCCAATGCAAACTAGTGTCACTAGATGGAAGCTTTGCAATTATTATATCTTTGATAGAAATCGGATGGGAGTGGGCCTTGCCTTCCATAATCCTTATTTTTTTAAATGGTGGAATTCTTCTTGCACTATTTCATCGAAATTCAAAGCCTAAGTCACAAAGCTCTAATGAAGGGTATTATACAGTTTTAATGAATTATAATTCAGTAACTGGCAGTTTTAGAATTCCCCAATGAATAAGATACACGAGGAGTCCTATTTGTAAGCTCTGTATGAGTTTAATTATGGTTTAACCTAATTAATTGCATTAGAATATTTTTGAAAAACTGATTTTAATAATTATATTTGGAAAAATTTGACCTTTCATTTTCATTGTCCTCTGTTCCTTCAATGCATAATTTGACAAATTTCAAAATGCTTTTATATTTAAAAATTATATTTAGATATTATTATTATTTGTATATTAATGAGCTGATGGTTCACTAGTTCTAAAAACAAATGAACATTCCCAATCAGAAAATTTAAAAAATTTGGATTTGTCAAATCACTACAGTCAAGGTACATTTCCGGATATTATTACTTTTATAAATTCATTAACTTCTAAATTACTCGATGAAAGCATCAATTAATCATTGAAAGATTTGAAATTTAAGTATAATCATTTAATCTTTGCTTCCAAATGACATTTTCAACAATTAATTAAAGTAAAGATTGGAGATTAACTTTATAGTTAAATTCATTAAAGCACTCTTCGTAAATTTGCTTATACAGATCCTTATTATATCTTGTTCTAATTTATTCATTATAGATAAGCAAATCTACAAGGCAAATGTAATTAATTTCTGAAATTAGCGTTTTCTAAGACTTCCAGGTACAGTTTTCAAATTTCTAATATATTAAAATCATTGATGATATTTTAGTGACATTGTTAAAGCATTGGTTATCTCCTGCTTTTTACAAGTGCTTTGCCCAACGCCAAGATCAGTTATGTCGCTTCTTGTCAGATATGATATCGTGAGAATTCCAACACAACTCTATATTGCAATTAATGCGACATTTCTGATAACATCTCATTCAATAAATTCATATTTATTTATGATTTCCTGGTCCCTGTTGAAAAAACAATATCGAAAATTACTTTGTTTCTGGATGTAATTTGTTACATAAATTGTATTGTTAGATTAGTGTAGTATATCTTAAGCAAATTTATGAATATTCAATTATCTTGCAGAAGAAAATAATGAATATTTGCATGTATCAACCATTTTACTTAATCTACACAAATTGGCTTAAAATCGTATACAACTTTGTATACTGAATGAATGTGTAATGTAACAAGTGTTTTCTGCATTCTGTATGTACATTATAGTCAATGGAAAATATACTTTTCTTAAATAGTTTTAATTCTCCGCTAATATATACACAAATTAGCTTAAAATTGTATACAATTTTGTATACTGAATGGATGTGTAGTTGTAACAATTCTTTTCTGCATTTTGTATGAACATTATAGTAAATGGAAAATATACTTTTTTTGAAAAAAATTCAATTCTCCAGCAATATCTACATACATGCATATGTATAATTGACATCTCAATAGAAAGCAAACTCTCATGTCTAATTATATGTGGACAAAATACACTTAATTATTTTATTTTGATTCCGCAATATTTGTATGCATTGTTCCATTTATATCACAAACGTGTGCATTTTAGATTTATCTTGGAACATAATCCACAGAAAAGATCCCCATCAGTTGCAATTGAAAATAATGCGACTTCTTTTAGTAGCACTAAAAGGCTTCAATTTAAAATTAATATTTAAGTCAATATTAGTGACGAATGTGATGAAAGGGCCAAATGATTAAAAGAGCAGTATCTAGAAAAACTTTTTAGATTTTGGCCAAAGTTTTGGAATAGATTTGTATTTTCTGGCAAATTTTTGGATAGATTTTTTGGCAACATGTTATAACAATGGTAAAAGAGTAAAATAACCCAACATAGGCATGTTGCATATATAACGTTTTCCTAATAAAGATTACTGCCAATAATCGGCAAAATTGGTTTCAAGTACACACTCTTGTAGAAATTAAGCAGGCACTGATTTTTACATTTCTGATTACATCAATATTATATTCATCAAAAATATTTTCAGTACTATAGTGTCATAAAACTATATATCAAAATTTTCGTGCATTGGGGTCTATATCGAAAATACCTACACTAAGAAACACTTGTAAGTCTTTTTGACAGAAGTGGTAAGTGGTAAATAATTTTACTACTATACTATTTAGTAGTAATGGCCGAATCCACGCTTGGTCACTTTTTTCTGATTGGTTGAGAGGGGGATTGTAGCCCATTCCACTGTGACTCATGGCCTGTGTTAGATATTGGATATTGACGGGGTGTTGTTGTGACGTCATGGAAATTGGAGTAATGTATTTTTTCTAGTGGCTCACTTATTTATGGGAGTCAATTTAGTTTGCATGATTATTTATTCCGTACCAGGGGGGCACCCAGCTTTTTTTCTGAGGAGGGGAACTATTCTTTAGATTATATATGTATATATATATATATATATATATATATATATATATATTGGCATATTTTCATAGATATTCATACATGCAAAGTAGTTTATAAATTCATTATTCTGAAGATTTTGACTACAACAATGGAAAAAGCATTGTCAGGGAAATTAAATAGTATACACTTTTTGACATGCTACCCAAAACAGAAAGGTTGATATTAACGAAATTCAACTATTCAATTTAAGGTTTACTATTTCATATATCTACTTTTTTATGTCATTTTTATAATTAAATTTCAACATAGCAAACGTAACCAGCATACTATGAATGTTTGTTAAAATTACTAAAACTGAATTATTTTTCCCTACCTCTATTCAACCATTACTAAGATTGGCTAACACACATATCTGCTGCGTGTTTCAGTAGGAGAGGATGATTTCGAACACAGACTGGTTGTCCTGTTAACTGATCCTAATCTCAATAGAAAAAAATTTCCATTTTTTATGGTGGGATGATCTTTAAAATATTCTTACTTTCTTATTTCTTAGTTATTCCATCCAAAAACTTAGGTCTAATTCTTGCAGTCTTGAATCATGCCCAACTCAACTTTTAAGAAAATGTGCTCAGTGAAGGTGAAAATTCTAGATTGAATTTTACAAGAATAGATAATACTGATGTACAATTTCAAAACGTTGTTTAAGAAGTTGTATAATATTCACTACAACTGTTGTGCAATAGTTTATTTTTTTCAATTTCAGCCTCATTTTTCCAATAACTCAGTGGAGCCTCAGCCCACCGCGGCTCCGACTTCAACTCCTGTTAGCAGAAGAGAGAACTGGACTGAGGATCATGTCGTAGTAATACTGTGCGTCCATAAAATACCTTTAGTTACATTTTGTAACTTGCCATAATTTGAATTTAATACATTATTTCTCTAATGTATTTTTAGCATTGCTATGTAATTCACCATATTTCACTACATGTAAAAAATACAGAAACCGTGTCTATTTTTCATTTTTTGTAAATATAATTTAATAAAAAATTTCATTCAAAATTGCTATATTTCTCATTGCTAGTTTCGCTTTTGGCAATAATTGGAATGAAAATAATAGATAAGAAATTATAGAATAAAAACCAAGCATAACTCATAAAAACTTTTTTAAAAGAAAAAACATCATTGTGAGATAACAAACAAAATTACGAGTGCTTCATACTTCTGTTGTACTAAGAAAAATATAAGTTAAATGTTGCCAGAAATCGTAATCACTAAAAGCAAATTTGGTTCTGCGTAGATACCTTATGCATAAGCTGTGATCATTGTTTAATATCTTTAGGTTTGACATCACAATATGAGGTGTGTGACAGAAAGATAGCAAAAGTGCGAAATAGGATTAATGTTATGCCTTCAATATATAAAAAAGTGAAGTCGGTAGTGGAAGCATAATGTATATTTTGGTCATCAAACTGTGCTGTACACATGCAATAGCCAATACTGTATTAATTTACTAGGCAGGACAATAATGATTTTCAAATTGGGACTTTATTATGTTTCACCAAGATTTTCATCCATTAATGCTTGTGAGAACGTTCTTAGTGAACCTAAATAATTGTAAATTATTGGTAATTTTTCTTCTTCTAAAGTATTCAATAGCTTAATCGATTTCCAATTAATGTAATAATTGCAATATAAATTAATTATTGCTTACCCCTGCACATAGATTTGAAGCATTGCTTACTATATATGTGCTATGTTATCATATCAGCATACATTTCATGAGGAATGGAAGCATGTGTGCTCTGTTGAGGGGAGGAACATTCCCCCAGTTCCCCCCCCCTCTGGGTGCGCCTCTGTTCTGTACACCTCTATTTTTTGTTAATATATGACATTGTTAGCTAGAGGGTTACATCACATTTGAGATAATACATTGTTGACTTAATTCATATTACGTTTTTGCAAATGATTTTCTTTTCCATAAAAAATTTCAGGCATTGCTAATTAATTAATTGCTGTCATTTAATGCGATTTTTGGGAAATCTAAACATCACATGCAAAGGACTACACTTCCTTTATCAAATACATTGCTATTTTTCATTCCACATGTTCTAATGATTAATATCTGCAATCATTGTAATTAGTTTGTTTTTGCTAATGTTTCCTATTCATACAAAATTCCACGCATTTAATTCATTTTTGCTAATACAAAATGGAAAAATATTCTCCATACTTAAACATTACAGGCCTATGAAATATAGACTTACATGATAAATGCAATTTAGTTTTCTGAATAAATTATACATGCAACACTATTAGTAGGATTTATACATATACATGCTTTCATTAATACACTATTATGATAGTAGTTTTACACATTTGTCTTTTCTCTGCATTTCTTTTTTGGTTTATACAGATTTTCAGGGGGATGTACACATTTGCTGACTGTTACATCTTTTGTTGACTTTGCACGTTTTTCAGTTTATTTGGTTTATGACTCTTGCTCACAGTCTTGTTGATATGTTTTCCATTGTATTAAGTAGTTGCAATAGAAATGAGAATACGTTTTTCCAGGCAATTCATCATTCTTATAGTTGACATACTGCTACACACTTGATTCCCCATCACTGGATATGATTTCCAATCATTAAATTAACCACAATCCATATTGAGAACGCCTTCTAAACATACAAATGCTTGTAAATAGTGTATTATTCATATATAAAAAATATTGATGCATGGTATTTAGAAGATGGATCACCAAGAATTTGGAGAAAATTATGAAATAATAATTAATAGGTGAAAAACAACGTCTATAAATTCGCCTAACCACAGTAAAAACTCTGCTATGACTTGAAAAATTTAATACATATTCAGTTAATAATATCCTAATGGTACAACAAAACGATAATCAATGTGTATAATTTACAGTTTCAGTAAGCTGCTAGTTAAAAAAATACGGACTTTCAAATGCATGTGATTAAACAAATTATTCATTGTAACAAAAATCATTATGTATAATTTAGTTTGAATTGGTAATTTAAAAATATACTTGATTAAGTGTGAAATATTATAATATAAATGGGTTATGAAAACAAAAGTATTGTCATACCTCGTTATTTGCATGTAGATGCATTTGAAACGAAAATGCATTGCCTTCATTCTTTGAGTTTTCAAGATTGCCCTTGTAAATTTACAAATACTTGTAAATAGTGTACTGTTCACATGTAAAAATATAGTCTCATGGTATCTTAAAAATAGATTGCTAAAAATTTCAAGAAAATTGCAAACTAATATTTTGTAAGTGTAGGAGCTCTACAATATCAGCCATATGCCAATTGTTAGGTAAAATATTGCTAAAAAATACAAATATTAATAGATGCTCAATTTTACAAATGTTAGAAACCAGAAATATTAAAAACACGTGAAATATTGCAAATTAGTACAAATGATGAAAGCAAAAACATTAAATTCAGGGGATCAATGGTATACCATTGTTTCTATGTGTAGACATAATTCAAGATCTAAACAAAAGCAACAGCTTTAAATGTATTTAGAGATTGAAATCAATGCAAAGTATCAGCTTGCCAAAGCTAACAATTCAGCTAAGGGATTTCCACCATCACTTCATTTTGGATTGTTGACTATGACACCATGATTATATATGAATTCAACAAGTCAAATTGATATTAATTGGCTTAGACAAGTACTATTTAATGCCATTTTTTCATAGGTTTGTTGAATAGAGAGATTTTGTTTGGGCAGATGCCTGTTTTGTTTGCTATAGTGACCATCATTATTTTGCACATGGGGTTTTCTTTTGTGATGATGCGTAGTATGTTCTTCTCAATGGTTTTTAGTGGTTTTTCCGTTTTGTCTGGTGATGCTAATTTTTCTGTGAGCCCTTTTAGTAACTGGTTTTTAGTCATCGTATTGATTGGTGAGAAGGCAATTTCATGGTATTTTATTTTTGTTAGCTGCATTCTTGTGCTTCTTGATATTGGTAAGTGTAAATTTTTGTTTTCCATTAAGTATATCGACAGGAGCCAGATTGTTGTTTCATATCATATTTCCAGTGTGTTGGGTTCTTTGAATAAGTAACGTTTAAAGTCTTTCTTTGTATTCAACTTGTACACCTTGTTTATTTTTAGGAGTGTGGCTTCTACTGATTTGTGATATTTTTGTGTGGGAGCTTCAATATTTATGATTGGCCATTGTTCTTTTGTTGTTTTGGTTATTTTCATTTCCTTCCATGTCTGATGGATTTCTTTAAGGTGTTCCTGACGTTGGTTGAGGCTGCATTTTATGTGCAGGTGTGTGATTTTTTCGAGGTTGTTTGTTGTGGATGTCATTTCTATCATTTTTGCCTGTTGGTAAAGTTCGATTGCAATCCACAGTTCAACCATTAATCTGTAGAATTCAGCCCAATAGTCGAGTTGGAAATCAAGCTGTATGAGTTCTGAGATTGTTGTATCATTTGCCTGTCATTCTTTGATAAAGACATTTTGCACTTGCATGCACATATTTTTTAAAAATTGTGGTAGATCATTATTTGTTGTTAAAGTTACTGTTATGATTTGAGTTCCAGTGATTTTGGCTATGTGCAGCGTTTCTTGGAGTTGTTTTTCGAAATTTTTTGCATGTTCCTTGTCTTTTGTGATGTAAATGATTGTTAAGTTGTCTTTATCAATCTTTATTTGTTCGATCTCTGCTATTCTGTTTTTGTTTTTCATTATGTTTTGGGCTTCACATAGTGTGAAGTTTTCATTAAATACCATATGTACTGTACTTCTGAAGTATGGGCATTCTACAGTTTCATTCATTTGTTCTGGGTAGCTGATTATTGTGTTAATCATTGGCCGATTCTCCTTGTCTAGTATGAGCAGCAGATTCATTTCATCCATTTTGGTTTGGCGTCGTATGTGGCTCCAGGTTTCTGATGATAGTTTTTTATAGGCATTGTATTTCATTTTCATTTTAGTGATGAAGTATGGGTGTAATTTTTCGCCATCAATTGTTGACATTCGTTTATTTCTTTCCATAGATTGTATTGTTTGCTCTGACGCTGAGTAGGTTTGCTCTGATGTTGAGTGAGTTCACTCTTAGGGGGCATTTAGCATCTCTTGAGTGATTGTGAGCAGTCTTCTTGTGCTGGTGCTCTGTTTGCATTCCATTTCTGAACCACTGCTGATGGGCTCTTGTTAGCCCCTTTTTTCTTGGTTCCTTTCCAGAGTATCCATTTGCATTTGACCAGCTGTCATGAGAGTGCTGCTTACACCTTCCTGTGGTGACTCTTTCGTCCACATTCCCTTTAATTGGTGGTGTGGAGTACTAAAAGGAAAGTTGAGACTTTGTTTGTTCTTATTACCTTTTGTGAGTATGTCCTTTAATCAGTGGTGCAGACTATTCAGTACATTAGATGAGCTGCTCTTTGTCACTGTGCACTTTAATTGGCAATGGTGGTGAGTGCTTAGTAATGTTGAAGATTTGTTGCTATTTGTCACCATGCCCTTTAATTGGCAATGGTGGTGAGTACTTAGCATTTCTTTGGGTTCTTCTCTTTGCTAATGTTTTCAATGTCTCTGGGTTTGGTGAGTTTTGCTCTCTTCACTTGTCTCCTGGGATTTGATTCACACTGTGTTGCTCTACTCTTTGGTGATTTGTCACTCATCCTGTTGTTTGATATTTCTAAACTGAGTTATTTTATGTAAGTCCCATGTTTCAGGGTTATAATTAATATTTTGTTTTGCCGCCCTTTGGGGCATAGTTCTGGGTTGTATATCATCATTGCTAATATTGTGTCGGAATTCTTCTTTAAATTCCTCCTCTGGTAGGCTATCCAGTTCCTACATTTGGTATGTGCTTTCACCTTGATTTTTTAGTAATTTGAATTCTGCTTCATTGTTTAGGGTTGCTCCTTCAATGTCTGTTGCTGCCCTTTTCAAATTTTGAAAGTGTAAGGTCCTGTTATTACTTAATAAATATTCATTGTTATTTAGTACTTTTTTGATTGTGTATGGTCCTGAGCATACTGTTTTGAATTTCCTTACTTGGTTTACGTCAGTTACTTTAATGGGTGTAAATGGGTATACCTTATCTCTGATTTTGTGCATGTGTCCATAGATTTTTTTATTGTAGTTTCTCTCTTGTCTTGTTGTGGATTTCTTTATGTTGTGGCACATTGTTTCATGGATGCAATTATCTTGTCCTTCAGTTGTTTCACGTATTGATTATCCATCTTATCTGAGTATTCTGAGAATTGGATGGATACCCAGATAACAATTTTGGTTGTTTTTATGTTGTTTATGGTTGTTTCATACTTTTGGTTGTTGCAGCAACCATTAACATCATAATAACAACCATTAATACTAATTTGAGCAACTAAAAATGTGATAATTTAAGATTCAAGTAGATGCTTGCAAATAGAACTCACTTCATCATTTTGATTTCCAGATCATTTTTATATAAAGAACGGAATTGCAAAAAGCTTTTTTGAAGTACTAAATTTGTGAAAAATTATAATATACTTGGTAAGCGAATTTTCAAAATAATTTATTCATGAATATTTGGACACCTTCAAATTATCTGTCAGATAAAAAAGTTACATTTGAGCAGAAGAGATTCTTTATGATTTAAAAAAGTATTATTTCAAAATTATACTTAACTTTAAAAGTTTAAATTTTTGTTAAATTTTTCAGATTTTTATGCTTATTGTTATCATTTAAAATCAAGACATTCATTCAAAGTTTCAGCAAATGTTGTATTTAATTTATTTATTGTATCACTGTTCTGCCCTTTGTTGGGTTTGTGTTAGTTTAAACAGCAATGTTTGAACTGATTATCAATATAAATTTGATGGATTGCATATAAAAGTAATGCTAGAACAATCATGGGCTTCATAAAATAACGTTGTTACGACCTAAAAATAGTGCTTTTTTATTCACAAAAAACAACCAAAAAGCAACCTAATGTGACGTTGTTGGAACAACGTTGTTTAGACCAGTCAAAAGGGTACCATTTCAACGTTAAAACAACCATAAAAAACAACTAAAAAACAATGTTGTTTAGACTAAAATTTGTTATCTGGGTAGTGGCGTTGTCACTTCTCTTCTGTACATGGCTTTGAAGGGGGTGATTTGTGTTGTTGAATGTATGGAGGTGTTGAAGAAATATTCTGTCATCTGTATTATGTCTTGCCATTTGTTTCCTCCTATTCTAGATGTTGCTACTCTAATTAGTTTTATTAGTGTTCTGTTTAGTCTTTCAACTGCTCTGTTTGCTTGATGGTGATATGCTGTGGTGCACTTGCTGTCTATTTTGAGTAGTTTTGTGAGTTCTTGAAATAGTGTGCTTTCAAATTGTGGACCTTTGTCTGTTATGATTTTCTCCATAGGGCCTATTTTTAGTATTCATTCTTTTAGAATTATGTTTGCTGTTTCTTCTGCTGTTGTGTTTTTCAATGGTATGATTCTTGCATATTGTGTGAAGTTGTCCACTATGATGAGTACATATTGGTACCCTTTTGTCTTTTGATAGCATTTTGATGTCTCTGTGTACTATCTCATTTGGCTTTGTTGGAATTAACTTCTGTAAGGGTGCCCTCTGTGTGGGGAAGTGTTGTTTATTGTTGAGGAGGCAAATCATACATTTATTTATTGTATCTTCAGTTGTTTTTCTTATCACAGTGGTGATATATTTAGAGTTAAATGTCATCTCTGTTTGTATTATGCCAAGGTGTCCTTGTTCATGAATTTTCCTTACCATATCTCTTGAAATACTCTGGTATTGCTATTCTATTTGTTTTTCCTGTTGCATATAAAAGGTCATTTTTGTTCAGTTTCCAACTATATCTTCTGTAGTAGTTTTTGCTGTTTTTGAGAGTTGATGTTCTTTGTTTTTTATTTTTGCTTCTATTTCTTTCAGTGTGATGTCTTTGTTTTGTTTTTCTATTATTTTTTTCTCCATGATTTCCTCTTTCAACATTATAGTCTTCAATAGCTTTATTAGTTTACTTGCCATCCATACCTGCTGCACATATTTACAAATCTGCAAAAATGTATACACAATATTTACAATATACATATAGACATATTTACAAATTGACAATACATACAACAAGCAGGACACTAAAAATAAACTAAGCTACAAAATAAAAATATGTTAAAAACCACATGTTAAAATGCACAATTATATCTAATTTTAAATATAGAGAACTACTCAATAATATTTCGCCACGCGTTTAATTTTTTTGATGACCCTAATGCATGTTGTTTTGATAGTAGATTGTGCTTTAAAAGTCGTTTAAATGTGCTTAATTTTGAAGTACAGCGAATACTATGAGGCAATTTGTTCCACATTTGACAGGTGGTGGCAGTAAATGAGGATTGCCAGTATTTGTTTTTAATTAAGATCTTGTTGATGCTCTTATTGCTTCGCATGTTCCAGCTGATATATTGATCAAGAAATGCTGAGCTTTTGCTGAGTTTGTGTCTATATTTGTACATGTTTATAAGACTTGCATAGATAGTGGCATACCTAGGAGATAACATACCAATTTCTTTTAACTTATTACCTGTTTCCTGCTTGTTGATACAATACATGGTAGCTATTGACCAGTTAAATGCTTTATTTATTCGTTCTGATTGTGCAGTGGATATGTTATTTAGCAAAATGCATGCATAATTATAATGGCTGCCAACTAGTGCTTCTATCAAGGTCTTATTTCTTACAAC
>CABFPE010000283.1:340557-351535 GCA_900660155.1 Hofstenia miamia | reverse complement strand
CTGTTTATCATTGATCTTGCTTGATAAGTAAATCCGTATTTTTCTAATTTTTTATCAAGTATTTGAAAATCAATACTATCAAAAGCCTTGCTGAGATCTAACAAAGCCACGCTGCTACTTACACCGTTATTCAAATTTAATCTGATTCCTTCTGTGAGATTGATTAAAGCATCAGAGGTGCTATGCCCTTGTCGAAAACCAAATTGCTTACATACTAGGATGTTCTGCTCATTTAGGTATTGGTTTATCTGCTTACATAAAATCTTCTCAAAAAGTTTTGCAAAGGGGTTTGTAACTGCAATAGGTCTGTAATTTTCACAAGTTAATGGGTCTCCTTTTTTAAAAACCGGCGTTATATCCACTTTCTTAAACAATTCTGGAAAACATGAATTATGTATTGCAAAGTTGTAAGCAAAAGTAAGTGGCTCAATAAATTGATGGATATGATTTTTTATAAGGAAACCTGGAATACTACAACTGCCACTTGATATGTTAGGGTCTAAGTTTGCGACTGCACGTGCTACCTCAGTTTCTTTAGTGTATTTAAATGCGAAGGTAGCCATTAGAGGCTTAATCTTATTTTCAAAAGGAAATGCTTAGCCTATATATTTTCCTAGGTTCTTGAACGTTGAATTTAGCTCATTAGCAATTGCTTTTCTATTTGTTAATATCTGGTTATTAACTTTAATTTCAATGATGTTACTAGAAATCCCTTTTTCTTGATTTAGGTACTTTCTTATAAACTTCCACTTTTGCTTCGTCTGATCCAATTTATCATAAAAGTGTTTTTTGCAGTTGAATAGTGCTGGGTGTTTTTCAGACGGAGCAATTCTTGCTTGAGGCTTTTAAAATAGCTGTTTGCTTGAGATCGATCTAGCTGTAGGTTTTCCCAAGCCTTCCTTTTCTGTTTCTAAATTCCTAATATGTGTGCATTTAGTTTTATTCTGCTCCCCAATTTTAATATATTTATATTTGAATGGGGCTAATTTATTCAGCCAGGTTACAATTTCATGCAACATAAATTTAAGCATTTCATTACAATCATTTAATGTATAAATGTACTTCCATGAGACATTCTGCAACATGCTATTGAAAGAGTTTTCATCAAATGCTCTAAAACTACGTGCATACACCCTTTTTCGCTTTTTAGTGTAACCAACATTATCTAAGATATAGACACACAAATTATGGTCTGAATAAGAGTTAAACACATATGTAGAGTAGCTTGAGTGGTCTAAATTTGTCAGGAAGTAGTCAATCAAATTTCTATCCCTTGTTGGAATCTCTGCATTCACAATGTTTAATTGAGTTAATCCACATAGGTGATCTATGTGTGCAGATTCAAAAGTGGATAGGTAGTTGATATTGAAGTCGCCTAAAACAAAGATGCCCTTACCTAATTGCATTGCATTTTGGACTTCTAGGATTTTATAATCAATAAATTCCTTACTATACTGGTTTTTTGGAGAGTAGCATACATTTATTAGTTTTGTAGTCAATACTGGATTTTTGCACTTTCCAATTCCAATCCACATACTTTCAAATTTTTCGTGGCTTTGCTCCAGACTCTCTAATCTTTTAGGCTTTAGGAATCTAGGTATTACGACCATAAGTCCTCCTCCTCGAGTTGCCCTGTTTTTGTAGAAACTTAAATGACTCTTTCTATTGAAGTTGAAAATTTCAGTCTCTGCACTTAGCCAAGTCTCAGTAAAGACATATATGGTGTTTTCATCAAGCAAATCAAAAATCTCCTTTATGTCATTCCTGTGTGCTATAAGGCTTCTGGTATTTAAATAAACTAGTTTTAAATAATCATTAAAACTTCTTATCTTGCCAAGCTCACTGTAATCGTAAACTTGAGGGCCTGGATTGCTTTCAATGTCACCTGCAATTAGTAATAATGCTAGCAATATGGTGGATGTTACTAAGCATAGAATATGGCGAAATATTTTACACTTTACACGTAATATTAAAAATAAATTTGGCAATTTACATTGGACTTTACACTTTTGCAATGTTTGTTTATCACAGACAAACCAATTACTATATATATAGCATTTTACATGCCCACACGATAATAAAATTAGCATTAATAATAACACTAAAGTGTACCTTTTGCGGAATTTTGGACTAGGTATTATCTTTACATGAGTTTCTTTTATTTTGACTTGATGTTTTGCACGGGTAGTTGTCAACTGTATACTTTTAGTGATTTTAGTAAACATTGGTTAACTTAGTTTTTCTAGTAGACTTGCAAGAAGTATCTTCAGATCTTTACTCACATAATCTTGTTTGCTGACTGTGTTACTGCTTACAGCTTGCTTGTATGAGTAATTAGCTTGAACTTTTCTTGCAAAATGAAAATTTTTACTATAGTGACCAAAGTAATTTTTTATAATTCTGACTAGTAGAGATAGTCCCTTTCTTGATAAATCAATACCATTATATGCTGTGAGACTTGGATCCATGATTTTAACGTCTTGCAGAAATGCATTAAAGACTTCCATTTTTTCTAATCTGCTATCATTAGCCACTAGGGTGCCAATAACACTATTCAGCTTTACTATCGTTTTGTTCAAATGCAACTTTGAAGATGTAGTAATAGGAGTAATCTCCATTAAAATGATTTTTTGCGGTTGGAATTTGTCATTAACAGCTTGAATGAGGCCAATTAAATCTTGCTTAAACTCATCTTCTGCAGTGTTGTTAATAGCATCTACAAGGCCCGTATTTATTACAACTTTACGAATTTTCTTTTGCTTATATTTATTAACAGTTTGTGTTAGTTCCATAGTCCCTTTATCTTTATATGAATGGATCGAACATTTTTCATTTCGTATCATTCTATTGGGACGAACATGCTTTAAAATTGAATTGCTAAGAAAAAGAACCGTGGTATCATCTGTCATGTTCTTTGTAACTTTTTGTACAAACGGAGGAGAGTCAGGACATTCTACTTGTGTACTTTCAGATATATTTCGGCATTTAAGAGATGTACTTTCTTGTGTCCCACTACTTAATTCATTGCTTTCATTACTTTTAGCGCCAAAATTCAAATTTTCAAATAACATTAATAATGCCCCTGCAGCTTCTTCCTTGTTGAACGTTGCAAATAGCTGATGAAGAGCAGTCTTTGATTTGGAAGCAAGATAATTTTTTGCATATTCATGTTCTGAAATGCCTCCAAAAATCTCATTTTGAAGTTTTTCTTGGAGCAATACTTTGACACAACCTGTTGCTTCAGAGGTCATGTCCCATTATAAGAGCTATTGCTTGTCCTTTTTTATCTATGTTGATCTCCAGGAGTTGTTCATATTCAATGTGTGGTAAGAATTGGAATTGAGTTTTTTCACCATCTTTCTTTTCAAGGTCTCTCTGGTATTGAGGGAGTGATGTCCAGAAGTCTGTGTTACTGTGTAGTTTTCCTTTTCTATGTTCAATGTAAAATGCGAATTCATTTAGGTATTTGATCCATCATGATATGATTGATGATTTGTCCCCTGAGAATTTCTTTAACCACACTAATCTGCTGTGGTTGGTTCTTACTCTGAATTCTTTTCCTATAAGGAAATGTCTAAATTTCTTTATACTTTTGATTAATGTGAGCATTTTCAGTTTCATTGAGCCATAGTTTTCTTCACTGGGTTTGAGTTTTCAGCTGAAGAATTGTATTGGTAGTTCTTTTCCGTCTTATATTTTTCCCAGTGTTGCTCCTACGGCGACTTTGCTGGCTTCACAGTCTAATATGAATTGTTTCATGTAGTCTGGTGTGTTTAGTGACAGTAGTTTTGAGAGTTCGTTTTTTATGTTGTCAAGTTCCTCCTGTTGTTTCCATGTCCATTTGAAGGGGACTGATTTTTTCATTAGGTTTGTCATGTTTATGGTTTTTTCTGCTATGTTTGGTATGAATGTGCTGTAGTAGTTAAGAAATCCCATGACTCTTTGTAGGTCTTTCCTGGTGTTGGGTTTTTTTATTCTCTTGCATTGTTTTTCATGCATATCTGTCCTTTTGAAATTATCCTTCCCAGAAATGTTACTTTTTCTTTGAGAATATCACATTTGTTTCCATTTATTCTGAGTCTAGCATTTTTGAGTAAGTTTAGTATTCTATCTAGTTTGTTTAGATGTTCTTCTATTGTATTGCTGGTTATTATGATATTGTTGACGTAGGCATTTATTCCATCTTCAATGGTGTGTTGTTTGTTTTTTTTGAGAACTTTGGTTATGTACCACTGGATTGTGGCTGGCACATTGCACAGTCCAAAAGCCATGTAGATACATTCATAAAGTCCGTATGGTGTTATGAATGCTGTCTTTTCTATGTCTTCCAGCTCCATTTGTACTTGCCAGTACAATTTACAGAGGTCCAGTATGGTGAAATATTTGTGTTTGCTTGCCTCATAGAGCATGTCTTTGATTCTCAGCAGTTGGTATGAATATTTTTTCGTGATTTCATTAAGTTTTCAGAAGTCTATGCACAATCTGTGTTTTGTTCCTTGTTTTGCAAACACTGTTGGTGATGTGTAAGGACTTTTGCTTGGACCCATTATTTTGTTGTCTATGAGTTCATTTAAGATCTTGTTGTATTCGTCTTTTAGCTGTTCAGGTAATCTTTGCACAGGTAATTTTATTGGTTTGTCTGTTGTTGTTACGATTTTGTGAGTTTCTCTGACTGCTTTGCCCACATTAATTTTGCCAAAGTTGAATATTGTGCTGTGTTTTATTAGTAGTTGTTGTAGTTTTTGTCTTCTTCTCTTATTTCAGGTATTTGTTCTTCCTCTTTGGCATTCATCCTCATGCCCTTTAGTTGGCTGTGAGGATTACATGTTCCAATGGTGTTCATCCATGCATCCTGTAGTCGACATTGTGGATTACTTTGCATATTCATATGCATGCCCTTTAGTCAGCATTGCAGATTACTTACTCCATTGTTTTCTTCTAGGGGTTTCCAAATACTTCTGATGTTTGTTGTGACATATTGGTCCATAGATTCTTACTTGGAGTGATTGATGTTTACATTTATATTCATTGCATTTAGTATCAGTATTCTTCCCTCTCTGTTTTTAATTGAGCATATGCTTGATGGCATTTCATGTTTATCCCTGTTTGTTTGTGAAGCATGATGTCCACTGTGATTTCTTGTTGGGTTTTTATTGCATGCATTTTCCAGTGGTATGGTTGTAATTTTATGTCCTCTGTTAGTTTGAATAGTATTTTTTGAATTTCTTTACTTGTATTTCAATTTCTTCTTCTTGGACTTTTAATGTTTTGTCACCATAGTTGATAATGCATTTGTTTTTTGATAAGAAATCATCTCCTAGGATTATTTTGTATGGTAGCATATTTTTGTGAGTATTGATGACTATTAGATCTTGTTCAAATGTATTGTTGGCAATTCTTAATTGAGTTTTTCTAGTGTTCCTTTTGTATCAATGTACTCTCCCAAGGCGTTGATTAATCTGGTGAGGGGTTTCTTGAGATTATTTCTTTTGTATCCTAATCTTGTTGCACATTTGTCTGTTATTATGGATTTTACTGCACCTGTATCTATAGTTGCCTTTACCATCATGCTGTTCATCACAACTGTGATTGTGTTTATGTTTTTGATATTGGTTAGCATCAATAGTGGTGCTTGGTTTTTTTGAGATGGTGCTCCTAGTAGTTTTCCAATTATTTGGTTGTTTCCTCTTCTTTGGTTTCTGAGGTTGTTTCATCTTCAGATTCAAAGAGATCCTCATTGTCATAGTAAGCATTACCATCTTTGATTATGTTTATTTGTTTTTTGCTTTTGTCTTTACAGTGGCCTTTTAGGCCACAGTTCAAAGCAATGTATATTCTTTTCTTTTAATTTTTTTGTTTGGCCATCATTGGTTTTGATTCTTATGATTTTTTGGTCTTTCTTGGTTTTGTTGGATCTGTTTGACTTTTGTTGGGTTTAGTCTTTGGGTTTCCAACTAGTTGTGTTTGCATTTGGTTTATTCCATGAGGCTTTTTCACTTATTCTTGAATTATTTTTTAGCATGACCTGTATGTCGCCTGCATTCTGTATCATTTTTTCAAGGCTTTCATCAACATCACATTTAATTTCGAACTGTTGTTTGACCTTCTCTGGGAGGCCTTTCATAATGTGGGAGAAGAGGTCGTATTTGGAGAAGTGTCCTCCCCTTGAGCTAAATATGAGTAGTCAATGCTTTTGTTTCAGTAATACTCAAGGAATTCTCTGGTGAGTGCTTTGTAGTTTGTTTTCACTTTGGGATCTAATATCAAATAGTGTTGATATGCTGCTCCAGATAAATATATTGGTAGTCTTGCTGCTGCAGCAGCTTGGCCAACTTTGCACTCCTTCATTGTCAGCTCAAACAACTGTAGCCATTCTTCAAAGGTATGGAGTAGAAATCAATTTTTCCTTTAAATGTTTTTAGCTGTGCTTTGCAGGGTGTAGTTTCTTCAAAATCAAGTTCAGAGAGTATTGTGTTTTCGAATTTTGGCTTCTTCAGTGTATCCAATTTTATTTGGTTTGTCACTTGTTTGGTTACTTCTTTGGTGAGTTCTTGGATTATTTGCTCCTGTTCCTCTCCCTCTTTGGGGTTTTGTTTTTTTTTTTGTGTTAGCGTGTTGACTTGTACTTGGAACAGGTTTTGCTATTCATCAAGTCATTTGCTCATATCCAATTTGAGATCTAATATGGTTTGTCTCCTTTTGTTTTCTATTTCTTCAAATTGGTCATTAAGGAATTGGATCTCTTCTCTGAGAGCTATTTCAGTAATTTTATTTCAATGGAGGGTGTTCAGTATTTTGAGGGAGTGAGGCTGTTGCTCCATAGGGATTGTCTGCATTTGCCCCTCTGCTTGTGTGAGGGTCTTGTCTTCTGGTGGTAGAGAAGATAAAATATTTTTTGTAGGTAGGTGGCTTATCCTTTTCAAGTGGTCTTTGCTAGTGAACCATTTCTCAGATCACAACAAAAATTTATGAGTAAAAGAACTGAGTAGTAAGTGCAAAACAATAATTCAGTAAATTCCATTGTAACAATTAGAAGTAATAAGTAACAATTTCCAATGGCAGAGTGATAGAAAGGGAGTTAACAGTTAAAGTACTGCACTAGTCTCCAAGTTAGCATAGTTAGAACAGATAAAACTCAAAACATTGTTGAATTGGGTGTGTAAGTGGAAGCATTCCATCTTAACCACTTTACTAGAAGTTTGCATCCTGTCATGGTTGCCATGTTACATCATCACCCAGGCAAGGGATGTGCATAATAATGTTGTGCAATTTAGATACAACTGCTTGCAGATTCCATTGTGCGGGGTAATGAGTACTTTCACTCTCTCTTTTCTTTCATGATAGTACAATTATAGAGATATAACTTAACTAATACTCCAGAGTTAATATAACCATTCATCAATATTGTTTAGGTAGCGTCTTTGAAAGTGAAGGTTAAGAGAGAATGAACTGGGCCCACTCACCCAAAGCAGTATCTTAAAGACAGTTCGCAGGTTTCCAAAAGTTTGATTCCATTCCATCCATCCGCATCCATCATTCCATCTGCTGCTACTCAGCTCAGTCTCATTGAAAGAGTTCTGTTATGTGTGCCCTACTTATGGTGTAATAAATACCAGCCACTAGTCAACTTAGGCCACAGTTAGAATAGTGGTTTGCTCAAAAGTGATCTATCACATTTTAAGTGAATCATGCACATTCAATTTCCTTGTGATCATCACATTGCTAATTATCTAGGGTGGTTAGACATGCAATGCTTTCAAAAATGACAGATCCTAAATTTAATTAAAATAAACATATATCACAATCAGGGCTGGAATGTACAAATTGCACAATACTAGCTGCAGACAAAATAAAAAGGCTTCTATAAACTATGGCAGCTCCTAACCTACATATAATTAAAATATAAATAACATGGTCTCATTTCAGTCTCTTATGAGTGAACAATTTGGATATAAAATAATGTTAGTGATATAATAGCAATCATCCTTACAGTGGTTTCTCGCCTTTCAAGCATTTGTTACTATATGTCACACAAGCAAATGGTGGCAAGCTAAGCAATAGAGAAAAACATTCATATACCTAGCTGTAACCTAATTGTATGTAATTATCAAGGCTGGAATCCACTTTCTTATCCCATCGCACACAGCCTTCAAACATCACACACAATGCTTGCTTAGCTTTGCATAATGTATAAATTAAATAAACCAATGAAGCAAGTGTAAACCACTAAATGGTAAATTTCCATCATCTTTACAACACTTAGGTTCTATTTATACAAAATTTAATAAACATATTTACCAGTCAAGCAAGTAGCAGTCGCTAATCAATTTATTATGTCCACATAATTAGTTATGCATGAACTTGGTGGTAATCTAGAATCAATGCAGAGCTTAATGTCCACACACGTTTTGTCAAATGAGTTGCGTGTTTTCTTTTTCTTTTCCTTTTTGTTTTGAATTCGAGTCTTTTTATTAGAGATTATGCTACAATTGTCTTTAGAATAAATTACTACTATTTGTTTCTGTTCATTTGTATAACTGATTACTTTTTAGGTAACCTCCAACTCCACTTTGGTAGTGGGCATCAACCCGACGCCAAATCTATTCTCCAACATTCCAGTCCTTGCGAGGCTTCCAGACACTGATGGCTCAGCTCAAGCTCAAAGAGGAAAGAGAATTATGTGTGACCTAATTATCAGTAAATGAATAAACATGACACTACTTGACATATTCTCAGTCTAAACTACTACTACTACTACTACAACTAGACACTAGCTGCTATACTATATTTAAACACAATTAAAAACATACATATAACCATTAGATAGAAAGCAGCTTCCTAACCTACATGTAAAATATGATAGTTAATAAATTCTGAAGATTATCAGTTGATTATTGTCAATAGAATTTGGATCTAAAATAATATATAGTTAATCCTAATGTTGGCTATTTCACCTTTCTTGAATTTGTTACTACATGTAGTTGAGTTTGAATGATAGTGAGCCAAGCACAACTAAAAAACCCTATTCCTATCCATAATGTAACATCCTCTACCAGGCATTCTCACTGTTTATCTACTGTTACTTTATAACGTTAGCTGTGTTATTGCGGGTAAGGATTTACTTGTTGTTACTGCTTGACTAGTTTTTTCTGTTAAGTTATGTAACCTAGAATTAACTGCTCACTTTTTAGGTGATGAAGCCATGCGGTAATCTCTATAATGATCTTCTGATGAGCATCTGCCTGAAGCGGATCTCCACATCCAGTTTCACCATTCCATCCGATGCTTGAGTGGCACTTCTCAGCTCAATCAATATAGCTTATGTGTACCTTACGTTAGCTCAGTGCGTACTCAAGACATGGCACAACTCGACATAATCTCTATTGTGTGAAAGTGTTATATCAAGTTGCAATCTGAATTGTTACTAGTTGTTCGTTAAATATTACATGTAGCCACTACCGAAATATATTGGCTTATTTAGATATATTCTGTTTGAACAACTTCCTAACCTACATTTATAATTTACTACATGTACGGTCACTTTATTGGTCAATTATAGGTCATTAATTTGGATCTAAAATAATATTAAGATAATTCCTAGAGTTTGGTCATCCAACTGTTTGCTAACAATTAATTATTTAATACATGTAGAAGTGAAATGCTAGTAGGCTAATCGAGAGAAAACCCCTACACCTAACATATGTGCACTTTCGTGATCTGGCACAGAGACCCTAGAATCGTTCCCTGTGATGTATCCAGACCACTACTAAACACCACTTGATTAGCTCGACATCGTACAAAATAATCAAACCATTAATGTGAAACAAAATAAGAATTCCGAATAAAATTCTTTATCAACTTCTTACAATATTTTTAATCAACTACTTTTCGATCTTAATCTCTTCTTGCGACGTTTGCAGCTTATTTATGATTTTATTTGGATGATGCTACAATAACATAAATGCATTTCTCAATCAGAGACTTACACCTCAATAGTCGTGTTCACCATTGTTTCCTGATCGTTACTCTGCATGAAATGCTTACCTTCACATTTTAGTAATAAATCAAACTGGCAATGAAAAAAGATAAATGTAATTTTAAAGAATATATTTCTTCATCAACTAAGTTTCTCAGTAACTATTTATACTAATTTTCGATAAACATATTGATAGTGAAAACAAGTACCTGTCGCCATACAATTTCTGTTCTAACACATAGAAGTTCTGCATGTCTTGTCTGATGACTAAAATAAACGTGGAGTGTTTCGTCCACTGATTTATGTCAAAAATAGCTGGCGGCAGATATTTGTTTGTACAATTTAATAAATCAGTTTGTTAGCAAATCAAATAAAAAATAGTAAAGCATTTCTTTTCTTTTTGTTCTTTGTTTTGATCTTTATCTCTTGGGTGCGTTTTCCTAATTTTTATAGGAATATGCTACACTATTGGTAAAACTTTCATAGAATTTAGCCACCACTATACAGTCAATGATACACTAGTAATACTAATATCGATTCCACTTTGATATATTAAGTATTAAATTAGCGAAGAAATGAATGATATTTTCTTATAAGTACAATTTAATCTGATTGGAAAATTTACAAAATGTTGTAGGTAATTTAGAAACCAGATAGAATTGAAAAATTCCATTTATGACACTAAAGTAAATAGAAACAAACCTGGAGGATTTTTACCAATGAATTACGCAGACCTTGTATTTCCATACCCATTGGGATTTTTTGAATGAGAATGAGAGGATCAACATGAGTGCCAATGTTGTTGAGAAGCCCTGTGATATAGTCGGGTTTGTCCAAAGAGAAGTTGATCAAACTCAGCCAAAGATTATCATCGTTAGTTTTCTTACAAAACTCGATTGCATCGTCGACATCCTTGTTGAGAGTGATAATGCGTAGTGCCTCTTGATAATTACCCATCTTAGTATGTAAGTAGACTGTCTCGTCAATGAGATTGGGTCTACT
>CABFPE010000283.1:274064-285269 GCA_900660155.1 Hofstenia miamia | reverse complement strand
TCTCTGTCCATTACCTTACTACTGTGTGTTATCGGGCGCCATCTTGCATAAATATTCCTGTCATTATCTGGAAATCATTCATGAAGTTGTGGCACCATTCTTGTGTGCATCACTTGTAGGTAGGATGCTGCATTCATAGAGCCTTCACAGACATGGAGCCTACCAATTCAATGATAAGAAAACATTTCCACATCATGACTTTGGTCGGATGCTTCACTTGCTGCTGCACTGGAGCAGGTAAATGGATTGGCTGCCAAACACATTGTCGCGAGGCTTGCTGGCACTTAAAAGTTGACTCATCACTGAAAACAACCTTCCTCCACTCTTCCAAAGGCCAATTAGCATGCTGATGGGCGGAAGCAAGGCGCTTTCGTTTTATTTTGCAAATCAGTTGTGGCACTTTTCGAGGCTACATGGCATGGCTATCCATCTAATGGAGTCTTCGTCGCGCAGTGCATGATGTGACATTAATGCCACGTTCCTGCCATTTGGCGTGAAGTTGGGAAGACGTGATGAGTGGTTCCTTGCATATAGTGCGCGCCTAGAATCGATCATCTTGTGGGGTTTACTTTCTCTTAGCTCCACATTTTCTTTGTCTATTAACAGTGAAGGTGCTTCCAGTAGTCATATTGCTCTTCACTCTAAAAACAGAAGTCTTTGAAGCATTACAGCGAGTGGCAATTACATGTTTAGGCAAATTTTCAAGTAGCAACACTTCGATTTGAACTTTCTGCACTTGAGTTAGGTCCTTTTGCTTGTCTATAGTGATGATTTATGATTAATAATTGATAAGAGCAGACAATAAATACTGTTGCCAGATATACAGTGCAAAGTGAAGCATGCAAAGCAATATGCTTGTATGGTTGTGGCATTAAATTTGTGGATTTTAAACATTTTACATAATCTGATTGGCAAAGGGTCTAATAATATGTCCACGCAAATTTTTACATATAAGTGTCTGGTTTGGTAGCGTTTGACTGAGACCAGTTCATATTATAGTGTAATGTAGGTTTGGATGTATCCTTGCTGCACTGGAAAGGTCATGAAAATACAAGCAGGATAATCAAACTATTGCAAGAAAATAAAAGAAAATAACGTGGTCTTAATAAAATGTTCCAGACTATATATATATATATATATATATATATATATATATGTATGATACATATGATATATGTATGCCATTGTACTTATCCTTTAGAATATTATCATCCCGATCCCAATCAAATCCCAAACCATTGACAACTCAATTACTGCTTAGATGAAACATAATATATAAAGGTACTACTCAATCAAACAAAGACCAGGTTTTTATGAGCTTCTTCGCAATGATAAAAGGTATCAGCTCTCTAATCGCTTTGGTATCCAAATGATATTATGATTGTGTCATATGTTCCAGAGAAATCACGAGCAGTGTTTCTTACTGCATTCCATCACAACATAGTTGTTGCTAGAGAAGATGAGTGCATTAGAAGACTTCGAATTGTACAACAAAAACATTATTGCTTAATTGGCCTGGGACTATTTTTCTTACAGTGTAACCAAATTATCCTAATAATGTGACAGACAAGCATCGAACTTGGAAAGATTATTCTTGCCCTATCACATACTGCCCCTAATTACTCCTTTGCATCAATCTGCAAAGAGGTGTAAGTAAAACACATTGCCGTGTTTGTCCAAAAAGTGATGATAAAAAAACGCGTTCAGTTTAAGGAAAATGCCGAAAGAGTGTTTGCAATTTAGGTGTAATTCCAGAATTGTTTGTAACAATTGTTAGCTATAATTCTAGATTTAATGAATATAAATATCTATATATTTACGCAAGTTGTATTTTTAAATGCTTTTGGCTGCTATCATGTATAAATATATTTAACATTTTGTACATTTGAATGTGTAAATTATACTTTAGCGAAATTGGTGTGAAAAGTTACTCAAGTGGTACTTAATATATTATTTATTGGTAATTGAGAATATCTACGTAGGACATAACAATTAACCTAGAATCATATTTACGTTCTAAAATATCATAAAATTATAAAACACTATCATTTAATAAAAGGTTGCAATGAATGTATTTATACATAATTCGAACAAATTTACATACCTTGATAGAATAATTATAATACAATAGCAAATGCTTATTTCTATGGTATTTAATTATATACACTATTAATATTGTTTCTATGATATTTATATACACTATTGATATTGCAAGCAAATTTCTCAAATTGCGCAATTGGCAATACTAAAAAATTGTAGTGTAAATTTTGAAATTAGTAATTTATGCTAATGTTAAAATGCTTTTTTTGAATTTACTCTCAGTTGATTGGGGGATTCGCAGGCTTGCTGTGGGGCGACATTTTCAGACCCACACAACAAGAATTGTCAGTAAATTCACACCCTGGCCATACATTCAATAAAAAACTTAAAATTACTTGAAAGAACTGTAATAAACTTTAATAAACTTTAATTCTTCAAAATTCTTTATAAAACTTCAAAGATCCTTAAAGCAAACTCAAATTAAAAATTTTAGTATACTAATGGCATCTAGTGAAAGCATTCAGCATTGAACACATTGCACTTAACCCTTATTCTGAGAATAATGTTGCAATTTCTAGGCTCATTAAAAATTTAATACGAATTTATATTTATGATTTCATGATATTACTAAATTTTCTTTTATCTCCTAATTTTTCTAAAAGTTACTAACAACAGTTTGATAAAACAAGATTAAGTCTTCCAAAAACAATAATGCAACTCTTGGAAATAGTCAACCTCAATATTAATTTGAAATTTCTCACATGTAACTATTAACAGTTGCTAATTTAAAACTTAAATGTGATTGGCTAGTGTGAAATATAAGAATAGTGTGTCAAATAGGAACAAAGGAAGCAAAATATTTACACTTATAAATCTATCTTATTAATTTTATATTTTCCTATAATTATTAGTTATTACTACAAAATTACTTCTGTGTATTACTTTTAAATGCATTTATGTCAGGGGTTTTGCATGTTAATTAAGTTTATTATATATTTCACATTTTCCGTTTTAAAATAAATAATTAGTGATGATTAGATCCATGCACTTATGATAGCTATCAATGTAATTTACTCAAAATTTGAACTTTTCTGTGTCTATTGAGTGAGTTAGTAAATTCTTTTATTATTGTGATTAATTTATTATTTGGTGTTAAATAGGACATTGTGCAAATTTTGATTTATAAATATGGATATAATTTTAGTTAAATTTATTGGTCCATGCATTTATATTTTGTTTAGATAATGGAAATTTTTTCATTGCGCAAATCATCATCAATACCATTTCTTCAGAAGTTGTTTGAAATCAACTTTATCAAAATAAGAATTCAAGTCAGTTCATTTTAAATTTTTGCATGAGTTTAATTACCTTTCTAGTTGATGTACTAATCAATTGCTTCAACTAAAGACGCTGCAGTTTTGGTCCAATTATTGTTACGTATTAAAAATTCCATTTTATATTTTCTATTAACTTTTGCAAAATGCTCTACATATATATGTCATAGTTTTTGGAAACCATCAGTTTGCTTGAGGTATGATTTCTTTTAGTGCAATAATATATATATATATATATATATATATATATATATATGTCAGTAAATTTTTTGAATACTGATATTAGTGTGATTGCAATTTTACTCTTTTGAAGAGTTCTTTCATAAACTTCTCTAACATGGAATTCAATCATGTATTTTTTCAGGAATATAAGCTATTTTTTTGGAAAAGTAGGGGAGGATTTAGGATTTCTGTGACTATCTAGGGCTGGTCTTTGCCAGGAAACCTTCCTTGGTGGGGTGGATCCATCCTTCTGAATCTGCCACTGAATTTCATCCATATATGTAATGATTATTTTATTGTTTGTGCTTGCAATACAAAAAATACATAAATCCAATTAGTTATTTATTTAAGAGTCATTTAATTAAAACAATATTAAGCCTATTTCATTTGTCAATATGCATTTTTAAATAATGTTATGCAGGAATCATATCACTACCAAATATTTGTGGTTTGCTATATTTCCAAATACAGGCGCTGTTGGCTACGACCTTCCCCCTTCGCACAAGAAACAATATTTCTAGTTGCTTCTTTGCACCAATCCACAGGTATGAACTTATCAGGGGTTTATGTGCAGCAGCGTAGTAGAAGGAGACTTATGAAGGCATTGCTTCCTTGGTTAAAATGTATTTGGGACCGAGCTTCCATGTATGTAAGAAAATTCAAGTACTAAATTCATTAAAATTAAAATAAGCTTCGTATTTTAGAGCATGCCGGTGCATAATATTCTCACCCAAAGAGGTGTTCACTAATTTTAAACAAACAGATGTAAAGTTGAAATGAAAAATCGTTTGTCCACAGTTTCTATAAATAATGTCTAAGTCTATTAGGGAAATCGTAAATTGTGAAATATGGATTCTAATATTATTTAACTTGCTTGAAAATATAAAATATTTTTCTTAATTTTTTTGAAGATTATGATTTTGGTGTTGGAAAAATGTTATATTCTCTCTACACATAATGTGCAGGTTTGAGAAAGCTTAAGCAAATGCTAGCAACAATTACATCAAATATTTCTGCTTATGTAGATGTGGATAAGACAATCTATTTTGTAGGATTTTAGAATTTAGCTATATTGATTATTATTAAATCAGTCATATTGGAAGAATTGATCAATTTATGCCACAATTTACAGCATATAAAGAATAAATGATTTATTCATATCGAATTATAATCATGGTGTTTAAAATTTAATTTGCAATGGAATGTTTAATCCAATAATACACAGATAATATCTGCTGATCAAATTCATTTTAACTCATTAGTAAAGTGGTTTTCTTGACTAAATTTTAAAATGCACAATATTCTCAGTTGCAAAGATATCTTTGATTTTCAGATGCAGTTGTGATTAAATTACTGATATAGGTTGAGCTAGCTATAAATAGAATCACTATTTCAATACTAATTTGAGCAGCTAAGTAATACATATGAAAAATATTTATTTATTAATGTGTTAAAACGATGCAACATCTACTAATACTAACTAGAACCTCCACTGAATATGAAGTGATTGATATATTGGAGCAATAGTGCACCAAATCAACCCAAATTAAGTGAATGCTATAAACACGTAGTTTATGAGTAATGTATAGAAAAATAAAATTTGCATTTTGAAATTTTGCATTCGGTATAATATCCTTTTCCATAACTATTTAGGCTGTATCATTTCAGTGAGTTGATTTCATATGTTTATAACATAATCGAAGCATTAAGACATTTTAAGCAATATCATAACATGAGCACAAAATAAGCCGAATTTGCGCAAAATTAATTAAATGTGTCAGGCCTAATGTTTCGTGGACCTACTTATAGGCTTGGCCCGAAATTTTCATTGCATAATACTTTTTTAAAATTGATGGCAAAATCGCAAAAACAAAATTGCAATTACACAAACAAATACTGTTAATAAGAAAGATGAAGTAAATATCTGAACCACATGTTGAAAAGCTTACCCTTGCAAGAGCATCCTTGTTAAAATTATAACACTAAACTACTGGCTATAGCTACAACACGATAATATGTTTGTCCCAAAGATGATGGTAAGAAAACTCGCTTAGTTTGAGAAAAATGCCGTAAGAGTGTTTACAGATACATTTAAAAAATTATTATAGCAATTGTTAGTTCCTTTGTAAAGCTATAGTTTTAATTTGAATGAATATAAATACCTATTTATTTACTTAACTTGTATACGTTTACCTCATATTTGTTATTAAAATGTAAAAAAGATATTAAATATTATTTTCATTAACGGCGTAAAATATACTTTAACAATTTTGGGCAAAGTGTTAGCGTAATCTATTTCTCTATGAAGAGCTAGGATAATAGTAATTAAGACTTTCTATGTAGTATATAGCAAATACCGTGGATTCAAATTCAAATCTAAAACCTTATAAAACTTTTAAAAAGAATATACTTAAGTATTTAGAACAAATTAACAAACCTTGTCTAGAGAAGAAAAAATGGTCGCATACTAGAAAACTTGAAATATTGGCTCAATAGTATTCTCATTATACATATAAATATAAATGAAATTACAGGTTTTAGAGTTTCTCCGATTGAGCAATTGGTCTAAAACTGTATAATAGTATGCATTGTATCACTCAAACTTATTCAATTTTTGTCAATAAACTTTGAAATTAATCCTTTATGGTAATCTTAAGTTGCTTCTCTTGATTTTGCTCTCTTTGATTGGGTAATTTTAATGTGAACATCCCAGTTTGATACACTTTTTCAAACAATTTCCGTCAACTCTATTAAAAAATTTTAAATCTTTTTGTATTGATGCATCAATTAAGAAATATATATCGCGTGTAACTATACTTATACTTCTGTAAAAAAATCTTATGTGTAGAATGAGAATTATGATTCTGTCTCAGACATCTGGTTTTGAATATAATTAAATGATAATTTATTTGAGAAACCGTTTATAGTTATTTTTTCTTTATTACATGTCAATGGTAAATGAATGCAATCTTTGGCTTAGGCTCATCTACATTTACTAACTCAGTTTTCTTCTAAGAAATAGGTATCAATTATTAAATGAATAGACTATTAAATTATAGTTGCATGTAAATTTTAGTAATAAATGCTATGTCTTTGTAATATTGTGCTGTCAAAAACATAAATGAAAAGGTTTACAACCTCATGCATATTCATTGTAAGACTAAGCGTTTTTGTATGTCTAATAAGTTTTACTGAATGGACAATTCCGAATTGTTTTCATATTAAAACAAATCTAAATTATAATATGACAGTTTTCATTTAATCAGTCTCTTTGACCCAAGTTGATCTGAATAATAGGAGGTGACGCGGAAATATTCCAGTAAAATGTTCAAGTAGGAAATTCTTAAATTAATAAGTGCAGTAAAATTAAATAAAAATACAAATATATTCATAAAATAATACTAAAAGCATTGCTTTAAGATTCAAAATTAACTAAATTTAAATGAAGATCGAAGCTTTTTACCAACTTGTTATGATGCATTTGACTTAAAAAGTCTTGGCTTTTTGTAGCATAATCAGCAAAATTCTGCATAAAAGGATGACGATGGAAAGAAAAAGAAATTAAAGACGGTTATTTATTTTGATTATGCTTTTATATCAATTATAATACTTTGTAAAAGTATTATATTATATCCTCCTGTCGGTGGAAGGAGGATCAACTGAAAAGCTTACCTAATAAATAACACCTTTTTAAAAGGTTAATGATCAAGCATAGAAACAATAGTCAATGAGAAATCAGGTACATGTTGCATTGTTTGTAAAGTTTAATATAAAAACACTGTGAGAAGAGAAACAAGTTGATGAACTAAAACATTCAGATTTATCTTTTGCTTTATATCAGGTTTTCTTATTATTACAGGGACTCTCACATTTACATTTACGGGTTGGCTGAGAGGCATTCTCCATAGCTGCACTTGACATCAGATTTAACCTCAACTTTAACGCTCTACCCTGTCTAGTGAAAGTGTGTCTTTAAGGTAAGGTCGTGTTAGGTATAGGCGTTTTTCTTCGTTTAGCTATCAATCGATTCACTAAATAATAAACCTCTGCATTCTAAATAGCTGAATAGCTAACCTTAGGCTAAACCTAAACTTGGCTTCATATATAAATATACTTGTGATGATTGTAAGAAATCATAAATCGATGTAACCATCCGTCATTTTGATACGGAAATCAAAGAGCACATCAATGGCCATTTGACATCAGAAATTTTTAATCACATTCATAATATCAACATTGAAAATTTTAAGATTATTACAAGAACAAAGTATAAAAAAATTGCAGAAGCCATTGAAATTAACAACATCGATAAAACAAAGTTATTAAATGAATAAATTAATCCAACTAAGTATTTATATTTATTTTAGATTTGATGCTATAATTTTAGTGTAGTTTGCAAATTGTAAAAATATTTTTGATGCAAATTATTTGTTGATGATGATTGTATGATATAATCGAAACGTTCAATGTGTTTTCCTTTTAGAATATATATATATATATATATATATATATATGAATTCACACACCCATGGAGTACTAGATTATTATAATATAATAATCTAGGAGTCCATGACAAAACACGCAAACACAAATCAAAAAATTACAAAAACAATCTTGCATGCTATGAATAAATTAGTATAGTACTACTTTAGTAATGAGTTATCACATTGTCATCCTTATACAGTTCTTATTCTAGCAATGATCTACCAGAAATATATTTTTGCTTTTGGAAGAGTTTTAAATGCTTTTTAAATGACTATATTTTTCAAAGTCAGCAGGGTATTCAATATGACAAATTGTTTTGGAAAGAGAATCGACCAAGAAATTCTTAAATTTATAGAATTTGTTGTTTGATTAAGCTCTTAAGGTAGAATAATCTCGGAAGTGGCAAAAGAATGCATCATATGGGATTTAATGTCCAACTAACCAACCAAAGATTGCTGTTCTTGATAAGAAAATGGAACACATATAACAGAAAACAAAATGTCAGCGGAGATAGAGTGATAGAAGAGAGTTGAGTTAAGCAGTAGGCTATGCCAATCTAACAGTCTAAGTTTTGCTTGAGTTTAGGCAGAAATATGAATATTAACTTGTTTAATATTTATCCTTTGTTTGAATTTAAACTTTAGTTTAAATTGATTTGCATTAATTTCACATTAGTAATTAGTATATGTTGTAAGACTAATATTTTAAGTTCTAACTATAATTAGCGGTTAAAGTTAGTTTGAAGTTTAGGTGAAAACCGATTGCTATATTAAAAATAAAACTACTCTTTTATACTTAGGGGATAACCTGTTAGAGAAAAATAAAACCAATTAATATCTTAATTTACGCGTTAAATTGACTGCATTTAAAAACAAAACTATTTGCAATTGCTAGTAAACGCAAAAAGTCTGGTTAATCAATAATTACAATCCTGTGACTCACATTGACTAAGTTATGATTCGGAGTTTTTAGGTGTTAATAATATTATAGAACTTGACAAAGCGAAAAATACTAAATTTCAAATGAAAGCCTTAAATATATTGCGTTGTGGAGTATTATATGCTAGATCAGTTCAAAATAAAGCAATCGAAATTCACAGTCTTATTGATTCTAATTCATTATTTTATTCATTTGTGAATCCTGGCTTAAATGTGGTGATGATATTATTATAGATATGATTACTCCTGCTGGATTCAAGGCTATTCTATGTAACCGGCCTATGCATGGTGGAGGTCTGTTATGCATAGTGATATCTGCACTTCTATCTAGTCAAATAAGTCTAATGGATAAATATAATAGCTTTGAATATCTTCATGAAAGAACTTTTATTTTAATCTATTGTCTGCCTCAACTCAATTTCAATTGTTTTATTAATGGTTTGTCTGATTTATATGCCATCATTATTGCAAAGTGCAATGAATTCATCTTTTTGGGTGATTATAATGCTGGAACTCACCCACAGAAAAATGCCCTTCAGCTATTCATGGTATCCCACATTCTATCGAAATTTATCAATAAGCAAACTCATATCAATGGCGGTATGCTGGAATTGTTAATATCATTGATGAATGAATTTACGTATATTGATGTTAATTATTATTATAAAATCTCTGATCACTATCCTGTGTTCTTTGACATGCCAATTCAGCCTTGCAACGAGTATAGAATTTTGGAAATACTTATTCCGTGGATAATTATGAATCGCTATTCCATTATCAAATGATTAGAGGATATCTTATATTAAGGATATAACATCTTGGTTAATACTGATACGGAAATTACTTCTTTTTACACAATGCTGCATCAGCCCAGTAAACACACCTCAGTCGAAATGATGGTGAAACGATGGTGGAATGTCGATTTTCAGTCGGAAAATTATAATTATTAGTTTGCAAAGTCGTTTCGATGTTGTTTCGAAGGAGATGACTTAATTTATTTATGCCATCTAGCGACGAAATTTATCATTTGCCAATATATACCATTAATGTTAGAAGAGCCATTATTATGTAACATAGCAACAATTTTATAAATTTATGTTATGCAAAAATTTCTTAATATTACTAATATTTTATTTTAAATATTGTTGTATAAGCTTTTCAAATATTTATTATACACCAATATCTTTTTTGAGAATATTTAACGAATTGCACATGGGAAATTTAAATTTATTAACTTGTTTCATTTCATTAAATGTAGATGTAGATTATTATTATTTATATAGTGTTAATATAAAAATTAATTTCTTAAATTTACATTCTTAATAATATTTCTTTGTGACTCATGTTATTTTTATGTATTATTACCATTTTTGAATTCATAAACGTGAACTGTATATTATCTAATTATTATTAAGGTTTTTATGTTTATTTTCTAGTATTTAACATTTCGATTAACTTCTTGACTATACGAAAATAGTTTTTCAGAGGCAATGCAAAATGTGTACATATCGGCCTCATACTACTGTATCATGTAAAACCTTTAAGATTAAATAGTGAAGTCATTTTTCTTATTTCAAATAGTAAAGGTGTTTTCAATTGTTTGGTTTTTAAATCGTATAAATGCATTTTGAAATTCTTGTGTGCTGCTCATTTTTCATTATCGATGTAATTGAAGCTTCTTCTCTGTAAAGTTTATAACAATTTATTGAATTTTTGATTTATTCAACTCTTGTATTCAATTGCTCTTTAGAGGTGTGTTGAATAATACATGTTTAATTTCTAGCAAAGCTATTTGATAAATGTTGTGTAATTTTTCTAATTTCGCAAATGTGACATTCTTAAATTCGATTGTATTTTGGAAGTGGTTTTGCAATCGTATTCCCACTAGATTTTGTAACATATTTTCATTAATAAGCGTGCATTTCATTGCACTAAATGCTAAAATAATGTGTGAACAACCACTTGATAGTTCAAGTTCATTTGATACAAACAGCGCTTCTACTAGTAGCTCGAATTATTCGGAAGAAGAATGCTTTGCAAATGATTTCATATCAGATTCAGAGTCCACTGATGTAGAGGATGTTGCTTTCAGTATATACTTATGCAGATGCATATAAGCACTTTATACATTTTTTCAGTTCGTAAAAGGGGATCCGTTTTACAATATTTAGTTACTTGTGGTCACC
>CABFPE010000283.1:257296-270866 GCA_900660155.1 Hofstenia miamia | reverse complement strand
GTCTGACATTCAAAAGACCGCATTCATCACACCATATGGCCTGTACGAATGGAAATACATGGCCTTTGGCTTATGTAATGCCCCTGCAACTTTCCAACGGTACGTGACCAAGGTTTTAACTAACAATTCTAACATTCTCGAACCTGGTATCTCCGCATATATTGACGACATTCTTGTTGCAAGTAATACTTTTGATGAACATCTCGAAAAATTGAATCGGACTTTGGAGTTGTTGCAGAAAGCTGGACTTAAGGTGAATGGAAATAAATGTCATTTGGCACAAATCAAAGTCACGTTCCTTGGCAGAGTCATAGAAAATGGAAGAATCTCAATAAAAACTAATGCCAAGCAATTTCTAGAAAAAAATGAGACACACTGGAGTTGAAAAGATGTGCAGAGGCTAATGGGATTTCTAAATTATTATGGAATGTTTATCCCCGATTTGGCTGAAAAACAAAAGCAATAACTCAACTACTAAAGAAATCTCATGAGTTCAAATGGACCTGGACTGAACAGGACGCTTTAGAGGGGATCAAAGTCGAGTTACAAAAAATACCTTCTCTAAATACCCTGGATTACAACAAAGACTTTANGAAAAGATGTGCAGAGGTTAATGGGATTTCTAAATTACTATGGAATGTTTATCCCCGATTTGGCCAAGAAAACAAAATCCATAACTCAACTACTTAAGAAGTCTCACAAGTTTAAATGGACCTGGACTGAACAGGAAGCTTTAGAAGGGATCAAAGTCGAGTTACAAAAAATACCTTCTCTAAATACCCCGGACTACAACAAAGACTTCATAGTGGACTGCGACTCAAGCGCTGTCACCATCAGTGGCGTACTAAGCCAGGAGATAAACGGAATCAAAAGCCCGGTGCAATATTTTAGTAGAAAACTACGAGCTGCTGAGAAGAATTACGGTGCAACCAAATGTGAGATGTTAGCATTAGTGGAGTCACTCAAAAAATTCCGATATTTTATCTTAGGTCGAAAGTTCATTGTACGCACAGATAATAGTGCACTAGCCTGGCTTAAGAAATTTTCAGGAGATAAGTCCAACATAGTAGCCAGATGGATAGAATACCTGAACGATTTTTCCTTCTCAATAAAACATCACCCTGGACGTTTGCACTTGAACGCCAACTACTGGACAGCATTGCCAAGCTATGAAAGGGATTTAAAAAAGCCAGCTGGAGAGAAGATCCCATTCGCATTTATACCACACACAGAATATGAATTGATTCCCGAAATAAATGCTGATCTAAATGGTAAAGAAATTCTACCAATCTTAATCCGCGAAGAAATATCTGAAGAAGAGATTATTAAACATCAACAAAATGATCTCACACTCTCTGATATTATGAGAAGGATGAAGGACCCCTTCCATCCCCTTTCACCGACTGCTATCAGATATTACAATCAATATAACTGGAAAATGACAGAGAAAGGACTACTATATGCAAAGAGTCGAAATAATTGCCTTGCTATTCCGGAATATTTCAAAAGAGATCTTGTAAGGAGGGTGCACAAAAGGGGTCATTTAGGAATTATACAAACCGAAAAGACATTTAACTCTCATTATGTTACCATTGGGATTCGATCAACAGTTCAGGACATAATAGACAAATGTGGGAAGTGTTTATTAAATAACTCCTTTCATTTCCTGGAACAGAGGGCTGAATTGGAATGTCGCGCAGCCACCAGTCCCAATGAGATCGTACATATGGACCTGGAGCAATTATCCCGTGACAGCGAGGGATTTCAACATCTTTTAGTAATCGTAGATCACTTTACCAAATATGCTAGGATAATTCCCATGGACAGTACACATGCTGAGAAGGTAGCTGATAAAATAGTGAAGGAATGGATTTTAAAATACGGTCCGATGTCTCAGCTAATTTCAGATCATGGCCCACAGTTTGAAAGTAATTTGATGAAAACCCTCATGTCTGAATTAGAAATATTACATGACTTCACCACCACATATCACCCTCAAGCCAATGGCTTAGTGGAATGCCTAAACCGAACTTTAATAAAACTAATTAGAGTGGCATTATCACGAGCTGCAGGAAAGGATTGGCGTCGGGTGATAGAATGTATCGAATTTTTTTACAATACCTCAGTCCATTCTACAACTGGGGTCAGTCCATTTAAAGCCATGTTTGGCCGCGAAGCATTAACCTCATTATCGATGATGTATCCACATTATTCAGAAATTACCTTAGATAAATATGTAGATCAGTTGTTATGTGATATGCAGCAGATTCACTTAACTATTTGTCACAACACTAATCAATCTTGTATACGACAAAAAAGAATGTTTAACAAAAAACTGTATGGTGAAGCACATAAACGAGGAGATAAAGTATTTGCCTATCTACCTCATATTATAACTGATCACAATCAGGTACGAAAATTAGCCAATAATTGGCAAGGTCCATTCACTGTGGAGAAAGTGCTCGACCACAATACATACACACTCAATAACGGAAAAACCATACACTTTCAGAGATTAAAACGATCAATTAAAGATATTGATAATGTCATCATTGACGATAATAACGAATTTACATTAGTCAATAATGGTATTGATGAATTTGCAACTTATGATAATTTAACCGAGTTTGCCGAGGAAGACTTTTATGATACTGATTTTGAACATGATATAGTAGATAATGTTGGCTCACAAGTTTTGCCTTCAAGGCGAGCCAGAGAGAATCAAACTTTTGATCCCAACATTTGGGATCTTAACCTCATAGATATGTTTAGGAATGACACTGATAGGGAAGAACAAACGAGAGTCACCAGCTCCTCCGTCCCGTCGAAGAGTGAGAAGGAGAATGGAGGTTAGCGGACATAATGTCACATCCTCATTGAGGCGTGGGAGACCTGGATCTTCCCTTGATGAGGCACGCGAAAACAAAAGAGGACGACAGGAAGGCACCGTCGTCATCTCACTACTCTGTGGGGGGACATGTACTTCCACACGTGTGAGCAGAGCTGGCAATACAAACCTCAAAAACTTTAAATAAGCAATATTTACGTACCCCTTTTAGTGCTTTACAAAATGTAAATACCTCCCCAAAGAGTGATTTGATGGCCCCCTCTACCTCCAATAGTTCCGTTACTTCAACAGTCCTCTCTAGGAAGGCAGAAGAACGCAAGAAAAGGATGTCCAAAAAAGTTGGTGCAGACACACTGCACCCCTATTTCATAGCTCCACGTCGAGCAGTACATTACATTCGCGACTATATTTCAGAGGCTACCCAGAACCAATTACAGTGGACATACAACACCAAAAAGTTAAGTTGTTCAATTGATATCATACCTTTTATAATTGATGCAGAAAAACGTCCTCAAATAAATTCTATAATTTGTTACAATTCCAGCATGCTTGAAGGAATTACCCAGTTATATTAGAGAAGTACAGTACATATTTCCTTCGATGAAGACTTTTCCATATACAATCTCTGCAAGTTTTTAAACAGTGGAAGCACTATTAGAAGCTTCGAATGCGTTAACATTGATTACCCAAACCTGTTAGTAATTTATTTTCTGAGAATTCATGAAGTTCAAGACGAACACATAATGGAACAGATAGAAATTGCATATCATATAGCGAAGGTTGAAGGAATAAGGCTGGTAATAGTGCTCTGGGAAGAACACGAAGACAGCATCCCTGAGGCAGTAGAAAGCCTTCACTACAGGATGGAAAATTTCATTATTCTCTATAGATCTCACTACAGTCAAATATCACTGCAGAACTCTCAGCTGCCCTCAGTCACCAAACTATTATTCACAGAGCTCATGTTATGCGAAAAAATTCCTTCACATAAATTAGCTGTAGATAAAAAAATACTAGTGGATATGATATTGCAGGCACAAACTCTGGAATTGCTAAACGTGAACGCTATACACACCGTAATGGATATGAGGGTCAGTTTCGCTTTTGCTCAAAGTGTTGAAACTTTACAAGAAATCCAAGCCATATGGACAGATATCAAAGCCACAAAAAACCCCGAGTCCAATTGGCCCAACATACAAATCAAAAGTCCTAGTTCCCAATACCATCAGTCTGTTGAAAGAGTGTTACGGGAAATCAAGTTTTCTTATGACATTCAAGATTGGAAAAATTTTAAATCATTGTTATTTTCGGAAGACAGAGTACCTGACATTTATGCAAGAGGCGCCATCTGGATTATGGCCATTTATCTGACGAGAGACCCGCATATTATTTTACCAATTGATCAAAACAAATGTAAGACCATGTCAAAAATGGTGGATCACGAAATAGCTGTCTGTCCACTTACATGGAAAGTAAAGAACTGGTTACTACACAAATGTGCACCGCCATCATCACCTTGCAAAACCAAACAAGCTATGGATCACTACAAAAAATATTATGCCCCACTGGTGGGGGTGAGTAGCATAACAGGAAAAATGTTGATTATCTTGATTAGCAACAGGTTGGGAATCTGTCCGTTGGACATTAATATTTTTTCCGATATGATGAAAAAGTACATGTGGGGTGCCACCACTGAAACTAAGTTTGCAATATTTTCCTCAGAGAATGCCCCATTAAGCACTAAGAGATTAATTGAATGACAACCTGGTTCCACAAAGACATTCTTAGAGTTAATAAGAAAGAGAGAGGTTTTAATGCAATTCTCACGCGAGCCGCACTATGCTGAATTAGAACAATGGGAAGGTGAATTAGCAATGGAAATGGTGATGGCCACTCAACGTATAGTTTCAGGTCCTACTCTCCACCTATTGCCGCCAAATTAATTTGAGCAAAGGGGGGCGTGTAGAGTCACTCGGGGAAATTTTCGTGATTATTATTTATTTTTATCTGTTTTGTATTAACGTCATTATGATGTAAGAGTTATTTCAAACTTAGGTTTACGAAAGATAATTATGTCCCCTTGATGGTGCTAAACGTGTTCCTCAAATTGAATTTGATTTGTGAGGGAAATTGATAACATGAATAGCTAATGATTAACTGTGATTGTAAACTAATACAGGTAGTTATTTATTATTTTGAACGTGTATAAATTGAGAAACACTGTTGAGAAAGGTCAATAGATTTTATCTAGCTTCAATTACTGTTTACTTTTCTCTCCGTTACTTTTTCATATATTTTGATTATGAAAATAACTGCTTAAGTTCGGCAACAATTTGGGAGTGCTTTCTCAAGGCACAGGGCAACACGTAGCTCCTGGCAATTGACAGATCTTCCCAGCCCAAATTGTGGACTCATTAGGTTATGGATACGGTTAAGGTTAAGGAAATAATAAACCTCTCGTTCAATATTCAACATGTACATGCACTTATATTTTATGACACTGTGATGATACCATGCCGTTGGCTAACACGAATGTCTGGCAATTACAGACTATTATTTAGTGAGCTGAGAACTAACAATGAAAATGAGATGCTTATGTTGTGTATGAGTTATAATTGCCCAAAACACTATCAACGAACTATGTGCGGTCACCCCTGTGGTTCTCAGCTTCCACGTTTTTTAATAGAAAATCACATTCTTTAATGTATGAACATTTTTGTATCCTTTTGATAGCAATTCGTAATTTAATTATTTCAAATAAACAAGCAATGCGAAATTATACACATCATGATTTGTTGATAAAGTTTATTTCTGTTGAGAAAACTCTTTACAGTTCCACAGTTTGTGTTTAAACTGTACACTCTTTATCACATTTGATGGAATGCACAAAACGACATTAGAATCATTCAACTGCGTGATTTACAAAAAATGTTATTGGCACAATATTCGCAGTCCCAACAATCCTCTTTTGCAGTTGCGCTATCGAGTGATGGAAAAGGGACAAGACCTTGGTTTGTCAGAGAAAGTTACATTAACCGCGTCTCAGCTCAATATTACTTAATGGGGATAGCAGACTGGAAAGTCTATGACAGTAGAATATTATGTAAAGCGGGCATGTTTTTGTCACTTTATCTTATATATGGGCGATTATTTTTGTATTTAGGAACGCCCTGGTACTTCTAAAAACCCCACCACGTCCATTCAAAAATCTAAATTTTGAAGATGATGATGACTCTGATTCTGTACTCAATGTAAATTTTCCTAACTCATATCCTACTTATTTGATTTAGTGTAGTGAGCTGCTGTTATCGGAGTTTCCAGGACTTTACGCCAATCAACATAAACAGTTCCAGGTCTAATGTTGTTAGTGATATGAACGAAATAAAAGTTGAAATTCGCAAAGTGAAATGTATATTGCATTTGTGAGACTCCTATATTATTTTATGTTTCAGCTCAACTTCAGCGAATTTGAAGATAACTATCCAAAGTACTATTCGAATTTTTTAGATGTTTCATTAAGATTGCTGGAGGCACCAATTGCAAAGAACTGGTAAGACGAATTATGCAGAAACTGATCACTAATGACCTTCCCTCCACATAAATTTCACAGGAAAATTCGATAAATGACCTTTCGGAAATTCGCATTTATGTAAAGTCGTTTTTGGTAAAATAATTTATACATTTCGAGATTTTCACTAATATTTAGAAAGCATAAAGGCCAATGCAATGTTTGCAGCAGTTACGGAAAAGGAAATTCAAGCTCAAATTAAACTTTGGTTAAGAAACTCAATAGATAGAGATATGGAGGTCGTGCAAAGCGATCGAAATAAATCATTTAATTTTAAAATGTTGATATTTTTCTAAATTAGATAGTCTCTCACTTGTTATATTTTTTTAGTTATTTATAATTGGACATTGCGCAGTTCAAATAAACTATAATATTTTATTTATTTTGGATAGCCGTTAATTTATATTTTAGGTTTTTGCAAGATGAAAATTCCGAAGTTTAGCAGCATGGTTGTGTAATTGAATTTCAGTCAAAATTTCCTGCTTCAATTATTTTATAGTATGTACTTTCTTTTATGTAAATGAACGAATATTTATTTGATTGACTATTAAAATTCCTAAAATTGTGAAATTGAATTATTTCATGTTCTCTTTTGTTCTATTTTAATTTTCTTCCATATACTTTGCAATTTCAGAGAATCTGTTCTCTCTATTTGTATTTCTTTCCACATTTTGTTTACTAATTAGTAAAACCGAATTCACAGCTAATGCGACCGCGTTGCATACGTTTTTAATGCATANGAAATTGAATTATTTCATGTTCTCTTTTGTTCTATTTTAATTTTCTTCCATATACTTTGCATTTTCAGAGAATCTGTTCTCTCGATTTGTATTTCTTATTTCCACATTTTGTTTAGTAATTAGTAAAACCGAATTCACAGCTAATGTGACCGCGTTGCATACATTTTTAATGCATAAATGTTATACATTATACTAATATTGCTATAAATATATTTCGTATAGTACGGATGTACAGTATCACCTGAGTGCAATTACCATGGGCCTGTTGATATGCAATTATTGCTGAAAATTAAAATAAATTTTCTCAAGGTGTTATATGAATTAAGTATAACGTATAGAATTATATATTTTCATACGTATATTGAACATGTATATGCGACTCAACATAGAGCCTTTATAATTGAAGCATATTGTGCAAAAATCCATTATGTGCAAATTGATTGAAAACGAGAAATCGAATTTTTTAGATTACATTTGTATCTTTGCTTAATTAGTGTCAGTTAACTGATTCTTCATAAAGCTATAATCAACGGCAGGGTCATTTCACTTGTTTTGCATCCAACAGCCTGCAGTTCCTCTTTACATAATTCTATCTATTTAGCAATTTTGTCAATTAACGGGTTTTTCAATTACAAATCCTTATATCTTGTTTAAGGTTTAAATCTGTTGGTTGTTGTTGTCATTAACATTTTATTGTAATGAAACTCATCAAAGAGGCATGAGAGAAATCTAGGGTGTTCTTCAATCATTCGAACAGGGACTCTAATTCGTGTATTATCTTCTTAATGTAAATATTTTTAATAACAAACAAATGATTTAAATTTGTTGCTATAATAATACAAATAAAACACCTTGAGTAATCGAAATTAATGTATTTATATTTTTACCACATTGTATTTCCAAATTTCACCTAAGGTAAATACTTGATTTAAACTAAAAATGTATAAATTTGCATAAATATACTTCATGTCTTGCAATTTTTTTAAGAATGAATTCCCAGTTTTCTGAGATATTGTTCTTAAATATATACTGCTTTCTACGAATTTGGTTAATTATGCAAATATATATTAGTCCTTATTTTATCCGCGTGTTCCGCATTCACCCTATTCTATATCTTCGCCTTAAGACATTGCTAATATTTAATTTTTGAGTGCCAAATAATTTTTTAACTAATGAATATTGCTACATTTAGACGTCATCTCTGATACTATTCAACAGACAGTGGAATATGCTGGAACCCATATAAAGCTGTGCTAGCATTGCAGTTGTTGTTTGTATTCTCGATATTGATGTGAAGTAAAATTCGTCATCATTCACATTTTTATTGGTAAATATTTTATTTTGCTTGTGTTTTATTTGTTGAATTGCGCAATGTCCAAGTATATTTATAATGTAATTCATTTATTTCTATATATAGTAATTAAATTTGCTGTTTAAGGTATCTTCTAAGTAATATTAGTCCAAGAATCATTTGGTTGAAGCAAACAGGGACCTCTTAACTACCCCCTAGTCCACCTGGATGCTCCCAACTATTCTGACCATTACACATCAGTGAACATTTGTACTAAAAACACATGTAAACTAGGGTTCTAGAGGACCAAACTTTTATTGCTCTTAATTCCTTCTCACACCAGCCTCATGAAGAAATTCTGGTCATGTGGTTCAAATTCGTGATACCAGTTTCTTTATTTATAGTCCCAGGCGTTAATTAGTCCCACTTCCACTGAAATAGTTAGTAACAAATCTCAGTCCCATGGCACTGGATGGTCCAGCAGAACCTTAGTATGCATGTACCCAGCAACAAAAATAATTTAACTTATATATGCAGGTACTGATAAGGAATAGCTCTAGCACTTTTAACTGTGGTTGGGGTTACTGTACTAGTTGACAGACTGAACAGTGGATAAAACAATTATACGGGCCCGGAATTTATCACTAGAAGTGTGACTACTAAACGCAGTTTTAATTAACGCTTTCTGGAGACCTCTGGCGCGCAGAGGGATGATATATGTTGAGTCTGATCAACAAAGGGAAGCCGAAGGCCGAACTTCAGTTGAGAGGGTTACGCCTCTCTCGCTTTAGCCAAACAAGGCTACTAACGGTGGTAACTTACTGAGTACTTGTTGCAACAAGAAAACTACTATGACACAGAAAAGCTGCTTCGCTGACTCTTGACATATCCCATAGGCCAGAAGAAAGACATGACTACCCCATGAGACTCGCTCATAACTCAGGAACCAGTAACAGGCTTTGTAGCAGTGTTTCCTCTGTACCATCGTCTGTTCACCACAATCTGAACAGAGAAGCTTCAGAGCCGTCACCACATGTGAACAAATTATACATGGCTGAAACTTCATTTATCCCTATTGCTTAACGTCCTCTGTAGTTACGGGATTTCATACAATGACGCGTCACCCAAGAACCGCCACGTTGAGGCTGCCTTACTACGATGATTTAGGCGCAATGCACTTGTATTAACTACATGTTTACTTCTAAACACATACACCGCCGGCAATACCGAGAAAGCAAACGGCGCAGAGGTCTGTATATTAATGCACTTAATGACTTTGTTATGTTGTGTTGTTCCGTTTGTGTGACGCAACAGCGGTTTTCCTTTTGTGCTGTGTTGGTTGTTGTTTGAAAAATCTCACATAACTTCAAGTCTGCTAGTAGAATATAGAGCTGTGAGAACCCGATAATAACTCGCTTTAAAAACTCGTCAACCAAATCAGTTGCTTGCAGCATTGTTGCACATAAAATTGGGAAGATAAAACATTAATCATTGTCTGCTCCCCAAAATTATGAATCAGATTCGCACTTAATTGGCCTCATCTTGACTGGTTGTTTATGAAACTTCATCCGTTTCTTAAGTGATAACATTGGCGTGGCCTTATTCGAGCAATGGCCTTATTGGCGAGCTGTACTTTATTTGGAGTGTTTGTTAACTCATTGCAATAAATTTTATTTGTTATTATTGCTTATTATTGAAAGTAAATTCTACATATGAAAGATTTGATAGCATTTGAAAATACTTTCTAGTTAGAGTGTCATTTTCAACAATAACTAAATACAATACCAGTGTAAAATTGCTCTCCAAACTATAATTCTTGCAAGAAATTTCGGTCATTATTTACCAGTGCTTCATTGCAAACAGAGCACCTTACTTGTAATTTTGTGCCGCTATTTTCTTCAGAATTTTCGAATAAAAATAAAATTTGAATAAAAATTTATAATTGGGCGATTATTTTTCCAAGCTATAATCCAAAATATCAAAATTTTCAGTGGTATAATGCCCTTACTATAAAGTTGTATTTCCAAATAGATTGATGACTATAGTACTAAGCACTTTTCTTGTTGTACAAATTCAAAAACAAAAGAATATCACTACATTTTCTAAATAATAATAATAATAATAATAATAATATTGCGTGTTACACAAGACTGTTTTTTCACATAGCTTCTTCATCAAAACCGAGTCATTGCGTCTTACGCAAGTTTCGTAGGATTGGAAATGGATTGTACCAATGGTGGTGAAACGAGTTTCGCTAGGGGGGCAAGATACATATTTTGCCTAACGTACTAACTAATTAAGAGTACTTTTACTGCTTAAGGTTTAAGATTTAGGGAGGTTTCTTCTGAAACTGCTATTTCCCACTCCGCCCCCATTTGCGCGGCCACGGACTGGAAGAGGCTGAAGAAAAATGTTCATGTAGGAAAAACAAAATTGAGTAAACTCCTCGCTGAATTACATTTTAATTAATTTCTATTTATGTTGTCATTTTTGTTTCATAGCTTGCATTCAACAAACTGTTGCAGACTGTAATTCCATATTGATTATATTTTTGTCCTTTTGTATTATTTCTGTTTCGGACATTGCTGTTTGTATTGGGGAAAATCTTGTCAAATTTAGATAATAAGCAAAAGTAAGCATAATTTTTAAATTGTGTTATTTGATGGGAATTCATGAAAGTTTAAGCTATTTTATTCTTTATAATTCAAATAATATTTATAATAAATAAAAATTCCACAGTTCAGTTAAAAGAATATATCTTCTTTTTATACCCTATTTCTGATTAATTAATGGCTATTACCAGTCAATATTTAAACTGTGTACAATGTCTTATTGCTACTATTGAAGAACAAAATAAATTCAAGTGTTTTTTTATCTAATGATGTATTTCATTTTACCAAAACTTGCACAGGATTATCAAAGGCTTGCATAGATGCTATCTTAAAGTATAAACGACATTTTCTTAAGCTCTGTACAAAATGTGTCGATTTTACTCAATCTGAGAAACACAAGTTGCTTGATGCTATTTCCTGCAAAAGTTATATTTTAAAGATTGAGAACACTCTTCACCAACAAGCTGTTTCTACTTCTCTTACAATTACAGAGAACCAAGAGCAACTTAAACGAAATCAAGCAACTCATTGTGACTATGCAAAACTAATGAATGAATTACGATCTGCATTACCAGCCATAGTTTCTTCCACTAATGCAAACCAAAGTAATTCTGAGTACAAACGTCGAACTTCTCTATCAGATGAAATACAGCATGATAAGAAATGTATTACTGATATTTTAAGCTTTACTTATTGTGATAAATTATCGGTTTGTAACATAATTCGCATTGGTAAAAGCATACCTGGTAAAGTACGCATCCTGTAATTATTGATATAGGAAATAAATTGTCTAAGCGGCTAGTTTTATCTAAAGCTTATCTACTTAGAAATTTCAATGAATATTAGGTTTTCATAAAAGGTGATTTTAGCCCCATCCAAATGAACTCGTGAAAAATTTCTTCTTAAAAAAAGATTTGAATTAATTCAAGAAGGACACAATCGAAAAAGCTTGCGCATTAGAGATCTTAAACCTTACTTAAATAATCAAATAGTTAATGTCGACTGACTATCTTATCCCATTAATATCTGGTACACAAATGCACAAAGTTTAATTTCTATTGAAAGGCGACTTAGTTTATTTTCTTATGCTGTTTTGCAGGATTGATCTATTTTATGTGTAACTGAAACCTGGTTTGATGGGTTTTTACTAATGATATATTTCCTAACTCAATTACACTACAGAATCAGAAGCTATTAAATTTTCACCAAATAGTCATGGCGGATGTAGCATTTCATACAAAGACACTGTATTAAAGGTTGACATTGGTTTAAATATCAAAGTTGATTTCGCCTGCTTTGCTGTATTTTCAATAGCATCTGAATCTGTCTGCACATTCCTCCGGTTACTAGTCTCTTTCGCTCCACATCAGGCTGCGTACTTTCCTTTATTCATTCTGTGCTTGATGCCTTATTCCACTTTACAGGAATAATAATTCTTTCATGCCACATTTGCAGGTCATGTGCATATTGTAGGTGATTTTAATTTTCCTAATGCCCCAAAGGGATTTGATCAACATATTCTCGATGAAATTCATAATATGAATCCATCTCAACATATCAACTTTCCGACTCATATAAATGGAATTTTACATGATCTACTTTTTTCAGATGATAAGGCTCTAAAATTTCTTAAGGTGGTTCCCGCCTCTAAATGTATGTCAGATCATGTTGCAATATTTTTCAATATTTTACTGTGCTTTAATAAAATTGACAACCTACTCAATAGGCTAAATGATACAAAAAACCGCTGCTATTCATTTTCTCAGGCCAATAAAGTTGAACTATATTTAACTTTATCAAGTTCCTTTTTTCATTTTACAGTGATGGCACAACTCCTTATGTACTGGTACAACTCTTTGTTTGAAATAATGGATTTGTACGTGCCGAAAAAACGAAAGACCCGTAACTCACTACCATCATACTTTTCTTCCCACACTGTTCATCTGTTAAATATTACAGGCACTGCCAAACGTAAATATCTTAAAACACCGTTTAAAAAAGCTCTTGCCAAGCTTATCACTGTATCTACTGATATTTTTCATTCAATTGAGGAAACTCTCTGTCTCTGGCCTGAGATAGGCCATGGGCAACGGTTGCTGTGCCTTCCTGTGAGGCAGCTTTGCTGTGTCACAGGTAGTTATGATCCGACAGATTTTATTGCCCTGTCACGGAGTTTTTAATCACTAGAATGCTTTGCATTTCAGTGTTAACTGGCTCCAATATTGTTTCCCGGATCTTTATAGCAGCCAGCAGGCGCTCTCTAAAGTTGCCACCGTTAGTAGCCTTGGTTGGCCAAAGCGGGAGAGGCCCAACCCTCTCAACTGAAGTTCGGCCTTCGGCTTCACTCTGCTGATCAAACTCAACATAGATCCAGCACTCTGCGTGTCGGGGGTCGCCAGAAGATTCTCAAGAGCAAACCGGCCAGGTCCACTTCTAGGGGTATGGTCCGGACCCGGATCTTGGTTTCACCCACTGAGTTAGTCTGTTGACTTTTTTCAGTAAATCCACCAT
>CABFPE010000283.1:227065-237253 GCA_900660155.1 Hofstenia miamia | reverse complement strand
TATATATATATATTAGAGTGATCCTTATTTTACAACTTTCAATTTTTCTATTGCAGACCCTTGTAATAATGTCAAATCATGACAAGAACACCGTATTTAAAATATTTTTAAAAATTTGCGAACACTGCAGACAATGACACTGTTCGCCATGGTGATTTGATTGAATAATCCATAAAACAAGAAATTCAAGTCCCAAAAGAAATTTATTGCCGCAGATTGCAAACAACACTTACAAGCCTGAACTTAAGATGACTTGAACTACCTCTAAACCGTAATATTTTGCAATAATATTTCAAAGGATCCGTTTTTATAGGAATTGAAAACTTTTGGCATGGTCTGTGCAAATTATATGTTAAATTCAAAGTTGCTGCAATGTTCAGGGTCCAACATTTGTTGAAATATTTAGATTATTACACGTTATGAAAAATGTGAACACACTTTTCATCTACACATAAAATTTCAAGATTGGTAATTAAGTGGCGAATTGGTTGGAAATGTTAATAAAGTATTAAATTGGCCTGATAATAGATTTTGCAAAGCAATAATATTTGAAATGATTGTAGTTTCATTACAAAAATGTTAACTACAATCATAAACAGTTTTCGATATGCATTTTACAAATATGGCGTTTATTTTCTCTATAGCACATTCTAATATACAGTATTTTTAGGATATAGAAAACCAATTTACGCACAATTGTCCGCTGTGCATGAAAAAATTTAAATATCGAAGTGATTTCCAAATTCACCTAAACCAAATTCAAATTGAAATGGACTTAGAAATGCGCTCAAACTTATTTTCTAATAATGATTCTGTTGTGGATGTTGCAGTAGATGATAATACTGAGAATGTTTTTGCAATGGTTGTTAATTCTGAACATGAAGCAACTGTCATTAAAATTGCTGAAAATCATATTAAAGAATTTAAAGTAAAACAATGTTGTTACGTTTATTTAAGAAATTATCTTGCTTTTTTGCCAAATAAGAAACTTCTCTTTTTGCAATATGCTTCAAATTCTATTGCCAAGTGTTTAACAATGTTAAGTTATGATATGAAATCTTCATCAACCTTTCAGTTTCCATATGATGTAAAAGATCTGAAAATCATATGCTCCAGTCCCTGCAAAACTGTCATTTACTTTTATTCAAAGTACAATGATATTTATAGGTATAATTCCATATGGAAAACATTTCATGGTAAAAAGATTGACTTACCAGAAGAAGCGGATTTTATGGCTATTAATTCTAACAAAGATCAAATTGCATTTAGTGGTTACTTTTTAAAGAAAATATTTCTAGTTTCATTTTCTAATGGGTCAATTTTGCAATCATTTGGCTACAAAAATGAGTATTATTTGGGCATTTCATTTCTCAATGAAGATATTTTAATTGCATCTTTAAACAATAACATCAAAATGTTCAACCTGCTTGAATACAAAACTGTTTTACTTAATAATTTTTCCGAATTCAAAATAAAATTAGAAAATCCAGGTTCTCTAGCAAAATTTTCATCATCTTCAATGGTTACTACAGTTGGATCAGATAACACGAAAATTTCAATAATAAGCTTCAAGTGTGCGTTAGTTTTTCCTTCAGAAAGTTGCCTACCAAATTGGTATTTAAAGAAAAGGCCTAAGTTAAGCCTAGATGAAAGGATTAATTACCATAAGGAAATTGTTGATCTTTTGTACAATGAAGATGATGATTACTTATGTGTGTTATTTAAAAATTTGCATTTTCTAGAACTCCACTGTCATTGTTACGAATTCATTTGTAGTAGATACTTCGAGCTAAATAGAATACACTCATTATCAGGAAATGTTTTATCTTTTTTACCAAATGGTGGCATTGTCATGTTGCTTAACGAAAAGGTAATACCATTTTCTAGAGATCTTAAGAACTCGAATGATTACTATATATCATTTTCTTTACATCAATGTCAAATGATTTCATCCAGCCCGTGCAACAAATATATGTTTTTTTCATATACAAATGGTTCAATTGTTAAACATAATTCAAGTTCAAAGTCCCACATTAAATCACGCTTCAACCTGCCGTATGACTTGGAAAGAATGACTGTGCATTCTGACGCATCACGCATCGGTTTTGTAGGAAGGCATAGTGGCGTCCGCATAATATCATTTAATGAAAAATTCATTTTACATAGTCTTTACTTCATGGACCTTACTGGTATAGCGTTTGCTACAAATGACATTTTTATTAGTCTTAGTTATGGATATTTCAAATGTTTTGACTTAGACACGGGTAACTTTATTTTTGATATTGAATTGCCATTACCGAATTCTCAAACAAAGTTTTTCAAGAAATTCTCATCCTCTTTATATATTATTGGCAAATATGATTTACAAAAAACTAGCTTAAATGTAAACTTTAATTGCTTGTCTCAATACTACACACAAATGAATGTATCAAAGATTTATGAAGGTGATGGTGATATTTTGGATGTTCAATTTGATTCGATCCATGAAATTATTTACACATTAAAAATGGGAAAAGAACAGACTTCAATAGAAAGAATTTCTCATAATGAAGTAAATCAAATAAATTTCAACATGAAATGCAGTAAATTTTACCAAAGCCTTATTTCAGTTGATAAAAATGGCAACGTATATGTCTTGCTAAATCCCCATTCTGATCTGAATTTCACGAAATTATTTGCTGTAGCTGACGACTTCAAAGGCTTTAAAAAATATGATCTGTCTTTTTGCAATGTTCATGCCTTAAGACTTCTACGATCAAGTCCATGTGGCACATATTTATACTTTTATTCAAATTTGAACATCATATATAGATTCAATCCAGAAAATGACTCTAACGCAGTGTGTAGTATATATAGCCCTACAATTGTAGGTAAGTTTATGGATATTTGTCCTGATTTGGATTTAATTGCTTTAAGTGGATATCGAAGTATTTGGTTAGTTTCATTTGATCAAGCTACCATAATACACGTGTTTAAAAATAGTGGATTTCATTGTTACAATGGTGTTTCATTTCTAACTGGAGAAATCTTAATTGCGCTTGTAGGCAGCCAATCTAGTGATTATGATTTAGAAATTTTTAATGTTCGAAAAAATCAATCACTTAAAATTATTCCATTCATTAGCAGGGATATTGATGACAGTTACATACTCTCACTTTGCAAACTTTCATCAACCTCTATTTTGGTTAGTGTGTCTGATATCAATTTTAAAATATTCAAAATTTGTTTGTAGTATAGTTTTCAGATTAAGGTTACTAAAATTACTGTTGTAATCAAAATGATTAATAAACAAGTGTTCTCTCAAGGGTAAGATTTTCAGCAACTTTCAAAATTAATGATGAGCATAATACTGATGTGAATTATTGTATAAGCAGAACTATGCTGTGAAATAACCACATTTAGTTTTGTCTGAAATTGCTGAATTTCAAACATATGTTAAGACAAATTAGTAATCCTCAAAATCAATCTAAACCCAGAAACACCATATTTAGAAATTTCAACATAATTTGAACAGGAGAACCCCAGATAGTTAGTCTAAATCTTTTGAGATTTGCATTTTAAAAAAATAGAGTAAAAAAATGCTTAAAACATAAATTATATAATTTGATAGCCTTGACTAGGAACGTATTCTAGAATGTGCGAACTCACGGCATTCTATATAGTAGGCCTTGGTAATAGAAAAATATTACAAAATTGAATCTTTATATTTTCAAATACAATGTAGAATGATAGAGACCTGAACATGTCATACATGAGTAGTAATAAACCGAGTGAAGTTTGTGCCACTTTTTTCTGATTGGTCTAGAGGTGGGCAGAAGGACGTGGATATTTAACCTTTTGACCTTGGCGGGCATGTCTGCCGTGGCTATGATGTAATTGTATACTTTGGCCGTCTGTATATCTCTGACGTCATTGGAATATAATCTCTTTTGTTATAATATTTATTGGCAAACACATTTGTTTGCAGTCTATTGTATAAAATGTAACCAATTTTTTAGAGGTTGAGAAATTTTCGGAATTCCCATAAAATTAGAATTGTTGCAATCTATTGTTCAAAATGTAAGAATTTTTCTATTACATAAATAAATTTTAAATACCATTGAAATTCTATATGCAAAAAAATACGTTTTTGGAACTACATAATTCATAAGTATTTTCAAACAAAAATATTTTGATTTAGTTTACATACTTGTTTTTTTATTAACATACATGATATTGGAAATACCACATTAATTTAATTTACATACTTGTGTGTTTATTACCATACATGATATTGGAAATACCACATTAATTTAGTTTACATATTTGTTTTTTTATTAAAATACATGACATTGGAAATACCACATTAATTTAGTTTATTTACATACTTGTTTTTTTATTAACATACATGAGATTGGAAATACCACATTAATTTACTTTATATGTTTATTTTACATACTTGTTTTATTCGGTAAAATTTAAAAATGTTTGAATCAGAGAGATAATAATACTTACTCATTAAAAGCTTAATGACTTATTTAGGTAATAAAGCAAAACAATTTTTTGGAAAAAAACCAAAAACTAGTTTATGCAAAAACTCGCAATTTCTAATATTTAATAAACATACGTGGTAAAACCCACATACATGTTTAAGACAAGACAAAAATGTAATTTATTCTACATTTTGCTTATAATTACCATATATAGCGTACTATCAAATTTGTCTATTGTGTTAGTTTATTTACGTGGCCTAATTTAGTTTACATACTTGTTTTTTTATTACCATACATGATATTGGAAATACCACATTAATTTACTTTATATGTTTATTTTACATACTTGTTTTATTCGGTAAAATTTAATAAAAAATGTTTGAATCAGAGAGATAATAATACTCGTTAAAAGCATAATGGCATATTTTGGTAATAAAGCAAAATAATTTTTTGGAAAAAACCAAAAACTAGTTTATGCAAAAACTCGCAATTTCTAATATTTAATAAACATATGTGGTAAAACCCACATACATGTTTAAGACAAGACAAAAATGTAATTTATTCTACATTTTGCTTATAATTACCATATATAGTATACTATTAAATTTGTCAATTGTGTTAGTTTATCATCATTGTTGTTGAGGGAATTCTGTAGGAAACAAACGCAATGTGTATTTGCACAATATGAATTTCACACGATCATATCTAAATTAATGATTAATAAATCAAGTGATAGATCACAGTATAAAACACATGATAAATAAAAGTTTAAACAAATCAATTCAACTGCCAGAATGTAACAAATTATAAACACAGTACAGCCATGTGAAGTTGCATTAATCCGCTCTATGTATAAATTTGTATGCTTTCATAGACAATGTCAATATTACATGGTTTTATGTATATTCTATTGTTCAAATGTCAAAAATGTTATCTACCAAACATGAAATCACTTTACAATTAAATAAAACACTTTCAAATCATATAAAACTAGAATTTTTTCACAAGTTGGAAAACAATCTCAATTATTACATGTTTTTCCCAATTTATACAATTATGTAAATGTTAATAAAGTAAAATGATTTATCAATCATCGTCTCTGGTAAAAATGAAATAAATATTTTTCAATACGTATTTCTTGTTGAATTCAAGAATAAAATATTTGCAAGTAGGAATTTTTATATGAAATTTTTCAAGATTGTGGGATAACATTTTTGTTATTATGGGTCGTAAATTGGTTGTTAGCATTTATTGATACACATGTATACAAAACGTTTAAAAATATAAATTTTATATTATAAGAAATTGCTTACATTTTAAAATTTTATTGGTGTCTTCTATATTAAGAATTAAATAAATACCCAGTATATGATTTTTCCACATTTGTAGACTTACATTTTTTCCGACGTTTTTTCACTTTTGTGACATACATTTCTTTCTGAAGTTATTCCTTGTTTGTGACTTACATTTCTTTTCCAACGTTTTTCCTTTCCTTGAGTTTACATGGCTTATTACTTTTCCATGTTTGTAGACTTATATTTATTTGACGTCAATCCTTTGTTTCAGTAATGATATTCAATTAATTTTTCAATATGTATGCAAGAAATCAACCAATCAAATTAGTCAAAAAAATTGTAAAAAATCTGAATATTGTGTTAAATTTTAGATAGTTTTTCATCATTGAACAAAATGAAAATTTCATGACGGTATTAGCATAAACTTTCAAGAACGAGTAAAAAAACGTATATACATATAAATACGACTAATCTTTGTTGTAAATTCAGATTTTATTTTCTTATTTTAAAGAATGAATTGTTTTGTTATTTAATATCGCATATAAATATAAATTTTAAGACATTCTACAAATCAATGATTGTTAAAGTACTTGCAGTTGTTTAATAGTTTATGAATTTTAAAATAAAAACTTTATTCTTATTGAGAAAGTGTTAGCATTCACATTTTTCTTCAATCAATGAGTAAATTTGGATAATCACAAATGAATACATAATGCCATTTAAAAATGAAGCAACTAAATGTTATGAAACTCGCAAAACACTTTTAATTACAAAAAGGCTAACACATTTTCATAAAAAAATACATTTACGCAAAAATGATTAAATTTATTGATTTTACAAAACGCATAATCATACACAGTTTGCAAAATAGCATTAATGTAATTCTACAAAATATATAACTTCAAGTGAAAAGAAGCAACATCTTTAAATTGAAGATGAATATCAAAGCTATATAAAATAAATGTAAGCATACATACAGTACATAAAACTTAAATTAATTAATATATACTTGTAATTGTTTATGAGATTACAAAGTAATCTGGCACAAAAAATTTGAATATTGTTTTGATTCTTAACACTTTTTGCAATATTATCTCTAGTTAGTTTTACAGATATTTCTTTTAAAACGGAATCAATTCTATTTTAATAAATTGTTGCGAATTTGCAGTCCGATGTTAAATTTATTATAGAGTTTATCATAAATAGAAACGTCGTTTGTTTGTTAATACACATTTTTAATTGATTTGTTTAAACTTTTATTTATCATGTGTTTTATACTGTGATCTATCACCTCATTTGAATTATTAATCATTCATTTAGATACGACCGTGTGAAATTCATAATGTGCAAATACATATTGCGTGTGTTTCCTACAGTATTCACATCCCAACATGTAGGTTTGACGAATATTATCATTGTTCATTGAACTGTACATGTAGATGAAATTCGCTATATGAACTTTATCATTTAGTAGTGCATTTTCTTTGTAAATAAATTTATTATTTATAAATGTTCGTTTTCTCTGTATGGTGAGAGTATGCATCTGTGTACCCCGATATTGAACATTACTGTCTAACTATGTATCCTGGATTCCATGTGTATGAAGGTGATCGAAAAACTAAGTTGCAGGGGATATCGCCAGTTTGCGGTGCTTATTGTATTTTTCATGCTTTTTTATTTTTCAACAATATACCCGAAATATTTGTATTTACTCACGATTTACCATTTGTTAATGACTTTTTGAGTCTCTTAATATCAAAGACACTGATGAAATTTAAGTATAAAGAATTTTTTAAATTGTAAAATAAAATAAGTTATTTGTTATTTTTAAATATTAAGTATTAATAACCAATTTACGATAGTAATAATCCAACTTGTGAAAAATCCTAGTTTTATATGATTTGAAAGTTTTACTTAATTGTTATAATTGTAAAGTGATTTCATGTTTGGGAGATATCAATCTTTACAATTGGATACATTTAGACAGTTGAACAATAGATAACAAATTACACAATGTTAACAATTGTCTGTAGAGAGGTGCAACTTTGTACACATAGCAGCATAATGGAATTTTACACGGCTATACCGTTTTTATTTGTTGCATTCTGACAGTTGAACAATGGCATATAGATAAAAACTATGTTGACACTATTAAAGCATGCAAATTTCAACACATAAGAATATGCACAGCCGGCATAATGGAATTTCACATTGATGAAAGAACTACTCTGAAAGATTTCAAACTTTTTGGTAAGCTATTTTTATAATTAAATCTCAGATATTGTTTTGATTCTTAACGCTTTTTTGCAATATTATCTCTAGTTAGTTTTACAGATATTTCTTTTAAAACATAATCAATTTTATTTTAATGAACTGCTGCGAATTTGCAGTCCGAAGTTAAATTAATTATATACTTTATCATAAATAGAAACGTTGTTTGTTTGTTAATACATATTTTTAATTAAATTTATTTAAGCTTTTAATTGTCATGTGTTTTATACTGTGATCTATCACTTGATTTATTAATCATTAATTTAGATACGATCATGTGAAATTCATAATGTACAAATACACATTGCATTTGTTTCCTACAGAATTCCTCAACAACAATGATGATAAACTAACACAATAGACAAATTTAATAGTACGCTATATATGGTAATTATAAGCAAAATGTAGAACAAATTACATTTTTGTCTTGTCTTAAGCACGTATGTGGGTTTCACCATGTACGTTTATTAAATATTAGAAATTGCGAGTTTTTGCATAAACTAGTTTGTGTTTTTCCGAAAAATTATTTTGCTTTATTACCGAAATAAGACATTACGCTTTTAAAGAGTTTTATTATCTCTCTGATTCAAACATTTTTTATTAAATTTTACCAAATAAAAGAAGTAAGTAATGTAAGCATATAAACTAAATTAATGTGGTATTTGCAACGTCATGTATGTTAATAAAAAAAACAAGTATTTAAAATAAAACAAAATATTTTTGTTTGAAAATACTTATGAATTATGTAATTCCAAAAACATATTTTTTGCATATAGAATTTCAATGGTATTTAAAAGTTATTTATGTAATAGAAAAATTGTTACATTTTGAACAATAGATTGCAACAATTCTAATTTTATGGGAATTCCGAAAATTTCTTAACCTCTAAAAAATTTGTTACATTTTATACAATAGACTGCAAACAAATGTGTTTGCCAATAAATATTATAAAAGAGAATATATTCCAATCACGTCAGAGATATACAGACGGCCAAAGTATACAATTACATCATAGCCACGCCAGACATCCCCGCCAAGGTCAAAAGGTTGAATATCAACGTCCTTCTGCCCACCTCTAGACCAATAAGAAAAAAGTGGCACAAAATTCACTCGGTTTATTACTACTTACATGTAGTTCATCCCAAATTGTATTTAGTGATGCTCCAAAATGTCCCAATGACATTTTGGAAAAACAAACAGTTTGAAAAAATTTTGTTGTATTGTGATGTTCAATAATTATACTGCATTTTGAAAACGAAATAGCTTTTTTGCTATTGTGTAATGCGTCAAAATGCATGCATCTATTTCATATAGAAATGGTAAATTAGACAAAGCTAGTGTGGAAGTCCTGCCCAGCAACTATGGATTGGGTGCGGTCAGAGTCATAACAATTTCCAGCGGCTAGACCCTGAAAAATGTTCTCAATGGCTAAATATTGTTAAATATTCAGGTAATGACGAAAAAAAGACTTACTGATAACTTTAGGTAGTCATTAAATTTTACATTGCACTGGTCGTGCTCAATGCACTTTGTCGAAAACACTATGGCAAAGGATAAGTTGTGCATCTCAATTGATGTAGTACATTACACCACTCCTTTGTAAAAAACATTATGCTGGAGATCTAAAAATAATTGAAGAATGTCATTATTGCATTATTTGGTGCCATCTTAGTGTAACATAATCGTAATCTGAATCATATGTGGTCAAACTAAGAAAAAAGGAAGAAGAAACTAAGACTGAATATTAAAATAAAATATTAATTGTAAAAACATATGATTAAGATTAATTAGTTATTTGTAAATTTATAATGCAGTAATTTTTGATATTAATTAATTTGGCAAAAAGGCACTAGACCTAAATCGCAACTGCTAATTAAGGCAGAAGTGCGTAATCAGCAGACGAACGAAATTTAAAGCGTTTGAAATTGTCAACAACTGGAATTAGCAGGTACTAGTCAAATATTTGATTGTTTGTTAATTTTCACTATAAAAATTGTGTAATTGATCATTTTGGTGATGAATTGAATTTACTGGATTTACCTTTACGTTTTTGTATCAGGTTATTTTATTTAATAGAATGGAAAGCTAAACGTTCGAGCTCTCTGGTATTCTAGACGGTGGTTCACGACTCCAGTTAACAGGTGCATTGT
>CABFPE010000283.1:186233-224689 GCA_900660155.1 Hofstenia miamia | reverse complement strand
CAATTATAATTATTAATAGTAATTAATTTAGCAAAATTTGATTGTTTATACAAAACTATAAATAAGACTTTTACAAGAAAATAGTGATGAAGACGGAAAACTAGATGCGAGGATGACAAGGGAAGCAATTGCAGAACGAAAATTGGTATATTTAGCTAGAAAGTCGTATTCAGAGATAAAGTAGTGAAGAAACAAGATGTTATGTTGAAAAGCCGAGCAGGTGAACACAAGTAACTAAATATTGTAAAACGGATCCCCTTTTACGAACTCAAAAAATGTATAAAGCCCTTATATGCATCTGCATAAGTATATACTGAAAGCAACATACTAGAAGCAACATCCTCTACATCAGTGGACTCTGAATCTGATAAGAAGTCATTTGCAAAGCCTTCTTCCGAATAATTTGAGCTACTAGTAGAAGCTCTGTTTGTATCAAATGAACTTGAATTATCAAGTGGTTGTTCACACATTATTTTGGTATTTAGTGCAAAGAAATAAACGCTTATTAATGAAAATATGGTACACAATCTAGTGGGAATACGATTGCAAAACCACTTCGAAAATACATAGAAAGAATCTAATTTAAGAATGTCGCATTGGCGAAATTAGAAAAATTACACTAAATTTATCAAATAGCTTTGCTAGAAATTAAACATGTATCATTCAATACAAACCCTCTAAAGAGCAATTGAATACAAGAGTTGAATAAATCAAAAATTCAATAAATTGTTATAAACTTTAAAGAGAAGAAGCTTCAATTACATCGATAATGAAAAATGAGCAGCACTAAAGAATTTAAAAACCAAACAATTGAAAACACCTTTACTATTTGAAATAAGAAAACTGACTTCACTATTTAATCTTAAATGTAGTATGAGGCCGATATGTACATCTTTTGCATTGGCTCTGAAAAACTATTTTCGTATACTCAAGAAGTTAATCGAAATGTTAAATACTAGAAAATATAAACACCTTAATAAAAATTAGATAATATACAGTTCACGTTTATGAATTCAAAAATGGTAATACATAAAAATAACATGAGTCACAAAGAAATATTATTACGAATGTAAATTTAAGAAATTAATTTTTATATTAACACTATATAAATAATAATAATCAATACATTTAATGAAACAAGTTTGCATTTGCTAATAAATTTAAGCGTCCCATGTGCAATTCGTTAAATATTCTCAAAAAAATATTGGTGTATAATAAATTTTTGAAAAGCTTACACAAAAATATTTAAAATAAAATAATAGTAATATTAAGAAATTTTTGCATAACATAAATTTAAAAAATTGTTGCTACGTTACATAATAATAGCTCTTCTAACATTAATGGTTTATAATGGCAAATGGTTGGCCAATATTGGCCAACGATGCCAATAGTGGACCAATAATGGCCCATTAATCATTGTTACTTGGGAGTCCTCTGAATAGACAAAGTCATATTATTTTTTAGAAGGTATAATGTTTTGGGTTTACTAAGTTTAATGATAGGGCTAATATAAAATTAGCTATTCAAAAAAGTATTAAATTATTTCTACACATGCTAAGGTTTGTCGCATTTTTAACTTATTTTAGTTCATGAATCTTTAGCAGGCGTTTAATTTTCACCTTGCTTTTAAGACATTTTTAAAGTAAAGTCGATTTAATTGAGGATGAACTAGATGGGGTTGAGTGAGACTTTTAATACTACTTTTTTAGTTTGTGATTTCACTAAATATTACAGATTAACTAAATATAACTGCAAAATTGGTAAACTACATACATTTTCTATTGTGCTCGAAATAGGGTATACCTATATTTATTTAAAAGCAGTGCAATTTTAACTGGCATCTGCATATACATACGAACAAAAATTTTCCACGTTCATTTGACTATGCTTAGCTTGCACATCTATAAATCAGACTTACTTAAAGAGTCTACTCGTACGAAAACCCCTTCAAATTTACCAATATTTATAAATTATTTAAAATTTGACAAAATATATTTTGAAAAACTATATGTCGAAGTCAATAATTCATGACATTTTACCTAAAAAACAAATATTATGACCAAATCTTTTGTTTCATATACAACATTGTAAATTTTGTGACGAAGAATATTTATTCCCCACACAACACGTTGTCTAGTGAACACAAACTGGAAATTCTATATAACACTCAACAGCAAGTTCAATTGTTTTCGGTGTTTGGTTGATAAATTTCATTTTCTATAATTATCATGAATGTCCTAACAAGGGCATTGCCTGGATAATGCAGTGGATTATGAATAAATGCTATTAGTTATTAAATTCATATCTTCATAATTATATGTTCCATTGCCATCACTGGGATGAAGAGCTTCAAAAGTTCTGAGGCCACAGACCACATCATTAAAGCCTGTATAGTGCTCCGGTTCAATCCAGTCCGGTCCACCAAAAATTGCAGTTCTGTCGGTCTAAGATTTTTCTTAGATTATAAGAAGAAATTAATAATTTATCATTCATTTTTATTTCAATACAATGTTTTTCGAAATTTATATAAAATAGAAGAGCGAATGCAACTACAAAATTTAGTTAATCTCAAATGATAATGGTTAAATAATACACTGGTACCGCGAAAGTAATTCTAGCGTTCATGCATAAATGTGGAAATTGGCGTCCATAATTTCAGAAATTTTGAAAAGTGGTCCCGTTTATGACATCTAACATTCCTAACTAGTTCTGTTTCTAATCCTTTATCTGCAAATATATTATTATCTACAAAAAGTTTATGATGCATATGAGCTTACCGCATCAATTTTTCCACATACATGACTTTAACATATTAAATGATAATCCGATTTTGCACAGGACTGGAACTGAATCACTAGGCACGACATGAAATTGAAAGTACTCACTAGTTCCAACTTTGGTACTACATAGACACTAGTCTCTGAAAGTAAACAAGAAGATAAATAGCAACTTGCTACTATATGGTGCTATTTCTTCAAAATGTGTATAAATTTGTGAATTTTGTAATTTTAATTTTTTCTCGAAAAGGCTTTGCCGAAACGTACGTCGATTATACTACGTTGCATTTTTGTTTTCATTTACTTATGTACCAACCTCGTTACAACTCAGTTAAATCAATAATTGAGAAGGCTACTCAGGACGTCAGCCCTTACTTGCAACTCCAAATACAACATTGAGGAAATTCATTCACAATGTTTTGATGACAAAGAAAAAACCAGATAGTTTTTTTAAATACCCTCACAACAATATACTACAAACTTTGGAGAATCTCATGATCAAAAAGGAACTTATACCGAAAATTAAATTCTTGGAACGATTTGTAAATCATACATTTGATGAAATAAGGCATGACACAATTCAGTTACATGAAAAAGAGTCATATGCTAACATTGATAAAAGTCGGAAACTTTGTAATGACATTCAATCAAAAAATGAAATGTTTAAACTCATTAAACTTATATGTTATGAAACTAATACAAATTTTCCTAAATTGGCAGAAATCCTAAAGCTGGATGTAAATTATTCATATATGAAAAAGAATTTCAAATCAATAAAGTTGAACTCAAAACAATTAAAAACTGACTTAGAGAATTTCATGGTCAAGATTAGTCTTTAGCAGTAGTGTCAGTAGCATGTCATAACTCGAATTCCGCCAAATCATTTACTGAAAACAATTTTTAAAAAAATGCCTTTTTTGATTAAATGAACTTTTTATAAAAAAGTATACTGGAGTATAAAACTGCACTTTGGACATGGGAGTTTTTGATGAGCAATCCAATGTTTAATTCAAGGACTGCCTATCCCAGAATGCTCCACAGCAGAGTGATATAGCGTAAAAATATATGTATTCATTTTTTCAAAGAAATATGTCTAATATAATTCTTAATAGATTATGCATGCATAAAATTAGACACTACAACTGCAGAAAGGACAATGCATACTGGACGCATAGATACGTACAGCGTCGCAATGCTGTCATTGAGCCTATAATGTGAAATGCTACGAAATCGCATTTTTACATATATTGATGGTAAATGCATTTCTTCCTGCAAGATGACGAAGTTTTAAAAGACATCGAGTAGTGATAATGCAGAAAAGAAAAAAATTTAGTTTCTACAGTATGTCCCAAAATATTACATTCATATTTTCATTTAGCAAATCTTTTTTGGCACAAACTTCGAAGATTCAAATTCGAAGACATATTATCTCTGCTACTTATGCTTTTTTATAACTATGAATATCTAGAATTAGGGTGAAAGAGTTTGTTACACTTTCCACTAATATTTATTGCATAGTGCAGTCCAGCGTCCTTTATCAACCAGGAGCATAGTCTTATTTTTTTTTGTCCAAATTTTTACATGTTTCTTAAAAATAAGCCTAAGTAAAGTATGAAAGAAACTTATGTTTGATCATTTAGAAATGATTTGTATTGAAATCGAAGATTTCCAACCAAAAAAACTAATATTAAATTTACCTAAAAAATTGCCAAATTTTGACATTTTATGATGGCATGAAAAATTATGACTTACACAGAATGCGAATAATTTCTTTTGAAAGTAATGATAAGAGGAATATTTGTGCAAATATTCATTTCAATATCATAATCCATCAAGGATTTTTGTGATTTCCCATGGAATTCATTGGATGGATGGGGTAGAAATGAAATCTAGATCCGTGGATGTCATGGACTTTTCTGTAAGTTCATAGCATTGAATTCAAAACTCCATAACAACATCAATTAAAGGGAGTTGATTAAAAGGTGTTTGAATTGATTTACAAAATCAAAGCAGATAACACACTTCAATACTGCATTGGGAAGCTACAGGAAAACTTAAGTTTCATTGCTTCTGCATCAAGCTGCATTAATAAACAACTTGACTTGTCAAGCATTTTATATATATATATATGAAATTTAATAAATTCCATGTAACTAATAATTTAGCGTTAAGGAGATCGGAGATCTGTGGAGCTCTATTAGGATCCTCACTGAAAATAGCTTTGGTTGAAATAGGGTGAGGATGAGGATTTTGACCCAAGGACAAGCCTGTGATGCATTTTCAAAATATTCATGCTGAATAGTGTTAATTCTTTTATATTTTGTCATTCTCCATTTACGTTCTATCCATGACCTAAAGATTATAAATTGCTAGTATGCTGAATATTTCTAGAACATGTGCCAATTGGTTTACTCGATGATACATAAGGAGAAACTCTACATTAATAATGCTGAAATTTCTATTAAAACTTGAATTATTGTACATCCTATTAAAAGGTTTATAGAGTCCTGTTAGAGATGCGTTCGGTATTTGTTGTCATTAACTGCAGATAAGTAAGCATGCCAAAAAACAAATATAACTTTTTAACACAAACAACATAAAATGTCTCTGTATTGTTTCTTCATTAAGGACCATGACATCATGAATAAGTAGGAATTAATAGAATGTGATGTAATCATGGCTGTTGTAATGGATACAATGTATGGTCCGGTTTGGATTTGAATAATTTCATATCTCATCAGAAGAGACATGACAGATCTTGGAGTTGGACATATTACTTGTAGTAAGCAGGATAAAACCAAAGCTTTAACAATGCCTCTAAAATGCAAAAGTGACTTTATTCTTTTCAAATATACCAATTGGAAAGTGAATTGAATTATTGTTTTTATGCGAACCAAATAGATGCATCTAGTAGAAAACTCATCAATGGTAGGTGAAAATATCAAAATTTAATAGCTTATCAAGTATTCCTTCAAATGCTATTTATTTCCTATTAAGTGAAATTCTGCAAAAAATTTAATTTTACTCTGTTTTTAACTACTTACTTAAATTTTTTCTTGTTTAATTATATAATAAATATGTCCCAAAAATTTATGTTACATAAATGTTATTAATTTTCACGTTAAATTGAATAATACGCGTTATCTAAGGCTAATAAATGAATTGTAAGTTTAAATGGCAAATTTTTTTTTCATTTGAGCCTCCTCTTAAAGCCATTGTTAATTGGTACTCAATGGTTAAAAGTAATATTTCAATGATAATCCAGTGTGAGGGCAAAAGTAATTTTTTTTGTTAATATTTCTGTAGATTGAAAATTAGTGGTAATATTTACCCTTCATTTGAGCTTTGCGAATTGGGATTTGCTTTTCTACGATAAAGTGCTAGCAGTATACCTCCATTTAATACCAACAAAATGACAGAAGGTAATGCCCACTCCCAAACAATTTCAATAAAAGAAATGTATAGTCCTAGAATGCCATCTAGCGAGACAACTCTGCAATTTAATACTCCATCAACAATTACTTCTTCATATTTCTAAACACTAGATGCTGATCATAATGTTCGAAAATAAAATTTTTTAATAAATTGAGTAAAAATGTATATATATACATATATATATATATATATATATTATTTTTGCATTTGTAACAATGGGACTCTAAAATTCATATCAATTCAATTCCAAAATGGAAATACAGTTTAAATATTAATAAACCTGATTTAGAAGATAGAGGATGTTGAAAGAACTAATTTCAAGACCTAAGAGTGCAGTTAGTACTTATTAAAAAATTGAATGCCTATATGAATAGCATGCGAATGTAAGGGTGTTTTTAAATTTAGATTAGTATAATTAAATGATATTGATTTAGATTTAGTAGTCTCCTAAACCTCATAGAACCTATTCAAAATTGTGCTAAAAGAAATACCCTAAGTGGACCTTTTCCTTCCCAGCTCAATTAAAAACAGTGCAAGCAAGTTAAGCACATGGATTATAAAGAATTTTTTATAATATTAAATCAAAGCTCTTACAAAAATTAACGAAATTGACATATCATGTTAACTATGTTTGTTAGAAATTAATTATTCACAAAGATTGACAATCAAAGTTACAGAATTTCAACGTGATGAGTTGCCCAAATGTACACTGGAATAACATATATTCGGAACATCATTATGGGTTTGTGGTTTTACCGAAATTGACCCTAATATAACTGGTCTTGATGCTACAAATAAACCTGAAAAAAACATGACTATATTTCATCAGTAATTTGAAATTTGAAAGTTACTTTTCGCCCACCGTACATATTTCAAGCTTATGTCTAATGTTCAGTTAGCAAAATTTTCATAACATCTATTTGAATAATGTGTTTGCACTATGGACATTATAGTGCTATTTGATGGCATCTAACAATAACTTAGTAAACTAAGACAATGTTTGAAGAGTATAATTATGAATATTTTGGGCGTTTGACAGGTTTATGCAAAACTTGCAATCAATGCCTGTGCAACTTAAGTAAATGGCATATTACTTACATAAATATTTGTAATTGCAATAAAAATTTTAAGAACATTCAAATATGAACACATATTTGTAAACTGTCAATATTTGCACATTTCGATTACTTTTCAATTAAAATGTGCTGTTACTAGCAACCATTTTAAATTGTGGAATGTACATATTTTCTCCCAATTGATATGCTGGAGTAGAAACGAGTCGACCGATTGGTCGGGTCATTTTGGGTCAGTAATTACCCGGGTTGGGTTGTTTCGAGTAAAAAATTCAACGGTAATTAGCCTGATCTAATCAACAACCATTCTCGGCGTGTCGGTCAAAGACTCACGATTCAGGATGCACATTCATTGAAATTGAACGCATATATTTTAGTTATAATGATCAGATTTCAAGCCATGCTATTTCAATTTGATCTGTTATATTTCTATCAAGTATTGAAGAAGAGAGAAATGCCTTTTTTAGTATTATGTGCAGATCAGGTCAGAAACTGTTTGAGATTGGTCGGCTTTGAGTTGTTTGGACCCAGTCGGTTAGGGACAAAAAAACTTTACCCGTGTGAAGGTTTAATGAACAGGCCTATTCTCAGCTGTTTTTTATTATACTTCAGGACTTATACGTGTATATTCTAAAAGAATGTTTACTGAATGCCATTTCAGAAATAGGTCCTATGTAAATATTCCTGTACATATACTTTTTATGTTCTATAATTTCAGCATTCATCATTTCATTGGCATTTGTGGAAATTATTACACAAAATTGCCCAAATTTTCTTACAAAACGATTTACTGTGATTACTGAAATCATTAAGCCAAACAAATTTTTTAATTTTATATTATTGCTTCGTAAATTGCTTGCATTTTGTTTAATTTGCTTGAATTTTTGTTTATTTCAAATGATAAAACGTATATTATTCATGCTCTTGAAATAATGCATAATAAATGTAATATTTTTTCAATTCTATTTTTGAAGGTTAGTGTATGGCTCATTAAATGAAATTTTAATAGAATTTATAGAGCTCTAAATTAAACGCAACTGGACGAAACTGGTAATACTTATGTGAAATTCAGACAACATTAAATAAGTATTTTTTCTGTCATTGTTTATGCATTGATTTTCGTTGAAATTATAAAATTCAACAGCCTCGTGCTTGTTAATTAAAATCAATAATCATAAATCTATTATATACACACTAGGTTTCCCATAAGTTTTACTAAACATGGACAACTTTTCAATTTTTTATAGACAAGTCCAATAAGGTTATTGGGTTTTATTTTATTGAAATATTAAACATCTTGAAGTACTCATCACGAGAATATTTATAAAATTTACGTCATTAAATCTATAAAATTATGGTATATTTTATAGATAATACATATAGAAATTAATGTAAATTGGCTGATACGAATAGTTGCAATTTTATATAAATTGTAAATAAACTTACATAATACTCTGGAATATTCACTATTAGGCTGAAAATGATTGTCATTAGCATAAGAAGCGCTACTGTTCGACGAGAGAAGGCTCTGTACTTTAATGGAAATGTCAAAAGTAGGAATCGTTCGAATGCAAAGAACGACAAAGATAGATTTGTAATGCTAAATTTCAGACTTAAAATATATGACATTCATATTAAAAAAACTTGCATTATTTCATTTTTTCATTGCAAAATTTTAACTAATGATGTGACTATGTGACTAGAAATATAGGAAGAACTACATCAGAGGTGGCGCCTCCACGAGCTGACTACTATTGGCGGCGCAGACCCGATAAAGTCGGCAGTGGCGGGGCGGAGCGACATCTATAGAACTGGATTAGATTGTATAATATTCCAAATAGAAATCGTATACGGCCTATAGCTCTGCAAAAACCGTATATGATGCAAGCCCTATTGTGAAACTAGCTAATTCTAAAAAGTTTCTCATGACCTTACATGCAATCTGATAAAAAAGGCATAACTTAATCAATGTTAAGCGTCACTATCACATCAGGAACATTAAATGCTTTTTGCCTTTTATGACACATTTAGTTTGTCTTGATATAGTTTTAGTTATCAATCGGCTCAGCGCATTATTTATAAATACTTAAATTTTTCATAAACATATTCAAAATTTAAAGATAATAATTTAAAAGTATAGAAGTAGTCATTTTGTAATAATAATTCATTTTTTGAATTTTGAAAATTTAAATCTTTAACTAAAATATTTGAAGTAATATTTGTAATCGAATAAATATGTATAGTTCTTTGACAAATTCTTAAATTTTTTTACTAACTATTCAGGTTAATATTACTAGACAAAAATTTTGAATTAAGCTCATGCGGTTGTACTATAGCCAGGGTTGTCAAAAAGTGTATTTTTAAAAAAAAAATGTTTTAAGCGTTTAAAACGTTTAAAACAATGTTTTTTTTTGCTTTTTGTCATACCCAGTTCAAGGTACGAAAATTTTGCTAAAAGCATATATAGAATGAAACATTGAATTATAATAAACTTATCAATATTCATTTTTAGTTTCATAAGCGTAAGTAAAACGCAAGTTTTGCTATTTTTCGGTAGAAAATCGGCAATAAAACTACTAATCATTTTGCAAAATTTCCTATATAAATTTGAAAAAAAAAATATTTAAAAAATACTACAAAAAATACAGTTGTTTTAAACTGGTCTTTGTTAAAACATGCCAACTCTGACTATAGCTCAAGTCAAAAAAGTGAACACTTTTCAAAATTTGAGGATTTTATCCAAAGTTACTAGATTGCACTGGCACAAAGAATAGTTCAAAATATTGCCAAATACTCGAGAAATTTGTACCATGCGTAACCTGCTTATATCCCGATTCATAGATCTTAGAACAAGATGGAGTAACCCCTCATACATCGTCAAAAGAATTTTTAACAATGATAATATTCAAATTGTGTAATGGCCACTGAATTCGCCAGATCTAGTACCCATAGAGAACGTGTAACAGATTCTGAAGGATTTTGTCAAGAAAAAAATCCCACAAATCTGAAAGAATTAAAGAGTTACATCCATGAATAGACGTTTATCTAAGTGTCCTCAATTATATTTTCAAATATATTTTATACGCATCTATTTGTCTTTCGTTTGTTATCAAAAATGTGTTTTTAATGTGGCCACTTTTTTTACTTGAGCTATATAGCAAATGACTTATTGCAGTAAAATGAAGTCGTCTACAAATTTTTTAATTATTTCAATGAAAATTCAGGCCTTAAATAATTGCTTCCCATGTCATTCAAAATTGAAAATTTTTTGAAAAAAATTTAAAAAAAATAATTTTTTATTAATTATTTAGTGAATTTTTATAGATTGCCAAGTTTTATTGATAAAAATTGATTTTTAATTAAAGAAAATAAATAAAATTTCCATTTTAAATTCATCAACTGTTTTATTGAAAACTTACCAAAGAAAATTGATAAAAAATTTATTTTCTTTAATTTTTTTCAATAAATTTTTTATCAGTCTATTATATTCAATTTGAATGTGGCAAATGCAATAAAAATAAAATATTTTTACACACAAAAATTAAAATCAAGTTTTCATAACAATTCAGTGCAAATAAGGTCGTTTATGAGTACTTTTCTCATAATAATATATATCACTCAATATACTGAAAGAATAATTTATTCATGATTGCTTGGGTAAGATATATTTTATTTACTCAGTATTATACATTTGTAAAGCAATGTTATTTAATGGTCTTGCATTTGAACTGATATTAATAAATTTAAACTATCTATACAATTATTAAATTTGATACTATTTATCACAGTTTTATTAAAATTTTACCAAAGTTTTAGTAATTTTTATTGATATTTTACCAAAGTTTTATAGAAAATCTTTTAAATTACTTTCAAAAACTTGCATAAAAAAATCTATAAAAAACTTATTTTTTTTAATAAAATTTCCATTTTTGATCACATGAATTTATTTTCTCAGAAAATTAGTTACATATGTTGTTCTATATATTAATAAAATATTAGCTATGTATACTTAAAAAGACGATCTTACTAGCAAAATTACTAAATCAAGAAAAATTAAAAAAATTCGAGTTATTTTATTGACTTTTGATTTTTCATCATTCGAGTGTAATTACAGATAATTAAGATAGACTTATATTGTATTTTAGTATCAATTTGAAAACTCACATATAACCTTTTTATGAATAACTAGGCTTTAACTCTAAGGTCTTGCATGTAAGCAAAATACTATTTAGTGAAACGAATAAATCCTTAGTAGTGATAAGAATATATTAAGTATTCAATAAATATTCGCTATTTGTTCCTTATAAAATCTATAATAATGAGAAACCCCGCCAAATAATTAATTATGCAAATTCTCATCAATGATTTAAAAGTAATCCTAACAAAAAATATTGATATTTGACTAAATTTATTTCATAATTCTTTCAATTTTTTGAAATCAATTTCCTATTTTCCGATTAGAAATTTCTTAATGATACGTGGTTGTCTTTCTACATATATTTTTTAATATACCCTATTCATTCGCAATAACTACGGAAAAATGCTTTGAATCATCGTTCAAATTCGCATTATGAAATATAATTTGATCCATGTATTTCAGTTAAGTCATACAAATGCATTAACATGCCTATGTGTAAATGTATTTGATTGGAAATCAATAAATACATAAACAATAAACACTTACAATACCTGAAAAATAATACCCCCACTATATGTAGCCTGTTCTATGTAATTTGATTTCAAATGAATATTGCCTTTTCATAATTTTCATAGGTTCACATCGATCAGTAACATTTTGTCAGTTCTTATTCGTCTGGTAGAATTTTTCAAAAACTATTGTATGGATTTTCAAAAAATATATTTTTGCATACTCAGTTAGGTGTAAGAAATTATTAACTCAAATTTGCATTTATCAATAATAAATCATCATTAATGAGTGACGTTGAGAAATAATGTTGTTCGTAAAATTCATAATGAGTTTTGTCTTACCTATATGTAAAATGACTAAGGTAGCAAAAAAACTGGCAATATCTTATGTTCCCATTCGTTCTATAGAGAAGGAAGTTTCCATATATTGCCACTGCGATGGTTGAACCAACATCGGCTACAAGAATATTAATTATGTAAGTAACAAAGGGAAAGAGTAGAAATTTTGGTTGAAGAAGCACGAAAACCGCAAACACATTGCTAATGATTCCAAAAATACCGTAAAACAAGTTAAACCAAGACACGGAAGTTGTGAACAATCTCCAATCAAATGAATCTGTGACATTCTGCATGCTGATTTTGTGTTTTCAAAAAAATAATAGTTGCGATCATATATAGATTATTTAGCCAATCATAAGCAGCAAAATTTATACTCTTTTCCAATTTGTCTAAATTTACAAGATTTATGAGAGTGTGACTTTTGTAAATTTTAGTGAAAGCTCAACGTTTATGCATGTCTATAATGGTGTAGCAGGCAGAAATTATTTTCGGGTGGGCCAATTTACTAATCTTTGTTTTTAATATGTATTCTGTACTTAATGTGTATTTTTAAATGAGAAAACAATTATAAAATCATTCAAAATAATTATTTTACAGACAATATTCAATCTTCATTTTTTCAAGCTAAGTTCCTTCTCCATATTAAACATTAAACATTAATATTAAACATTAAACATATATATATATATGTATATCAATGTATACATCTCGATTACAAGTCATTTTGACTAAATTACATTTAATATTTCCCCCATGGTCCTTCGCAGGTATGTGATTGGCCTTTGCAATGTTGAAATCATTCACTAGTTGCAGTGGTAAACATTAAGTTGGTAAATAAGAGTAATAATGTATTGATATTTGAGAAGCACTTTTCGATTGCACGCATTACCATAAACAATGTAAGATTACATTAATTTCTTTATATATTCCATCAGCACTTTTGAGTAAGTGCCTTTACCATATTCAAACATCCATGATTGAAAACGTTGATGATTTCTTGATTTCAAATCCTGATCACAAAATAATTTTTTGCGGAGGTTTAAACCCAACCTTCAGTAACGACTGTTTGTGGACGCTTTTCTCCTCACTAAATTTTATCAATAATGTTTCTTCTCCCATCCATAAAAAGTCCTGCATTGATCACATGGTAATGGAAAGCGTCATTAGTTTGGATTATTAGAATCGCATACTCATAAGCACATTGAGAGAGTCTCCAAATAAAATGATATGGATCAAACCCAGAACAATAAATAACTGAGTGTATCTATCAAAGTTCTTGTATTTGCGTGAGAGTAATATTAACAGATATTTACAGAAATCAATTTGGTGATTTGGTCATCAAATTACTCTACGCATGATATTAATGACAAAATCCGCGAGTAATTTTGAACAATTTATATCACTATTTCCAAACCGGAAGATTGCCTATGTGAATCCTTTCATTGTCATATGAATAACCTATGCGAATGCAATAATTTTCCTATTACGGATGATGATGATGATGATGATGATGATCATGATGATGATGATGATGATGACGCTGATGATGATGATGATGATGATGATGATGATAATGATGATGATTAGGATTATGATTATGATTATGATTATGATTATGATCATGATTGGCTACCACTGTGCTTTTCTTGGAAATTTTTAATTACCTTAATGATCTTAAAGGAAGTAAATCGATTGGGGAAAATGGCATACCAGGAATAATATTAGGTTGCTCGGAAAGTTCTGTCGGATTTTTACAAAGCTTATATAGGTTTTAACATTTTTCATTTGTGATTAGAATTTTTCCTACAAGGTCTAAAAATGCATCAATTATGCCCATTCCAAGGAATAGTCATTAAATGCATTGTTCATCTCTTTAATAGTACTAATTATGAACTACGCCTCTCCGGTTCTTGTAAATCCTTCCAACAAACTGGAATTCAATATGCTAATCGTCTTAAAGGAGCAAAATATAACATTACTTGAGGTTTCAAAAACACGTTAGTAATGAAATACTGGAGGTATCACTTATCAAAGGAACTATTTAAACAAATTCAAAGGATCATCTTCATCATTTACTACTGAAAGTGTTATGTAATTCAGCTAAATTATCCGTTTGAACTCTTCAAAAGATCCTCACGTAAAGCTCAATTTATTCGTTTTAATGTCAAATATTTCAATTCTTAGTGTTAAAACTAAATTCATTTTTTCGGGTTGTACATTTTCACATAATCTTTTCAGTTCACTGAGGTGAATTTTTTTGTCTGCCCATATTATTTATAAATAAATGTTTATCAATCTATCTAACATTGAAGGAAGGTCTGAACTACCAGAGAACCATTTCATTCACCATATTTCATATTTTACCTATAAACTGCTTCAGATGTGTATATTCAAATCTGCATCATGGAAAAGATCATCAAAATATCCTTGTTTAAGAAACACTGGAATAATTAGTTGTAATTTCAGATATTGTCATTCGAGAGGTTGGAATCGTTCTTCAAGTTGATGTATCAAATCACCCAAGTAGGGAATAAGCAATGATCGCCTAATAATAGAAATTAAGAATCTAAATTATGTTTTTTTAGATAACGCCTTAAATATTCCTAACCCGTGACAGCTTTATAATTTTCTCCGAAAGTCTGACGTCCTCTTCCCTTTTAAATTTTGATATTAACATCCAGATCCATAGCAGACAAATTGACTTTATTCTTTAAATGTTTCCTCTGAATTTTCTCGTTTGCTTTTCAGAACTACGTTAATCTGATAGACCACTTACACAGATTTTAGAATGTCTATGCCAACTGTCTACAAGGACTTTGATAATGGTAGTAACATCACTGCAGTTACATTCATCACATATATGTCCACAAGGAGTTCGGAACAACAACAGTGAACTTGCTTTTGATCCAGATTACCACCTTGTTGTAAAATAACTTGTAATGATCGAACANTCGTTCTTCAAGTTGATGTATCAAATCACCCAAGTAGGGAATAAGCAATGATCGCCTAATAATAGAAATTAAGAATCTAAATTATGTTTTTTTAGATAACGCCTTAAATATTCCTAACCCGTGACAGCTTTATAATTTTCTCCGAAAGTCTGACGTCCTCTTCCCTTTTAAATTTTGATATTAACATCCAGATCCATAGCAGACAAATTGACTTTATTCTTTAAATGTTTCCTCTGAATTTTCTCGTTTGCTTTTCAGAACTACGTTAATCTGATAGACCACTTACACAGATTTTAGAATGTCTATGCCAACTGTCTACAAGGACTTTGATAATGGTAGTAACATCACTGCAGTTACATTCATCACATATATGTCCACAAGGAGTTCGGAACAACAACAGTGAACTTGCTTTTGATCCAGATTACCACCTTGTTGTAAAATAACTTGTAATGATCGAACAATAAGCTCTAAGATATCAGTAAATTTAATGATCTTGACTCCATCTTGCTGCGCAAACATTTAGCAGTGATTTTTTAAGAAATTTGCAAATGCCTTAACTGCACATGTAAAAAACCTTTTTGAAAATATTTGAAGCAGCGGCGTTTTTCCTTGTATGTGGAAAACAGCAAAAATTATTCCTTCTTTTAAATCTGGAAAACATTATGATTTTTCAAACTACAGACCTATATCCAGTTTTTGAAGGAATAATTTTTGATTATCTATACTGCTGTAATCTGGCAAAACACAGTAATTCAGTGAAAAATAATGTAGAATTTCTTTGTTTTGACTGGTTATTTCAAGTGCAAATACGAGATGCGTAGTTCTGCCAACCACAAATAAACACCATTAAGGAGCCAACTTGAAAAAATATTTGTGCCACATGATGTAAAATTAGTAAAGCATCAGATTTTCTTGAAAAAGTCAATTTTGAAAATTTAGTGATTTGCTGACAGCAGTATATATTATGGTAAAATATCATATATTTTCTGCTCAATTTGGATTTATCGATTTTAAAAAAGCATTTGAAAAAATATCTCATAAAATTTTACTACAGAAATTATCAACTTTTCCAATTGATAGGAGGCTTTTTACTATTCTTCAGTCATACTTACATAATCTTCATCAAAAAGTATTAATCAATAATACAGAATCCGAAATTTTACCTGTAAAAAGTCGAGTACCACAAGGTTCTGTTCTCGGACCATTTTTATTTTGAATTTTTATCAATGACTTACCATATATTCCTATGATATCAACAAAGTATTATTTTGCTGATGACGCAAAAATTAAAGCAAATTATGCGGAAATAATCCAAAGTGATTCTGAATTACTATTAAACTAGTCATCTGATAACGAAATGCAATTCAACAGTCCGAAATTTAAGTTTCTGTCTAATAGCGATCACTTACAGGTGAATCTATCTAATAGCCTCACTCTTATATCTACAAAGACAGTAAAAGATCTTGAAATCAATACAAACACTAACTTAAAATGTGCTTGTAATCTTTCACAAAAATCAGATCAGCTAACTACATATTTCTTCAATTTAAGCTGAACAGGCCATTTAATACTAACTGGACATCTAAAGTTTAGATTCTAAACTACAGCTCTATAGATCTCTAATATTACCTAAACTAACTTACGATTCTCACACTTTCTTTCGTTCAATGCTGAATGTTAAAAACTTAGAGCGCCTACAATGTTTGTGATGGACATACAATTAAAAGAATCTTCAAATTAATGCCTTTATCTCTTCCTTTGCAATTTCTGGATCAAAGATTTTTTAACAAACTTCTACGCGAGAATTACTTTTTTGTCACACAATTTATACAATTATGTCATTCTTTGTGTTTGGTATTTATTATATAAATGTACTTTTGTTATAATTGTTGTTGCATTTTTTATTCATTTTTAATAATTAATTTTATTTTAATAATTAATGACATTTAAGGGATGCATGATTTTCTAAGGTTGGATTTCATGATCATTATGATCTCTTAAAGAGATAATTATATAAATTGTTCACCCAAGGTTTGCTAAAATAACACCGTCTATTTTGAAATGACAATCCTGCATTGTTTAATAGTTCATTTTTCGTTCTTATAATTTGATTTAATCTGCCCCATGCAACTGTTACCGACTTAAACTTTAAAGATCTTTCAAGTTCTTTCATGTTCTTGTAAGTTTGGTTAAAGGTGTCACTACAACTTGAAAATTATTAGCTTGGTTTTTTAAAGCATAACATTGGAACAGTTCCCTTCAAAATTTTCATGATTTTATTGAAAATGGCAATTAAATATTATTTGACTTGATAATTTTAGCTGAGTAATTTTCAACTTTCAGAATGCAATTCAATGAATTAATGGAATACACAATTGATTTTGAGCTTTGAAAACAAAGGTATTAAACCATATACTCCAATGCAACTCTAAAACCCCAAACTGATTTTTTTTCGGATTATAGTGACCCCTTTAAAATAAACTTGAAAGATTGTTAAAGTTTAAGTGGGTAGCAGTTCTATGGGGCAGTTCTGCAAATAAATAAGGAAATTCTAGGAAATGCTGATTGTTGGTCATCAAGTAAAATCCTAGTTTTATCGAATCTCTATAAATTATATGCGATATTAATAAGAAACGTATTAATATCATCAGAATATTAACAAATGTCAAAAGAATATAGAACTCTTACGCATGTGGTAGATTTTCATATACGTTTCTATGAATTTCGACGATATTAATATATATATATATATATATATATATATATATATATATATATATATTTGACCAAACATACAAGACAAGTTTATATTTCAACAAGCCAATGTTTCTTGTCATAAATATGAAAATTACTATGTGAAAATCTGGGATCTTTTGATTTAACGTTATTGAAAACATGTGGGAGGCAATTAAATCCAATGATTAAACAATTATGAGCTGTTTGCCAAGATGAATTTACGCAGTTACTTGCAAAAAGTAGAAAACTATGAATCTTTGCGTGGAATAACATGCATGGATATCCTACACAATTCTGATTACAACTCTTATTCTTTTTTAGTTTGGTTCATCATCTTAATTTGTGCAGTTTATTCTTTTTGCTCAATTTTTTAAGTGTCCAAAAATTTATGCAATATAATGTGATGTTCAAAGCCCCTTTTAAGGAAAGAATAGTTCTTGTAATAAACAGAATTATACTTTATATATTTACATTTGTGCTAGTGTACAACATGATTTGACAATCTGTAAATTTTACCCAATGGCCAGTATAACTTGCAATTATTGACCCTTTTTCACATTGGACTGTACAAACCCTTTAAGGAAATCAAGATTACTTGGAGTATACTGATGTTAAAATAATGTCAACGCTATTTAAAAGTGCTTTAGTAGAAAAGAGCTACGTTAAATTTTTCCACACAAATTACAATCAAGTTATTGCAGTCCAGAGATCTGTATTATGCGTTTCCAACATGAGAAAGATTGAAGAATTTCAATATTTGGCTACATAAATTTAGTTAAGTTAATTAAATACAAATAAAGATTAAAATCTAAATGACTGAACTGGCACTATTCATAATATACTGTAGTTATAAGCATCAGAGAGTTTTGGAACAACCGCAAAGTAATGCAGTGAGAAAGAAAATAAAACTTAAATGCTATTTTTGAAATATTCCATTTACAAAATTGTCATTATAAAAAGATATTCTTTTCATTAATGTTAGCCATCTTCTATTTGTTGCATTACATAAGTTGAGTTAAGGCCAGTTTTACAGGAATATTTATAAATATCATTAGCATATATTAGTTCACCATTGTTTTTAGTTAACGCTAGAAGTACCATTACTCCTTGAGATTCATTTTACATGTAGCATTTCAATTAAAAAATTGTGTGAAAGAATGAAAAAAATTTACTTATGGAAATTCAAATAGATTATCGATATTTTTGGAGGTGTATATTCCTGCTGTTGTTTTTAATAAATGCATACGCAAGTAAACAAAATTTAAATTTGAGTGAATTTTGACATATTTGGTACTTCTAGTGTTAACAGAAACACAAGAATCCACATTAATATAAGTTTCTACCGCTTTGAAAATGAACTGTGATTGCAAAATATTTTTCAGGGCTCTTAGAGTAAATTAATACAGATGCATTTTTAGTTTTATTCGTTGAAGCTAGAAAAATTGATTTCTCCAATTAATGTATCACCCTTCTAGTGACTGAATTCTGATGCTGCAAATAACACTTTGTTGAACATCCCAAACTGGGCACAGTAAACATAAACACTGACTGTAATTCAAATAACTCCCACTAATTCTTACAATAGCGCTTTGATATCCAACTCTTACAGTAACTAATTTGTATTTGAGGTTTGCTTTTTAAGAACTGTGTACATGCAGTTACTTTTAGAACTAGCCCGATTTTAGATGTAAGTCATAAATATATTCATGTAAAACATTTGTTAAGTAACCTTTGTGTATAAAAATTTAAGCTGTAACGTTAACATTCAATATAAATTTAAGAACTGCAATTTGATTGGCTTAATGATTTCCAAATAAATGTGATATTTAAGAATTCTTACGAGATTGTTGACATTTTTTGTTGCTATTTTGTACCAGATGCTAAGAAGCACTAGATATTTAAGTTCTACTCAGAATATCTTGAGTTCCTAATTGATAACTAATGCAATACTCTACTTATCTCTAAACAAATGAGCCAAATTATGCAGTTTCATAATTATTTCTTTATCAATTTTCTTCAAATTTCAAAGTTGAAATTTTCATTTCAGCGAGTTACAATGCGGTAAACTAATACGAAGCAGCAGGAACACCTCATCCATGGTCAATATTTATTGTAATGTAACAAGTTTCTCGCCGTGTGTGTCATAATTTTGGCACAGACGACTTGAGTTCCTCTGTTTTTTGCAACAGTTTTGCTCAAGCAGTGTCAAATGTGTTTGGACATACTTAGTGTAAAACATTGAAGCGTACTACTCACATACTTGCATTTCCACATTTCATGTCAATAGGCAACTGTAAATCACAATGATTCCTGAAGTTGTAAATTTTCAACAAAGGTATACCCACTCTTTGATACACATTTTGTCAGTTATTATTATCTTCATCCTCAAATAATATAGAAGCTTTATTTTTTCCCATAATGAACAGTTAATGAAATTACAAAATTGCTTAACTGTTGGGAACAAACATCATTGTATGCCCAAATGGTGATCAAACCTAGAAAACCTCTCCATTACTTCTTCACCCATTTAGTTGACTAAAATTGGCTATTTGTGATATTTTTTCAACTTATAGCTTCATATATATGCTTCACAAAAATTTGTTAATCTAGAACCCTAAACAGCATTGACAGAAAAATGGAAAATGGAGCAATTTTTGTTGCATTTCAAGTATTGCAATTTAGCAGAATCAAAGCACATGCTAACCCATAATTTAATCTGATAAATTATAATATTGGAAAAAAAAATTTCTACGCAGCCCCATTTAAGCAGGTAAATGAAGCTCAATTCTAGCTTAACCTTAAACAGCCTGGTGATTTTTTAAAATTTTTTATGACCCTAAAAAAAATTTTAAAAGTTTTGAGCTGGAAAACTATAGATGTGTATAAGAGACTGAAAGCACCACATGATAGAGGAGAGTATCCTCTTTCTTTTCCGCTATAAATCCGCGTGCTGACCTTGTCCTGTTGAGGCGTACCGTTGCGCTAAATCTCCTGTCACAGGGACCTTCGGTCCCGCGACCTCAATGGGTTTGAAATATCTTTGCACATATTAAAAAACAGTAAAAGTTCTTTGTTGCCTCCAGGGGCTCAAAACCTTCTAAATAAATTAACACTAAGTAAGGAGAGAATTTAAATCTTTTCCAAAAATTCGAAAATTTCTAAGAAAGCTTGTTAATCTATTCAACAGTCTCTTCCACAGCAATAAGCTTTAATAGAATTTGTTAACGTTGTATTAATTATGTTCCCCAATAGACTTATCTATGCCACAAGATTTTCAAATTTGGAAATAGGCTTGGAGAAAATTCTTTGTAAATGTGGAAAAACGGTTTGTCGTTTAAAACGAACGCTAGGCTGTTTAAGGTTAAATTTGTCATTCTTACACTGCAACAAACGAAACCAATCTGCAATAATTTTGGTGAAACGTCGAGGACAATCGGAAATTAGTTCTTTTCTTACAAAAATTCGAAAGCACAATTCGAATTCTGGTTGTGACGTAAAAATTAACCAGGTTAGTTTTCGTTTGAAATTTAAATACAAACGAAAAAGGTTTGTGTGTTGTAACTTAAGCACCCAAAAGTGACAAGGTCACACTGGAGAAAAAAGATAGCATTAAGAAAAGTTCAAGCAAAGTCAGGCTAATCCGCACTCTTCCTAAATTATAATAAAACTTGAAATATATCCTAAGTAACTTTTCTGCTACACTAAGGTAATCTATTTTTGATTACTTCTAGAACTCGACTAAGGGATTTCTCTTTAGATATTGTGTCATTTTATTTTAGTTTATTATTTCTACGAACTCTACGTAGTTTCATTAAGGATTGTGAATTCATATACATGTACAAGTTACAATCTACATTATTATATTAAATCTTGTTTTGATATGTGTAATACTTAATCTAATGCAAGCTTAGATTATCTCAGCCTCCTGGGATGCTTACTTATCTGCAGTTAATGAGAATAAATACCAAACGTATCTCTAACAGGACTATAAAGCTTTTAATAGGTTGCACATTAATTTAAGTTTTAATTGAAATTGGAGAAATATTACTTATGGTTTTTATTAGTTTCCAAATTATAACTAACTTTAATTTACAACAATCATAATTTCAAATTGAAACAAGTAAAGCAAAATTCACCGATTCTCTTTTCAAATTGAAAAAAGCCAGCACTTAGTTCTCCATAGCTTATGAAAATTTTATCCTGAAAATAGGATACAGTTTCCCATTGTGTGTCAATGGGTAAAACATTTGACAAATATTCAACATATTAGAAAACTATAATCTTTAGGTGATGTATACAATATATATATGGAATAATGAAATGCAAAAGAATTAACACTATTCATCATGGATATTTCGGGATTGCATTACAGGTATATCCTAAGTAACTTTTCTGCTACACTAAAGTAATCTATTTTTGATTACTTCTAGAACTGGACTAAGGGATTTTTCTTTAGATATTGTGTCATTTTATTTTAGTTTATTATTTCTACGAACTCTACGTAGTTTCATTAAGCATTGTGAATTCATATACATGTACAAGTTACAATCTACATTATTATATTAAATCTTGTTTTGATATAATTTTTTTAAAATTCAGTAATAATATATTAAATGTAAAATTATATTTCATATTGTTGATTCTAGGGTTTGCAAAATCTTTCTCATATTTTTCATCGTAATTGGTTTAAAATTGATTTTTGCTTAATATTTATAAAAGTAATTGTAAATATCAGTTATTTCCAATTATATTCGCTATAATTTGTTAATTCAACTAAATTTTATTAATTACTTGGAAAACTCTAATATTTCCAATTAAATACTTTAGAATGCCAATTACTTCCAATTAGTTTTTAAATGGGAAAGGTATTTAATTGTATCTACTTGTTTTGTTTCCCTATTTTCTGTGTCTTGATTGATATTTTTGAAAATACTTTTGCATTCATTTGGAGAAAATGTAGTGAAATGTGTTTTTGTAATATTTATTGTTAAATTGTTTGTATTAAAATATTGTTGCATCAGAGAGATGTTGCGTGAAAAGATAATTATCATCTCCCTTGAAATTTCTCAGCTGAAATAATTTCCCTCAGAAAAGGAGCAAAATCGCAATTAATTTTTCACTTGAAATTATGTGCAACTATTGTTTATAAAACATCAATGCTTTATTTTACATTTGATGAGTGCGTATACTATTCTGATGTATACTTATACATGTTAATCATAGTGTTGCCGTTGATAATGATTTCAATTGAAATGAATTGATTTAGAAATCTTGAAAATTTATTCATTAAAGTAGTAAAATTTACCCACTGGATTTTCCAAAAAAATTTTCGGCTCTCTCATCAATAAAGAAAGTTTTAGAGAGTCTAGCTTTCAGCGTATAAAAATAACCCCTAATTTTTGGTGAAGGACCTAATAAATCATTGAAATTTTTGTAAAATATTATTAGATTTTGCATACCTTTCAAATATGTAATCTATTTTACACTATTAAGGAAAAACATTTGAACCGCTCCCATTTGAAATTTTCTCGCCTCTGTGGTGGTCAGTATAAATAAAATTTGCGTTATTGAAGTTCACAGTGCATGAATTTGCACAAAATTCAACGCCTTCATGAAATTTATATAAAATTTACACAATTTTTTTAGAAATATTTGTTCAATAATGAAAAAAATTGCGGATCCGTAATAGCTACAGCTACGGCATTTTTCTGTTGATTAACATTGCTATTCAAAGTAATATCACGTAGAAGGAATATAACAGAAAAACTTGGATTGAAGCCATTATTAGCATTAAGAAACTGACATTTTCAGTCAAAGCGCCTGTAGCATCAATCGCAAAGCAAATGAGTAATCAATCACGACTGGTGTCAGTGGCCATTTTACTTACAAATAGAGATAACAGGGAAGCCTTCAAATATTTCCACTCTAATCATTGATATTGGTTTTAAGTACAAAAGTAGTTATAAGAATTTAAATAATAGCTATAATTGAATTTTTCCCTTCCTAAATTGGAAAAAATTTATTTTAATTTGATGTAAAAATTATTCATTATTTAAAATTACTATTTATAATAAAATATACACTTATTGAGCCATTTCTGTATTGCATTACATTGATATTGCATCACAGACATATAAGATATGTTTTGATTTGATTTTAATTTTATTATTATTTTCCTAAAGCAATTCTCAAGACCATGCACGCACCGGAGCCTCGATCAAGAAAATTTAATTAGCAACATTTTTGATGATGCGTGCACCCGACCTTGGAAGTTTTTTCACAGTTTTTTCACAAAATTTTATTCTCAAAGTCGAATTTTCAATAAAAAAATTGAATGCATCTATTTCAAATACGTTCTATATAAGGACATATCAATCTCCAAGAGCATAGCTGTGATGATTTATTGTTTAAATCGCGCTATTTCACTTTGTTGTAAGCATGTATTGAATTTGCATTTTTTATATGGCATGATTTGAATATTTTAATCTAGTTTTTCTCCGCTTAGTAGTGTGTACAGGGCCGAAGACACGGAGATGCAATGCATCCAGGAAGGATGATGATTGCACCGTCAAACATAAATCAAATTAAATCTGTATGCTGCTACTGCAGAAGTGGAATCGAATCCAACATTTCAAGATCCGATCTGATCCGGATCCGAAACTTCAAGATCCGGATCTGATCCGAATTTTTAAAAAAAATTTAGTTTCAATCCGAAACGGGTCTGAATTTAAATAAGTATTCTAGCAACAAATAAAGATGGACTTAAAATATTTATGTATTTTTTATAATGCGAATAGAAAATTTTCAGTTCTTCAACACTATCTTGAGATAAAAAATGGACATATACTTAAAAAATAGTGCATGCAAATCAACATATTTGTAAGCTTTGTAATAATCTAGTTCCTAAAATTGTCATCAACTATAATCATAGTATATTTATAGAATCTAAATAGTTGAGTTTCTTATAGTATTACGTCAAGTATAAATTTTTTATGTCCAAATTCAAAAATAACCACTATGCAATGTCAAACAAGATACATTTGCTTCAAAATTGCAAGTTGCTTAGAGTACATATTTAAATGAGATTTTTTGATTGAAGAGCATGCCAAATTATATTAGTATTTTTACATTTTGGCAGTGTTTGCAAAGCTAAGGTATTCCACTTGCTTCGCTGTGTTCTGTGATTTTCTTTGACATACATATTAAAGAAAATCCTTTTCAGAATTCTGCTATTCCATTTGCAAGTTTGTACAAGCACATTTTTTTGGTTGCTTTAATATTTTATCATTATGTGATAGCTAATATGAATCCCATTTTCAGATTTGAAGAATTCGTCACAATTTTATTAATTGTTGGAAAGAATAAAACGGAACCTATTATATGAACAATGAAATTCAATTATAGCTCAAGTAAAAAAAAGTGGCCATATTATGAACAGATTTTTAAACAAACGAAAGACAAATAGAGGCTTATAAAATATGTTTGAAAAAATAATTGTCTCAGCTTGTAACCTGCTGACAAAATTATTTGACAAGCTTACCATTCAAAGAGTGACACAACGATAACCATCTTGAAACGGAATCCATTAAATGGACTTTAACTTCTTGAGCTATTTGGTGTTGCAATTCAAGAATGTAACTCTTTAATTCGTCAGATTTGTGGGATGTTTTTCGACAAAATCCTTCAGAATCTGCCACACGTTCTCAATGGTTACTAGATCTGGCGAATTTGGTGCCCATTGCATTACTTGAATATTATAATTGCTAAAAAATTCTTTTGTCGATTTTGAAGTATGAGGGGTTGCTCCATCTTGTTCTAATATCCATGAATCGGGATGTAATCATGTTGCGTATGGAACAAATTCCTCGAGTATTGGCAATTTTTTGAACTATTAATTGTACCAGTGCCATCTAGTAGCTTTAGGTAAAATCCTCAAATTTTGAAAATTGGCTATTTTTTTTACTTGAGCTATACAAAATTTCACTTGGTTTAAGATTATTAACACACTTAAATTGGGATTCAATGTAAAAATGTGCGTAATTTAAAAATGTACAAATAGATAAGTTTTACAAATTTTTTGATCCGAAACAGATCCGAAGTTTCTCAAAATGAAGATTCGATCCGATCCGATCCGTATCCGATCCGGTCCGATCCGATTCCATCTCTGTGCTACTGAGCTTTGCTAAATAACCTTAAAAATGGACTTCAATCAAAACTGAATTGGAAAAAAAAGTTTCATGGAAACACTGCTTGTAAAAATGTTCATATTCATATAGAGACGTGTCATCTACCCAATACACAAATGTTAGCCTTATTCTACATGAGTTTTCTGCTCCTCACTCCTAGGGAGAGAAGAATAAATTCACTATGAAACTTTGGACTTATTACAATTTTAAAACGAAACTTTGCAAAAGTATTTTTCATGTCACAGGCTTGCGTTTGAGTTTTGCGTACTAACACAACACAGCATGTTCTGTTATTGTGTAGCAATTTTAGCTTTGTTGTGTACACAACTCAACATGTTGTGTAGTACAACAAAATGTAATATGCTTCCTTGATAGAAGAAATCTGGTTTTTATTTACAAATTAATAAGTGAATTATTTCTGTTTATGCCATATGTAAGAAGGAAATAAAATCCCATGTAATATTGATATGAATTCGAAGAAATACTTATAGAAAAATTGCTGACATATAAAATGCATTTTACAATGAAAGAATTCAAAAATAAGTAGGCTTTGCATTGCACCTTTGCTTTAGCTACTGCATAGTTAAAAAAGGTCAATATGTTTTCATTATTTTTGTTTTTGTAAACATTTGGGCTTCTTACACTTTGCAGAGCGTTACTAGTACTTTTTGTTGTAAAGAAAATAATCATCTTGCTTGTGGGGAAGTAGATAATTTTGTACTTTAGTTTTTATTGATCGTTTTTATGTAATTCAGCTTGATAATTTGTGGTTGCATATTCGTTTTACAGATCACAGTGCTTTTTAGGCAAGACTGTGGTGTAGTAATACACTGCTAGATATCTTAGTGAAAGAATATAGCAATTTATTGGAACTCAAATGTTTTGAAACATTAAACTTTTTAATTGAGTGCGCTATTTTTAATATTTTTGCACTATTAGAGAATTTCAAATCCTAAGTAAATACGTATAAACTTATAATATAAACACCAGCTACAAAAAATATGCTCATAATAATAAGCTATTTGAGGAGTTTTCAAAATGTGAATACATTTTCACTAAAGCGAAAGTACAAAATTGATTAATTTATTAAACAAAGGATATTTTCTAAGAACTTAAATGTTAACTGCTTTTAAATTTAGTAAGAATATTCATACGATAATCAAAAAAAGAATGAAAGTTTTAGTTTTATATAAAATGTTATCTTCTAGTGCACACAACATTAATATCTAATACAAATATATAATTTAATATACAGAGCACAGTTTAAATTTTCTGGCAATTTACCAGTTAGAATCTGTTTTTCCACATGGCCGAATACAGCGCATCTGTAAGTATCTTATAGCAAGAAAACTTTATCATGATATTGAATTGGCAATTAGATAATGCTGCATTGATTTTAAAATTGTTAATTACATAGATAGCTGTCTCGGGTAAACTGTTAAATAGCATTTCTTGATAATTCAGAACAATTTTTATTTTTGTCAATGCGAGAGATGAATTATTCTGGCTTTAGTTATGAAGAAATCGCTTATGTTGTGTCATGTTCTATTGCGTTTGATAATTGCCAAACAGCACAAAGAGATTCAATGAATAATATAGAAAAGAAGCTCCATCTGTGAGAACCATCCGAGATTGGCTTAATCAAACTCTTATTATGCTTCCAATGAAGCATTCTGGTGGTCCTGGTAAGAGTCGATTATTTGAAGAAAAACAGCAGGAAATTGTTGAGGCGTTCGGAGAAAGTCCGTGTAATTCACAGCGGAAAGTTGCTTCAAAGCTGGATATACCACAATCATCGGTGCAAAGAGAATAATGCAAGAACAAGATTAAACCATTCCAATTTAGTCGAGTGCAAGAACTGAAGGAAACATAGTTCTCGCATTTGTTGAACTTATACCAACGAAAATCCTGGCTGGGATCAAACGATTGCATTTGGTGATGAAGCAGTTTTTCATTTAAATGGACAAGTAAATCTGCATATTTGTTTTTATTATGAAATGGAAAACCTATTTAGGACATGCGTAAAACTCCTCAAACCTCCATCAATTTGTTTTTGGGAAAGGATTCCTTTCGACTACGGCCTTCCCAATAAACAATAAAACATTTAGAAGACGTCTTAAAATGGTTTAGAAGACGTTTAGAAAAGGCATCTATGTCAGGTGTAGAAGACGTCTTTAAGACGTTATGTATATATATATATATATACCGTATTCCGATTATTCAATTAATATTTTTAATGTGCGCTTTTGCTTTCAATTCTGTGGGGAGTTTATATTAGGAATCTATTGAATTCGTCAAACGATTTCATCATAACCTGTAACAAACATTTGGAAATTGTTTAGAAAACTCTTATGTATAGCCTAGAAATAGCTTAAAAATTACTTAGAAAACATTTAGTAATGGTTTGAAAACGTCTAGAAGACGTATAGAAGACGTTTAGAAGACGTCTAGAAGACGTTTAGAAGACGTTTCAGAACATTATTTGGTGGACACTAGATGGCATTCAGCAACGTTTAGAAATGGTGGTTTAATCGACGTTTAGAAGACGTATCTTAAGACGTCTTACTTAAAACATGTTATACCATTATAAGAGGGGTATAAAACGTTTTATTGTTTATTGGGTTGTGCTTCAAGTCATGTTATCCCATTCCTTTGTAGAAATCGGACATTGATTTACCAACAAATTGTTACATTATATGTGATTATGTGATACTTGTAATGTTTAAAATGCCAAATTCCCATGCTGAGTTTTTTTTAATGTTGTAATCTATAATTACCGAATTTTCTTGAATAAAATTCACAAAATTATTGATAAATTATTTAAATTTTAGAATCATAAAGTTATTATTGCCTTCCAAAACCTCTATTCATAATAAAAATATAGTTAACTGAGGAGTTTGATTTGCACATCATATATATCTTGTTGTTCGATCACGTCACAAACAGTGTTATTATATTACCATTGATTTACCAACAAATTGTTACATTATATGTGATTATGTGATACTTGTAATGTTTAAAATGCCAAATTCCCATGCTGAGTTTTTTTTAATGTTGTAATCTATAATTACCGAATTTTCTTGAATAAAATTCACAAAATTATTGATAAATTATTTAAATTTTAGAATCATAAAGTTATTATTGCCTTCCAAAACCTCTATTCATAATAAAAATATAGTTAACTGAGGAGTTTGATTTGCACATCATATATATCTTGTTGTTCGATCACGTCACAAACAGTGTTATTATATTACGCACACGTCTTCATCAAAACAATTCGCAAAAATACCGATTACATGTTCTAATAATACGTTTCCCGCATTATGTTTCTACAGCATCAGTCATAGCAAAACAGGGCGAAATTGCAGAATAGCAAATTCTTTTTAAAAAATTAAATATGCCATTATAGGTGTAGTTTTCCCACTGATTCCAAATCTGCTATTCTTTTTTTAGGAAATCATTATTAAAAAGTTATAGCGATATTTTTAATTAACATTACAGCCAATAATATTGCAGTATCAATTATTATATTTTGCATATTCACGTTTAACAACCAATCATATTGAAGACACTTGTCATAAATGCATTATATTTAGTAATATTCCATCGATTATTCATGACGATGATCTAGGTTGCTGTGCTCCACCAATTTGCGCATTAAAATTGCGCATATATAAAAAGAAGCTACGATTTCATCGCATCATTTCAGTTATGTCTTAAGTAGTTGAATCATTTAATTCCAATGCCGCTGCTGTTGCTTTTTGCAAACAGGAAGGTCTTCTGTTTTCTCAGAGGGCTTGTGGTAGATGTCGCAGGCTTATGTCTCTTATTTAGAACCAGTACAATATTGATGGCTACATATTTTGTTGCAATTGTTGTAAGCAAACGTGTTCACCTCGCAATGGTACATTTTTCTCAAAGGCTCACCCGGAGATGAAGTTGCTTTTAGCTCTTATTTGATACTTCGTACAGCTAGCATTTTTGGTGTTGGATCATATACTGCTGTAGATTGGTACAACTTTTGCCAGGATGTTTATTCACGAGCATTAGTTCGACCTGATGTGTGTCCTTGGTGGCCTTGGTCGTTTGGTGGAGATAGACGAAATTGTTGTTGCTCGCCGCAAATACAATCGTGGAAGGCGAATTTGAGAACGATGGGTATTTGGAATTTATGATGTTGAAGATCGTCGATCTTTTCTTTGTTTCGTGAATTCCAGAGATCATCAGACTCTCATGCTCATTATTATGCAGCGGATTCTTCCCGGTTCAAAGATTTGAATTGATTGCTATGGGGCGCATATCAATGGATTTCTGAATATCCTCCTTTACCATCACCATATGAGCATCTCACAGTCAACTATTCTCTCAACTTCGTGGATCCTGCAACTGGCACTACGACAAATCGTGTTGAGTCTATGTAGTCTTGGGCCAAGAGGCGGTTGAAATATATGAATTGAACTTTGCCTCATATGCTACCCTGTCATCTTGATGAATTTCTTTGGAGGGAGCTTTTCGATTTGCCTGGAATGGACGCATTTGGCAATTTCCTGCGGCATCTACGCTTGGTCTACCCTGTATGAATCAGCACATTTCAGCTCTTTTCAGAGCTAATTTTCATTTGGCCCTTTTCAGGGCCACCCTGATTTTAAATATTTGTATTTTAAACATTAAATTAAAAGTATCTTTCTTATTCATCATGATTAATGTTAATTTTATTAATAACTTAAGGAATTTTCCACATGCTATTTTTAATAATTACATTAAAGAATTTTTTTTTGTATTTTACATAAAATTTATATTACAGAGATAATCTAACTTTAAGTAACACTGTGAATCACAGTCTGTGAATGCATTTCTGTACTGTATTTATAACAATATTGCTAATAATCAAGAGAATATACACAAAATTAACTGCTAAATTTCATTAGCGCATGTATATACAAACCAAACAATCCAGTACACTTAAATTTTAATAGTATAAAGTACCACTATAAAAACAGCAAATCACATAAAATAAAAATTTACTTGAATTTATGTCAATGTTTGATTGAAATGAGAGGCTGTAAAAAGAGCCAAATTTGCCGGAAGTTTCATCTTTGAAATGCACAGCATCAATAATCTTAATATGGATTTTTCCGAGTTAGAAAACTCCTGATGACCTTTTGTAGGCGTTTAAATGAAAAATTTAGAAATTTACGGAGACTCCACTTCCAGCAGAGACTTCAAAATTTGTGATAAGTCTTCAGATAAATTCTTATCTATATATTCTGCATCATTACTGAGAAAAAATAATGATGCAGAATTTATAGATAAGAATATAAAACTTATATGAAGACTTATTACAGCTTTTGAAATCTCTGCTGGAACTTCGTCCATCGTAAGTTGAACTATCAACAATGCAAGAGAAAGCTCAGCAGAACTGAAATGATGTGATGAAATCGTAGTAACTTCTATTTATATATGCGCAAATTGATGGAGCACCGCAAACTAGATCGTCGTCCGGAGCATATGCTAAATGTAATAATGTTAAGCTGCAAAATGATTGGTCGCTTTCAGATCAGTGCGATTTATAAAAACGTTAATAACTTTTTTAATAATTATTTCCTAAAAAAAGAATAGCAGGTTTGGAATCAGCGGAAAAAACTACATCTAATGGAACATTAAATTTTTTTTAAAAGAGTTCGCTATTCTGCAATTTCGCCGCAAACAGCAAGTACACGTGAGTTCGTCTCAGACAATCGGTAATGGAATTTTAACACATTGGATGGAATAGCAGGTTTGGAATCAGTGGAAGAAACTACATCTAATGGAATATTAAATTTTTTTAAAAATAGTTTGCTATTCTGCAATTTCGCTGCAAACAGCAAGTACACGCGAGTTCGTCTCAGACAGTCGGTAATGGAATTTTCACACATTGGATTACTGGAAAATTTATCTACAATATTAAAATTGATAATAGAAAATAGTTTGGAAATTATTACTTGATGAAAGAAAAATGTGTTTTTGTCAAATTTATGAAGAAGCATAACCACAAAAATTCAACATTTGTCCAACAGGCAGTCTCAAAGATCAAAATGAGTCTTCAGCAGGTTAGTGATTTCTATGAGTTAAAACAATATTGGCATGTTGAAAACAGGGTGTTTTGAAATGTTTTTCGTTTTTCTAAATGATATTTTCCAAATTCTTATAGGGTTGTTCGAGTCAATTATCAATATAAAATTTAATGTTCTGCGTCAATTATTAGTTACCAATAAATGATCTTAACGAATATAGATAGCTAAAATTATATTTTTAAAAACTTTTTTTCAATGAAATCTTGAAAATAAAAAGAAACATCTTGTCTTCATGGGGAATACAATACAACTATCGCCAGTTTTGCCTTAAGGGTTTATGCTTGGGCATTGGTTGGGAAACATGTCAGACCAACCCAAGGCGTTGCGTCCCATCTTTCTTCTAAATTTAGATCTGAAGGTCATATCTCACATCCTAAACAACCGTCTATCTACAATCTCCTCTAAATGCATTAATTCTAATCAAACGGGCTTCATCAAACACCGCAAAAGTTGCCTTAATATCATCTCTCTAAAATGCATAATAGACATTAGTAGAGCTTCCTCTAAAGATTTAGGCATTTTAAACATTGATTACAATGAGGCATATGATTCGATCAACCATAAGTATTTATTTAATGTTCTATGCAGAATGGGATTTCCCCCAGTAATACTAAAGTTAATAAAAGCCCTATATAATAACAATTCGTCTTACTTAATTATAAATGGATACCTATCCCCAGCAATAAAGATCGAAAGAGGTGTCCTATTTTTAATCTAGCTGTTGAACCTTTTTTGCGGTATATTAATGGGAAGCGTGCAATCAAAGGTTTTGTATATAAAGGTATTAATATAAAATATCTAGCCTTTGCTGATGATATAACCTTTATCATTTCGGAACAATCTAGTTTGAATGTACTACAGCAACACATCATGGAATTTGAAAAGATTAGTGGGCTTACCATCAATGAGAAGAAATCCATTTACACTGGATTGTTCAGAGCAGTTGGCTGGAGAACCAACTGCTCTATAAACCATGAAATGATAAATTTACTTGGTATTAAAATCAGCTTAAAGGAACCTTTTAAAAGTGATCTGAAGGAATTCATAGATAATAATAAATTGTTAATGAACTTTATTGCTAATGGCAAAATCTCTATCTATGGTAAAGCAAAAGAATTAAACACTTTATTACTTTCTAAAATTATCTACCATTTCCAATACCAGCCAACAGTTGCAGAGAATAATGAACTACAAATATCTATCAACGATGCTGTATGGAGAAATAGATACCATATGTGACCAACGTCGCTTCTATACTGCAGTTATAAGCAAGGAGGTATACAACTGCCAAATTTATACCATTTTCAAACGTCTTTTAAAATCAACATCATTAATATAATTTTAAATTCAGATTGGCACCCTCTACATCACTTATGCTCAGCGATCATTAAAGACTGTACACCTAGAGAGAATTATAGTATCATTATTCCTAATACTTTGGCAAATATCCTTATGCTAATGCAAAGGCTAAAATTCCAATTAAATCTAAATAATTGTAGCAGTAAGTTGCCTAACTTAATTAATAATAGAAAAGTTCTTAATGCATGTGTAATCTTTAAAAAGGATTTGGTTCCAACTTGCCTTCCAAATTTTATTATTAAAAATCGCAATAATACCCTGTGTTTTAAAACCAAGAGTAAGGGCAAGATAATTTCCAGTTTTTTCTACTGAGAAGATCCTAATACCAAAAGAATAATTCAAAAGGCGGAGAACTATTGGCTTACACCAGGAATTACCATCATAAACATCCTAAACAAGAGCAGGCTAAGTAAAGTACGCCCATACTATAAAACGTATTATATAAGGTGGTCCTTAATCGAATCATTAACAGAGATAAGTTTTAGTTCTCCCGCCTCATTTAAACACCTTTATGCAGACTGTGCAATTTGGACAATGAAAATACCAAACACCTTCTTTTTCATTGCACTAAGAGAATTCATGAAAAGCCTGACCGATTTGGAAGCATTGCTGAGATTGTTAACGCAGAAAACTTAAAATCCATCATTAATTATATTGTTAAATCAATTGCTTCCCCTAAGGATGCTTTTTAGTTATGTTTATTACCTTGTATATATTCATTTTATTAACCTAAGCCTTTTTCAGATAGTGACGTGTCCATATTGATTTTAACCGCCTCTTTTATGTAAGTACTTGTGTGCAAAATTTCGGTCTCTCCAATTCTATATATGTGTGTTTCTGTTCTGTCCTATTTGTTCCCCTTTTAGATCTCCTATGGTAAGATTCATGTTAATTCTTTTGTGTGTCAATAACCTATTACTTATTTTTCTGTAAATAGTTGTACATATTGTAAATACTAGTTGTCAGGTTTGAGGCAAGTGGTGCTTTTATTTTGAGTACAGTGATGAAATGAACTGCTTGCTATCATATTGTAAATAGCTGTAAATAGAAAAAGCAAGAAAACAATATCAGTTCATACTTTGAGTAATCTTTTTGTGTAGAAAAAATAAAAAAATTTTACACTTAGATGTGTTGCGCCGGGTCGCACGTCATTTTATAATTGTTACAGTGGAAGAAAGTATCATTTTTGTGGAAAGTTTGAAAAATATTTTTTGGCATTTTCTATCATAACCAACTTTCTACTGATTTCCTCAAGTGTATTAAAAAAATGTATGTTGATAATTTGATAGCTCAATGTTGGCTAGTATATGCATTTTATCGAAATTTTTGTACCTCGCAGCAGTTCAAGCTAAAAGAATACAATGTCTTTGAAACTATAAAATGTTTTAGACTCCTAAAATATTTTGTCAAAAATTTACTGCTCGCTAACCCTAATTCTAATACATTACTGAAAAACAACATCATTCTCAATTAATATCGACCACTTGTCTATGAAAAAAATATTTTGTCCTATATTAATTAAACTATACATAATGATGCCAGAAAAACTTTCTTTGTGGCATAAAGACTTATATGTCATGGAAAATATGGTTTTACCGGATTCCGGCGCCTTCCTAACTGCAACAGTAACAAGACACTATCAATTTGTTTAAAATGCCAGTTCGTGGACAGGGTCTTTGTATCACGTATGCGATATGTATATAGATTACTTGTTATGTAGTAATTTGGACATGTATTTTTTGTTTGTTTACCAATTAGAAAAAAAGATATTTAAATAGGCAGAATAATGCAATGGAAAAATTTTTTTAGAACTTGGGTCAATTAAAACACCTTGTCCTTCTAGCTATATGTGAAAAAGAAACTTTCTAGAATAGTTCTTATCTTGTAAATTAAGCTTCACATGAATAATGCGCATGCAAAAATATTAAAGTAAAAATATTTCAGAAAATTCTATTGTAAATTACTTGTATGTCAGTAATGAATCTTTTGCAAATGGGTCAATTCACCCACTTGGCCCTTCTAGTGCAAACCTCATTACTATGCTAGTTTTTAGTTAGATTTCACATCAATGTAATGGAAATTTTACAAATGGTCAATGTCAATATTTCTGAAGCTTCTGAGTGCATTCTTGCAATTGTGAATGTTTTAGCTAATAGTTATTTTTTTTGTAATTCAATAACAAGTTATCGCATTTTCAAAAAATGACATTATTCACATTACGCCAAAAATGAGTATGTGTGTGTAGTTCGAAACTTATTGATTACAATATTAAAGGATTACAGTGCAAGCTATGGATTAATTCCGTTTGAGATTAAATACAACTCAATATTTTATAAGCCAAAAATAAGGCGGCCTTTTTCAATATTTTAATTTAGGCTTTGCTTTTATACAATAATATTTTTTAGAGCTTAAAAAATATTAAAAAATATCCGACGTGCTCACTAAATCGAATCATCAAATAAATTTACTCATTTGGACATTAATAATTGATATCTTAGAATATCGAAGTGCACGAATCTCAAAGAATCCTAAACATGGGAACCGGCAAGTCTTGCTATTAGCTGTCTTGAGATGATCGCCTGCATAAATGAAGTTCTGGTAAAATATTGTTTTAAGTTTTAAATTTTCATTATGTTCTTTGGTATTAGACACTCGTCAAAAGAATGAAAACTCAACAATAAAACAAGGCATTTGCATATTTTCGATTTTGTAAATGATATTTGAATGTTTTGTTCGAATTTTTATTGAATAGTAAAAGATATATATAACTTGCCAATTTTCAAAATTTTACACAATTATACCACAAAGACTTGCACATATTTGCAATTATACCACAAAAACTGGCAAATATGTGCAAGTTACTTGCAAATCTTGCAGATATTTTGTATAACTTGCAAAGTTTTTTATAAATACTTTGCAAGGTTTTGCATAATACTTACAAATACTTTTCAAGTTTTGAATGTTTCAGTTTGTTGGGAGATGACATGGCGGAATCTCCGAAGTCAGATTTTCACACTTAGTATTGGCTGGCTAAGTTAAAAAATTTTCTGTTGAAAAAATTAAAAATTCAAAATCTAATTTGTAAAATGCATTTTTGATGTCTAATTTCTCAATAGTTTCAAAAATTTACTAAGCTTTCCCCTGATTTTGGTAATGACTAAGATGCTCGCGTCATAAAATCATGTGTAAAGTCCGTCAATATTGACTGCAGGTAAATAGAATGGCCCTTATAGAAAGCTACTTATTTTCATTACAATAGTTAGTGTGCTTTACAAACTAAAGGGATTACCTAATACACCAATTTCGCCTTGAAAAACTACTGCTTGTTAAAGAAATTCCATACTTATATTATAAGCGATAGAAATATATCAGAATCTGAGATGCTGTACTCTGAGATTATAATATTTATTCTCTCAAAGGGGTAGGGGGGGCTTGAAAGCATTTCATAATCATAAATGCAATTATGTGAAAGAAGTGTGTATACACATAGTAATATCTGAGATTTACAAAAGATATAACTCTTCATAAATCACTGTCATATTCTTACTTTATTTTTTTATTACGCATGAATACGCTGATTTTTAAAAACAACTGTTAGACTTTTTTGTTATTTCATGTGATTTATTTCAACTACTGTTAATCATAAATGCAATTATGTGAAAGAAGTGTGTATACACATAGTAATATCTGAGATTTACAAAAGATATAACTCTTCATAAATCACTGTCATATTCTTACTTTATTTTTTTATCAGAAGTTTACATTGTAATTGTTTAAGTCTATAGTAGCATATTTTCAGAATTGTGAGGAAAAGCGGACACGCAAGGAAAGAGAAATTGTGTCTCGTAGCTGTCAATGCAATTTGCTGTAGTGTATTTGCCAAACTTAACATACAAAAGCATACATGCTCATTCATTTCAATCAATTTTTCTAGTAAGTTAAGTATTTTTTCTATTAAAATATATAATAATTTTAATTCTTTGAATATATTTGTGCACATTTCATATCAGAGCTTGTATCTGACTAGTTAAATAATATTTAGTCGCGTCACTGTATAAATATATTTGTGCACATTTCATATCAGAGCTTGTATCTGACTAGTTAAATAATATTTAGTCGAGTCACTGTATATTTCGGGTGCAGTGCGAGATGTCAAAACGTGGCCCGCCCCCACACTCTCAAATTTAATGTATTAAATATTTAGTAACCGTTTTGGTTAATACTAGATACTCTTCACTAAATATTTTTTGCAGGATGACTATTAGGCCTCTAAAATTGTCTAAAATTGTTTATTAAAGATATTTTTTATAAATTTGTTATTTTTCTCTTCATTACTCATACTACTACTAGGATTTACTAAACTGTAGATAAAGAACAACAAAAACGCAACAATCATAAATAATAGTTAAAGTTAACCCTTTCAGCACCATAGGGACACAGGAGTCCCCAACTTTTAAGTTAATAGATTTGAGACTGTACCAAGTAAAAAACATTAGCTTCAGTTTGGATATATAGTTCAAAGTTATTTCTTCAACTTTAAAATATTTTTTTTTAATTTTCACCATTTTCGACGAAAATATGGACCAAAATTTGACCCAAATTTGGTCCAATTTCTCCTTTCAACATTACTGGGTGTCCTGTGGAAAGTTATCTCACTACAACTAAACGTAATTGTCAGAAACCAAAACAGGACAGTAATACATAACTGTTAAAAAAACCCCATTTGATTTACTACAATACAGCCTGAGATATTTGCAATAATTTGTTCAAGGACAAGGACATGTCTGTCCTTCCGGAAAGGACCATTTGTACGTAAAACCCATGTTACCAAACTCTGCTT
>CABFPE010000283.1:169593-185233 GCA_900660155.1 Hofstenia miamia | reverse complement strand
ATATGTCTTGAGATAATTGGAGACAGATCTGTCTTATGTCACGTGTAAACAGGGTATTACTTAAGACCTCGTACACTGTCAGAAAGTTTTACTTAAAAATCGAACAGAAACGATTGTGTAATTTTCTACTTGAAACCTTACTTTACTTAATAGCTTGTACACTGCTGATAAGTACTTTTTTTTTACTTTACTTTACTTTACTTACCGGCAGTGTAGGGGAAGATGCAGAGAGGGGCGAGGGGGCCAGGCCCCCTCTAAAATTTTAAAAATTGGGTGATAAGGAAGAGTTTTTTCAAAGATCTCGTATTTCTATTTTACTAAATCTTATGCAATTCCAAATGCAAGAAAAATTGGTCTGTTTTGTGGTGCATAATGCAAAAATCTCCTAAAGCAGAACATGCAATTGCTACAATTTGAAAAAATTGTGCTGAATCTTGAAAAATTGCATAAATTTTTGGAGTCAGTAGATGGTAGTGAAGTCGTGTGTAGTGAAGAATTTAAACACTTGAAAATTCATCACTTTCTGCTCTTCCTAGTACCTACATTGGGCCGCCTCTAAATAGTTTTCTGTTTCCACCCCTGCGGCAGTGTACGACCAGCCGTAATGTGAATTTTGTTAAAGAATTCTTCCTACTAAAGCGACGCGTGATGAAATCAATCTCCGTGAAAATAATTGCTATTTGTGAAGCCTTTAGCGATGGGCCCTTTGCGAAATTCTACATTCAAAACTCCGCGTTTTGTTTATACTACGCTGTTTTTAAAACCACATTGATTTAGAATTCGTTCAACTGCCGCCTATTTAACCCTTTCGGCACCATAGGGACACAGGAGTCCCCAACTTTTAAGTTAATAGATTTGAGACTGTACCAAGTAAAAAACATTAGCTTCAGTTTGGATATATAGTTCAAAGTTATTTCTTCAATTTCAAAATATTTTTTTTAATTTTCACCATTTTCGACGAAAATATGGACCAAAATTTGACCCAAATTTGGTCCAATTTCTCCTTTCAACATTACTGGGTGTCCCTACAACTAAACGTAATTGTCAGAAACCAAAAGAGGACAGTAATACATAACTGTTAAAAAAAACCCGATTTGATTTACTACTATACAGCCTGAGATATTTGCAATAATTTGTTCAAGGACATGCTGTCCCTACTGTCCGGAAGGACCATTTGGCTCAATCTGAACAAAATAAGGGTTGTTTCTGAAAACGAAGTTTTAATGGGGGACAGTTGTATCTACCGTTTACTATTTACCTCTAAATCATATTTTGACTTTTTTTGTCTTTATTAAAAGAAGTTAGGACACCCGTATCCCTATGGGAAGGAGCTGAAATCAGATATTTAAAAAAAATTCTAACAGGGTCATTTATTTAAGAAATTTCCTATGCATGGTTGATTATCTCCATACAGAATGATCAATGCAGAAAAATCTATCTATGCATGGTTGAATATCTTCATGCAGAATGATCAATGCAGAAAAATATATACAGAAAAGTTGATGTTTTTAATGAAGATTTGTTATTTTGTTTGATTTATCAGAATATTCAAGTGTTTTAGTGTAGAGACAGAGCTAAAAATCATTTTTAAGAAGACGGTTTTAATTCCCTCTTGATTTGACAAATCGAGGAATGGGTTCATTCTAAATTAACTTTGTATCGTTTATGCATAAAGATCAGGCAGGGCGTCAAGAAACAATAATGCAAAGTATGTTATCATTAAATCGATACAACCATATCTAGTTATGCATAATTTCTAGGGTCACGAAAATAATTCGCTAATTTTCAAATTTGTTTTGCACAATATCATACGCATGTATAATCTGATTTTTAAAAACAACTGTTAGACTTTTTTCTTATTTCATGTGATTTATTTCAACTACTGCAAAAAAACATTTTTCCTGCCATACATTTTACGTGTTTTGTCTTTAAGGGATTTCAAACTAATTCAATTTTGACAATGTGCCCTTTGTAGCGAAATATTAGCAAGCAATTATAACAAAAAAGGCAGCCAGCGATTTCAGTAATTTTTTTTAGTTAGGCTTTTCTGTGAAAATTGTGAAATAAAAAATATCTGCATTTTCCCCCAGACCACAGGGACACAGGTGTCCCTTATTGCCTAAAGACTGTTTCATTGAATGTCATGTTGTTTGTCTTTAGCATAGATACCAATTTACTTTAATCTAGCAAGTATGTAACATTTTAATGCAATGTAGTTGTTATATGGAATAATAGTCATTTTTTCCCTTCGGGACAGTAGGGACACCTGAGTCCCCTAAATTATCTCGGAAACTACAATAGATACAAACATGAGACTGGTTCTGGGGTTTTTTAATCTGAAAACGCAAACCATATCAAAAATTCAGATCATGAGCTGTCTCACATACCTTGTGGTCCTGAAAGGGTTAAATTCACAAAATAAAGGAACCGTTTACATCCACTACTTTTCCAAGAAATATAGATTATCATAAATTTTTTTACCAATTCTTGGATTTTCAAAGAAGTCAAAGTCTTACTTCAGAATTAGATAGCAATACAGCTAATTCTATTAAAGTACCAATGATACGTATAATTTTTTTTGTTTGTTAATAAGCAATAGAAATTTTTTGAATGCTTCTTTAGTCAAATGAGGCCGTCTAAAATATTGATTGAATCAAATTTACCATGAAATATGTTGATTAATTGATAGATATCTTTTAATTGTGATTTTTGAAACTCAGTAAGAGTTTGAAGTAAATTAAAGCATTTTTGTATGCTAGATTACTAATCCATTGTAAGCAAAATCTAAGTATGATCGTGGTTGCGTAACAGTTGATCTTTTATTGGAAAAGCCAAATTGATTATTTGATGAAGAATTTTTTAATATCCCTAATCAATGAAAATGGAAAAACTTGATAAGAATTTGATAAGATTTTGGCAAGCTGAAAAATTTACCAAGATTTAGTAAAATCTTGTCAAGATCGTATGCATTTTTGCAAGATTTTACCATTTAATAATAGTATTGTTTGATTTGAAAATATTAGTAATTACTGTTTAACCTATTAAACCTATTCAGCAAACTCTCGGTAACTTGCATTGCTAATAGAACAAACCCTTAGAAGGAACAAGCAAACATCTCTAGTAAAAAAGTTTGGAAAATTTGGCAAATACATTTCAAATTAATGAAAATTTTTAGATTTTTTTTCCAAGTCGGTTCCAAAGATGTGGTAAATATTTTTCCAATATTTTGCAAACTTTGAAAGAATTTGCCAAATATTTGCCAAACTTTCCAAATTTTGGATTAATTGAATTTTTTAAAACTTATGAAATATATTATCCAATTTCATTCATACACTTATGCAAAACATTTAACTTTCATCAGCTTTAGTTATTTAAACATCAGTTGATCAAATTGTTCCTTCATAGTACACATTACATTGTATACAGCTGATGCTGAGATCAAAAACAGCCTAATCATTGTTCTAATCTAGAGCAATAAACCACCTACAAATTGCAATAATGCATTGGCATGTCAGTCAACATCATAATTTCAAACTAATGCAACATTGAAAATTTTACCAATTAAGCTTGTTTATATTCCGTAACAATTTGCTCAAAATTTTGGCAATGATGAATTACAATTGAAACATTTATAATTTAAATTGTTAGATTTAAAATGACTTCTGGTATAAACTTAAAAAAGTAAAAGGACACATGTGATAATACTAGTAAATAACTAGTACTAATTCTGTATTGAAAGGTTGCACAAACTATTCTTAGATATACCAATATTTTAATTCTCTATAATAGTAGTCAATGAAAAGTTAAAATTTTCGTTATATAGTTTCAAAAATATTTAAAATAGTCTACTATACATTACGTACACGTTGATTTATTCAAATAAGCTGTAATTAATGAATGTACAAATTATACAAATTTGGATAATTTGGAAGTTAGTTGGCAAATATTTGCCAAATATTTAGAATATTGCTATTTACAAAAATTATGCATTTTTGTCCAACTATTTGGCAAATTTTCCAAACATCTACTGAGGATGCTTTGCGCAGAAATCATAGCAATGCACGCACCTGAATGAAAAATGCATTGACCAATATTGGTCAAAAATTTCAATAACCAACTTATACCTGCTAGTATTAATATTCCAAAACTCTAATGGAAAATTATTACTTCAGAAATATTCATTACATAAATTGGCACTATGTCTTTTTATATATACTTTAACAATGCGTTAATAATTTTGCACTAGAAATTTAAGTTACATAATGAAATTTAGATTAGATTTCAAAATAATATTTTTGAAGCACCATAACATAGAATACAGATAATGAGATTTTTCTTTGATTTCAAGCACTTCGTAATTATTGCTGCAATTGTGCGGAAATTGTTGCTCTATTAATTGAGATACTCGCAATAACAATCAATAATTAGTAGAAAGTTCGTTTTGATTTAAATTCAATAATTTCAATCACATTTCATATTTAAGCTTAATGTTCTATAATTATAATCTTCTAATAAAAATGTCTTCCTGCTTTCCTGCAAAACTTGATTATTTTTTATCAAATATTTGTCAAGACCTTAGCAAATTACTTTTATAATACTTAATAAATGCTTGGCAAATTCTTAGCAAAATCATAACAATTTCTGTAAGATATTCAATATCTTATCAAGTTTTGAAATTTATGCAAGAAATCTCCAGGATCTTACAAATTATTGTAAATTTCATTACCTAGAGATGGGATAAAGATGCCAAAATATAATCTTTTCAAAAAGGATTCCAAATTTTTGCAATTTACTTATTGGTCTATAATTATTTATATTTGCTTTGCATCCGCTTTTTAAGATTGGTTTTACATAAAATGTTTTCTATATATTTGGTATTGAGCAATTCAGTGCGCAATTTTTAAAAAGATTAAAGGTATTGAATAGAAAGTTCATTTCGAAATTCATAAATAAATTTAGCAGGTAAATCATCTAAACCACATCCACTAGAGTCCATATTATTTAAGACCTTACAAACCATGTCTAAATTAATTTGAATTTCATTGAGTTAGTAGCTCAAAAGAAAATGAAATTTCCTCATATTCTTCATAAGCAGTAGTTGCTAAATAAATTACTAGCATGTCCTGGATCTTCAGCTATAATTTCATCAAAATATAAAAGTAGCGGAATAATTATTTGATTAATAGAATACAAAAACTTTTTACCGTTATTGATATGTTTTGTAGAACATAACTTCAATTAGTAAAACTTTCTCTAATTCCACAGATGTAAATATTTGTTACATATTTCGCAAAAGGCTTTGTTCAGCTTTAGTAATTTTTTAAGAAAATAATTGCATTTTTTAAAAAAAATGAGTTGAATGAGATGTGAAATATGATGGAAAATTATTTCTTTTATGTCTCTTCTTAAGAGAATCTAGTTTAATACGCTTAAGCAATTCATTGCACCATTAATTCGTGTATACTCCAGTATCTTTGAACAACTTATTGAGTCTTAGGCGCGTTTTGCATTTTTTAAAATGGTGGGCTAAATTTACACAAAATTCAATAGTCTGTGCTTAACAACAAATCGATTGGTGACATCTTGAATTAAAGTGAATTATTTTCAATTTTGAGGAAAAGAGAACATTTTAATTAAGAGCTCACAGCTGGTGCCAAGGGGGTGGTCTCCTCCCCTGTACCCACTAAACGCCAACTGCATTGAATGAAAACAAAGAAGATTGTAAAAAGATGTTAAGTTTTCATAATCACCAGTCAAATGAAAATTGTAATTTTCTAGATGAATGTCGACATCATAAGTTTGTAGATCCTTTATATGAGGTAATGAAATGTTTGCATTCATCAAAAAAACACATTGGGGATATGAAAAATATGCCTCATTTTCAAAGTGGATGTCATTCGTAAATATTTAATCAAGTGTATAATTAATTTGATTGAATTGAAGAGATATTATAAAGTCAAAAATATTTTGATCATAGTCATTCGGTGAAATGCCACAGGAAATATCAGGTTAAGGAAAATTGAAATCACCTATTATGTATATTCAATGAGGAATATTTGGCTGCAATCATCAAATAAAGTTTTCATTTCGGAATATAATCAGTTATCATTGTAGTAGGTGGCCGACATGTTGACCAACTATATTACTGATCATATTGGTGAGGCTTCACATTCCAAGGCACAGTCATTGCAGACAGCAAAGCAAAAGGCTTTTGTTCTTACAGCAAGTGGAACAAAAGTCGAAGACAGTTTCAACTCTGAACTTGTGGATGCTTGGATAGGGGCAGGTATACCTTTTAATGCTCATGGCAATACAAAACTCAAAGCATTCTTGGAAACCAATTTTAGGGACCTCTTCCAACCCCGAGAACACTCTCCTATAATTATGCTCAACAAAGATACCAGGAGAAGCTTACACACTTAAAGGACATTGTTTCAATGTTTAACACATTTTATGTCATGCTCAACTAGTGTAATCATAAGGGCCAAAAATATTACGCCATACTGCTTGGTATATCAACCCATGCACCATACCTAGTGGAATTGACCAATTAAGAAACAAGCCCAAACCACACTATTGTTCAGCAGAAATTCATATGTGCCCTTACAGCACTGGGAGTTTCACATATTCATTTCTGATGTTGTTTCATATAATATCCTGACCATGACAAATCTCAAAACTCTATATCCCACATATGTTGTGAGAGTGTTCAGTAAAATTCACAAGCAAAAGTCAATGATTTGGTGTCACAAGTCAAAAAAAAGTCTTTCAAAAGAGCTTGGTCGAACTTTCAAGGTGCCAATAACCCCAAATTTCCTATTCCGGCACATGGCTAAATTCAGTGGAATTTATTGCAAAGCATTGGGTATCACTTCTGAACTTTTTTAAGACAATTAAAAGAAAGAAGAATGCGTCAGCCCCCAAAGCAGTGGCACTGATGGAAGACAGTAATGTCATAAGAAGTGTGGGCTTTGTCTTTTCATTTCAATTTTTGAATTTATGCATCAAATTGTCTGAAGCTGCAGATTATACAGCTGTGTGAGCCAAAACACATTGTGACAAAATTTTGAAAAACTTATTGATCTGGCAGAAACTGGCAACCTGGTTGCTGAGGGTGCACTAGAAAAATTTCGAAGGGTACTTGAAAAGAATAAGGGCCTCGATATGGTGGTGAAGAAGGCGCATGGGGAAAACATTTGCAATCCTATGGAAATACAGATATTTAGTTTCACCCTGTGTACATCAGTGGACATCAAAATATTTTTTTCTATATTGAATTCATTTATAACTGATCAGCCAAATATGTTAGAAGAAATTTAAAAAAGCTTATTTTCATTAAATACAATCCTAATTTGCAGTGTTCATGAAAATAATGCGCTCCACCCAAAATTCGTTTTTTTGTCTCCAAAAATACAATTTTTGCTCCAAAATTGGCAGCTGAAAGTGCAAAATTTCCGCCAAAAACTAAAGTCTCTGATAATAATATATTGCTATGTAGATGTCAACAAAGCTGTTTCCATTCTTAATCAAACTTAGACAAGATTATGTTTAATGAAATATGTCAACAATTCATGTTAGCAATCCTTTTTGAGAAATGGAAGATTGGCTGGAGCACCAAAAATAGACAAGCAACTGTACAATTCCATAAAAATAATCAGCACAATCTTAGAAAAGTTGAACCCTCAACAGGGGCAAATATCAACAGTCTCATCAAGAAAAAGCACAAAAATGCTAATTGTCAGTCTGATGTGAATGTGAAACAATTTTCAATTTGATATCCTGTTTTGATGAATTTGAAAATTGTAGGGTGGATTTGTCAGTTCCTCAAACTGATTTCGCATTTCACATCCATAGAAATTTTCTTGTACCTCATCTGAATTCAGTGGACTGCCACATTGAGTCTTATAATGTGGTATGAATAAGTTTCTCATTTATTCTAAGTTTCTTGATAATAGAACAACTCAAGAATAAAGCAAATCATGAAGGTTTCCAAACCAATTAGTATCATAAACTGTAGACAATTATAGTTAATCTGCTTAAAAGCATGGTTTATCAAAAGAATGTCTCTTTTGTTTTCCAAAAAAGTCAATTAGTCATTCACAGTTTGGATTCTGCAAAAAAGTTCAACTAAATACACTCTCATCAAAATAATGCACGATGTCATAAATTTGAGAAGGTCTATGAATACTGCAAACCTTTGACACAGTCAGTGATGTCTCAATTTTGAATGGACTTAAAAACCTCCAGTTAAGATTGAAGAACTACATTTTAAAACAGCATTGAAAATTTTAAGTGCCATTGTCACATCACAATGTATCACTATCAACATTCCTGCAAAAAAGAAAAATTTTTGAGAAATGGAAGATTGTCTGGAGCACCAAAAATAGACAAGCAACTGTACAATTCCATAAAAATAATCAGCACAATCTTAGAAAAGTTGAACCCTCAACAGGGGCAAATATCAACAGTCTCATCAAGAAAAAGCACAAAAATGCTAATTGTCAGTCTGATGTGAATGTGAAACAATTTTCAATTTGATATCCTGTTTTGATGAATTTGAAAATTGTAGGGTGGATTTGTCAGTTCCTCAAACTGATTCCGCATTTCACATCCATAGAAATTTTCTTGTACCTCATCTGAATTCAGTGGACTGCCACATTGAGTCTTATAATGTGGTATGACTAAGTCTCTCATTTATTCTAAGTTTCTTGATAATAGAACAACTCAAGAATAAAGCAAATCATGAAGGTTTCCAAACCAATTAGTATCATAAACTGTAGACAATTATAGTTAATCTGCTTAAAAGCATGGTTTATCAAAAGAATGTCTCTTTTGTTTTCCAAAAAAGTCAATTAGTCATTCACAGTTTGGATTCTGCAAAAAAGTTCAACTAAATACACTCTCATCAAAATAATGCACGATGTCATAAATTTGAGAAGGTCTATGAATACTGCAAACCTTTGACACAGTCAGTGATGTCTCAGTTTTGAATGGACTTAAAAACCTCCAGTTAAGATTGAAGAACTACATTTTAAAACAGCATTGAAAATTTTAAGTGCCATTGTCACATCACAATGTCTCAAAGTGTTCAGTCCAGCAATGTTGGAGTTCCCAAGGAACAGTAAATTGTCAAATCTGCTTCAATGTATCAGTAAATGCTGTATAATTTTTTCCAGAATTCATTGGTGATACTTCTGTCACAGTGTTTGCTGATGACAATATGCAAATTATGTCTTTACAATATGATTGGGTGATGAATTTCAATGAACATAGGACTACATAACTACGGATAAATTTCAGCAGTCATGGTATAAAGGGGTATTTTAAGAAAATTGCAGGTCAGGATACTAAAAATCATTTAATGATAAACTAACTTTTGCAGATGACAAACTCACAATTGTTCTTTTGGGCACCCCCAATATTTTTCTTCTTGTCTGCCTAAAGAGGCTGGCATTGACAGATGTTAAAATAAATATTCTGTAAAGGCACTAGTTCTTTCTGGTGTGATATACTGCTGTCAAGTGTGGGGTAGGTATTTATTAGACAGAATTATTTAGAAAAAAGCAATGGTTCTAGGCATTATTCAACTATTTCTGCCAATTTCAGAAATCATCATAGATGCTGACCTGAAGCTTTATTTAAAATTGAAAAAGATGGTAAGATAATGTTTTGCATGTCATATTGCAACAAAGAACAATGTATGCCTTTCACTACCTGTGGAATAGAGCACAACTAGAAAGCAAGCTATGGATATTTCCATATAGAACCCTAAAACCTCATTCCCTTTAGTTTCCTTTACTTGCAATTTGCAAATTTTGTTAGAAGTTAAATGGAATTATATCAATTCAAGCAAACAATTTTTATTCATTGATTTTTTAACACTCAACAACACAAAGAATAGATGAAAAACTAAGCATGTTATTTAAGAGTTATGGTTTAAAAATAAAGCATAATTTCTTGGTTTTTTTCCTATATTTTAATAAGCTGCTAGCTTAGTAAAATATTTTAAATTAAGTTGGGTTGGATCAATTTTTTAAGCTTCAGGTTGTATCACAAAATTGATTTATGTTAGGTTATTAGTAAGGGTAGCAGTTTCCAACACTTGTCAAAGCATAAAGTGATTACTTCATTTTCACACACTGTCTAACTTAACTATAATGTAGTAGTAAACTGATTTATTTTCAAATAGATTTCAATTTTAAACCACTTAATGTCTTTTAAAGGACAAACCAATTACTCACATTTAAAAAGAATTTTGTGCAAATCTATTAGTTAACTTTGTTTTATTTTCCTTATATTAATGCAAACATCTTTTTCCTTCCCTAAAGTTAGATAATTTACCTCTCTGACTCACTTCTTTTTTTAGGTTTCCAAGGAAAGCACCATAAAACACGAGTAATTTACATTGCTTACATGCCCAATATATGGAAAGTTCAATTCACATGACTTATTCTGCATTTTCAATACACTAAATTACCATGCTAACAATATTAGCATGAGAATGAGAATCTTCCAACTTTGTGGCTACATTCAATACACTTAAAGCAAAATCATTAATAACAATCATCTTCGTTTGATCTGGCTCAAACGTGACAAATTGTTATTTTTGCAAATTCAAATATATACATATAAACATAGACATACATTAAGTAATAATTTACTGATCCTAGAAATAATCTAAGTAAGAGTATATACTACATATATTCAAAATAAAATAGGTTTAACTGTGCAATAATAGTTTCATCAGTGATAAAATGAGGGAACTTAAATGCTACTGTTTAAAAATAATGCAGAATACTGACATGATGTAGTTTATTTAATAGATTGGTACTGCAGTATTTGATTATAAATGCTCCAGTAAGTTAAGTGCTAGTGGTCTGCTAATTTTTAAAGATTTACTTTTATTGGTTGATAGTAATGTCTAAAAAATGTTTATCTTATGTGGATTTTAAGGTGTTTTTATTTCTTGATCACTCATCCTCATTATATATACAATGAAGAAACTCAAGAGCTTTACAATTTGATTTTTTACTGAAAAAATGTGAAACAAAATTTTTTAATACCAAAGGAATGAGCAACTTTGCTCATCATATCCAATGTTCATTATTTCAATGGTGAATGATGGCGGTAAATTAAGCCTTACTATATATATATATATATATATGTAGAAAAGTTTTTAAAATAATGATGTTTCAAAATATTTCTATACATTTAAAATTTATTGGAAATAATGTAAACATCAATGTAATTTACTACATTTAGGTATCTAGCCAAATGAACTGCTTAATTTGCGGAAAAAGTTTTAGCAGTTGCACTGATTTAAAAATTCATTATGATCAAATTGGCATAGACAGTTGTTCTACTATACACAAATCTAAAGTTGATGTTGTGGATGTTGCTGTGGATTTGCATACACAAAATATATTTATATTGATTTCTAAACCACATTATGAAGCATCTGTCATCAAAATTGCTGAAAATGCAAATGAAGAATTTCCAATTAAAAAATGCTGCTACTTTTATTCAAGAAATTACCTTGCATTCTTTCCAAATAATGAGCTTCTTTTTCTGAAGTACGGTTTGAATTCTACTGCTGACAGCTTAATAAGGCTACAGTATGATATGAAATCTTATGAGAACTTTCAATTTCCCTATAACGTAGAGGACCTAAAAATCATATGCTGTAGCCAATGCAAAACTTTGGTATATTTCTACTCAAATTACAATATCCTTTATAGGTATAACTCAAGACATGAAGCCTTCCAAAAAACAATACTTTCTTTGCCAGAACAAGCTGATTTTATGGCTGTCAATTCTGACATTGATCAGATTGCATTCAGTGGATACTTTTTAAAAAAAATATTCATTGTGGCATTTTCAAATGGAGCAATATTACACTCATTTGGTTGGGATAACGAATATTATTTGGGCGTTACCTTTCTTTATGATGACATATTAATTGCTGCTTCAGTTCAAGGCATCAAAATGTTTAATCTTCTCGAATGCGAAACAATAGATTCAAATATTAAGCATAGCATTTTTCATGGCGACTTTACTGAAAATACTAAAGAAGTAGAAAACCCAGTTTCCTTAGCAAAATACTCCAATCTAGCGATTGTATTTGCTAATGAATTTTCGATTTTGAAAGCTCTCTTTAGATGTGGTATTGCTTTTTCAATTGAAAGCAATGTCTCTTCAAACTCTATGAAAATTTGCAAAATATCATGTGAGAAGTACGCAAAGCAGGAATATAAAATTGTCGACATATTGAACAATACAGAAGAGGGGTATTCATATCTATTACTCAAAGGCGAAGGTTGTTTCATTTTACGTTGCGTTACTACGAATGGAAACTTCACAAAAAAATTTCCGTGCATTATGTATGATGACTCACATAGAGGAAGCAGACTATCTTTCTTACCAAACGGATTTGTTATAGTGTTATGTAATAACATGCTATTTGAAACATCTAAGCATCTAGAATCTGTCAGTGAATACACTGCATCAGTTGACTTAGTTGAATGTAGCATGGTTTCGTCCAGCCCATGCAAAAACTATATATTCTTTTTGTTAAAAAACGGTAATGTTGTTAAACATTATTCAATGTTGATATCTAATACTACATCTTCTTTCGATCTTCCTACGGATTTAACAAGAATGACGGTGCATTCAGACATTTCACACATTGGATTCCTTAGTATAATTAATGGAATTTATATAATTTCATTTAATGAGGGGACTATTTTACATAGGATTAACAATACCATTAACAATTGGGCTTTTAAAGGCATTGCGTTTCTTAATAATAGTAATTTCATGAGCTATCAAAATGGTTCATTCCACTGCTTTAATTTGGAAACTGGCGCTTCTTTATACAAAATTAGTTTCAAAGACATTTTGGCAATAGATTTTTTCAACATAGACGGATCATCTTTCTATGTAATAATATCATCGTCTTTGCAAAAACTTAGTTTAAATTTTGACTTAAAATCTCTCTCACCTTGTTACTCTAAAATTGACATCTACCAAATTCATGCAACTAGTTCATATATTTTAGACATTTTATTTCATTCAGTCAATAAATCTCTCTATGTTCTCAAAAAAGGAGATGCAAGGACAGAGCTAATGAAAATTTCCAATACTGGGCTGAATGAAATATTTTTTAATCAGAAATGTTACAAGTTATACAGAAGTCTTATTTCAGTTAATACAACTGGCAAAGTATATGTCTTATTACATCCAAATCCTTCTTGTAATACTTCAGAATTGTATATCATAACTAGTGACTTTCAAAGTTCTGAACAAATCACTCTGGAGTTCTGCGATATTTCTCTCCTAAAAATGATACGATCTAGTCCATGTTGTCAATATCATTACCTTTATTCAAAAAAATCAAGTTCCGTCTCAATTTATAAATTCAACTCAGAAAATGATTGCTACACGTTTCGAGAAATTACTGCAATACAATTTGAAGTAAACTTTATGGATATATGCTCTGATTTGGACTTAATTGCATTAAGTGGATATCGAAAGATTTTATTAGTTTCATTTAATCAAGCAAGCATTATACATGTCTTTAATAAAAAAGAATTTCATGTTTACAATGATGTTTCATTTCTTACTAAAGACATTTTGATAGCTGTTGTAGGCCAGCGTTATGGTGAAAGCATTTTTGAATTTTTTCATGTGCCAAAGAAAATTACAATAAAAACAATATCCTTTATTCAAATGGGTACTGATGAGGACTATGCATTTTCCCTTTGTAAACTTTCATCAACGTCTATCATTGTTAGCATAAATGACATTTATTATGCTATTTATAAAATCTGTCGGTAATATAGCATTTTCATCCTTAGATTACCACAAATAGTTGCAACCAGATGATTTTCAATATTCAGTCACTTAAAATGAAATTAGCTTGAACAACATGTTAATGTTTTGCTTTTGAGCATACCAAGCATATTCTTGGTGTTATAATTGGGCCCTGATTGCTGTAGCAAAGACATCATAGCGATTTGAATTTTAAAAAAGAGCACATTTAAATAATTAATATATTTAGGGAACACAAAAACGAAAGTATTACTTAGGTGAGGGATTCCACAGTTAGATAGTGCTGACAAATTATTGTAAATATGTATGTTTTAGTATTCAATAACTAATTAATAGTGAATATTTTAGTACATAAATTGCTGCAAACTGACATTACTTTGACTTCCCAATTACATAAGTTTTAAAATTCAATATGTTCTCATTATAGTTCTCATTATAAATTATTGTGGCAATGTAGAAAATACACAAACTTAATAAGAGAAACCTTTCTATGTCTAAGAATTAGCTACAAAAAAACTCTACTTTGAAATAATATTAATCAAATGTAATTTTCCTAAAAATGCCAATAATATTTAATGTAACATAATCATATCATGTGTGGTCAAGTTAATGAAAAGAACTAAGACTCAAGTATTATAAGAATTTATTGTACACACATGATTATTATTAGTTTGATTATTTGTAAAAATATTATAAGCAGTATTTGATATTAATTTTGCTCAGCAGTTTTTTGACAAATATCAAAAGACTAAAACGCAATGCTAATTAATGCTGACATGCGTAACTAATGGCAGACAAAGAAAAGTGAAGCTGGGAAATCAGCAAATTGTCAACAACATCGATTAAACAGGTACTTGCCAAGTGTTTGAGTGTTTACTATTATTCAGTATAAAAATAATGCAATTTATCTATTTGGTGATGAATGAAATTCATTGGATTTCTTCTTTATCTTGTCATGGTTTATTTATTAATTAAATGGAAAGCTAAATGGTCAAGCACTAGAGTAATCCTGACGGTGATCCCCAACTACATTTAAAGGAAGTCTGGAATGGCCTGCACACAATAGCCTTTCAAAAGTGTGGTGTGGCTGGTAGTCATTGTTTACTTGATGTGCTTATAGGTTAGGTGTAAGGATAGGGAATTTTATTTGTTATAGCTTTCCTATCATTCGTTATTCACAAGTTAGTATTATTATTACTGGATCTACCCTCGTTAGAAAAGCAATGCTTTATTTAGATCCGTTTTCTTGGTTAATCAATCAATTGCCTGTTAGTAAATTAGATCACTCTCAATCAACTTACAAATTCGTTTTATTGCTGACTGCATTGATTGTTCACATTTATCAATGGCTAACATGTACAGTTATATCTTTAGGGTTATTATATGTAGGGAACTATAACAAGCTAAAGCACCACAGTTGTTTTACTTTCCTATATTTTAACCGCAACTATAACTAGGAAAATCAATGCACTAAATTATTAGGTTATCACACACACATGTTTTCTGAGACAATGTTCCACACACTGAGCCAACCATTGGTAATTCCCTTGATATCTGAGTAAAGCTGGATTTGTTCACAAAGACAAAGTCTCCTCTTGTGCATTGCTTCGAGTTGGGTTTCAACCCTGTATACCATCTCTTGCTCTCATTCTAAAATGGCTGTTGTTAGTTAGAGCACTAATTGTAGCTAATGCGATATTAATTAATTTAATACAGTTAACAACAATATAGAAAGAGAGAGTTTTAAACACCATAACTAATAGGAATAGGTTAAGCAATCCTAAATTAAGTCGAAATTAGTGTTGGCAAG
>CABFPE010000283.1:101835-115426 GCA_900660155.1 Hofstenia miamia | reverse complement strand
ATATATATATATAAATTCATTATCATTTATTTCATTTTATTTTATTTCTTATTTAATAAATTCATTTTTTTCATTTTTTAAATTCATTTCATTTTAATTATCATTATTTTCCAGTCCCTTGATTAATATTAGACACGTTTTCATTAATTTTAAAAGAGTAATTCATTAACAGATTTATTCAAAATCTTAACATAAACAAATGCATAGAAAGGTTTTAAAAGATGTTCAAAGTGACCACCGCCAGTTTCAAAAGACAACTGTCCAATACGCCACAAACAGCTGAAAGAAGTCTCTTGAGAGATAGACATGATAGTATTTTCGATCTTCTCTTTCATCGTCTAAACTCCGGGGTCTCCCCTGTGAGCATACGCCGTCGCGTAATCGTCCCCTATAGTAAAAATTCAGGTCAGGAGATTTCGCAGGTCAAAAATTCTTGAAGCCACGACTAATAACACGGTCTTTCAACAAACGTGTTCCGTTTTGATAAAACTTTTGACAGTTAGAAGTCTGATTTTACCTAATCAAACGATAGGAAAATAATAATAAATAAAAAAATGAAAAAAAATAAATTCATTAAATAAGAAATATAATAAAATAAAATGAAATAAGTGATAATAAATTATAAGCACCATTCAATGTACTTGAGATAAATTTTGATAGAGAGCTAAGTTGAGCAATTTTAGTAAGCGTAAATTTCAAATTTGGCCGAAATTCTGGGACACCATGTATATATACATATATATATATAGATAGATATAGGGCCGGCTAATTATGTTCTATCAAACTAACTTTTTATGCGCATCAATATCCCTTATTAACCAGTAAATTATGCTGTATCATTAGAAATTTATGACCGATAAAATTGTCATTTTGAAAACTTTTTTATTCATCGGTAATATTTTCATTAGTAAAACAAAGTAGGTGATAACACAAACGCTTAAAAAAATGCATCCAATTGCAAGATTTAAAGCATCAACTTTGTTATTTTCAATAAATTTACATTGTTAATAATCTACTGGTTTCTGCAGTATTTTTTTGTCCTAATATTTTATAAATGAAGTACAATAAAGTAATAAAATAACTTTATAGAAAGTCACTTTTCAAGTTAAATAATGTTGCTTAACATTTATATAAATGAGATGTTTGTATTAAAAACCATTATTATAAAATAAGTTCAATTTGCATGAGTATAAATTTATATTGCATGACTACAAATTCAATTTGCTTAACTATAATTTCAATTTGCATGAATAATAGTTCAATTTGCCTGCTTATAAATTCATTTTGATTACATAAAATTTTAATTTGGTAGGTAATTGTAAGAAGAGTTTTGATGGCTTTCTAACATTTTGCATCAAGGAGATCTTGTCAAATCATGCGTATATGCAATTAGCTAATATTCCTATAAATAATTATGCGCTATTATGAATATATTTATTATATAAATTTAGTTACCTACTTTTTTGAATAGATGTTCTGATTCGGTCCAGGGGTCTAGATCCGCAATTTTTTTCAAATTCACATCCTTAGAGTTTCTTCAAATTACATGTGAAGAAAGATTGCGAATCTGCAAAAAATTCGCTATTTTTGACAGTATCATCCGCATTAGAATTTTTTTTCCATATCCAACCATATCCAGAGTAGGGCTGTACGAGTAAGATATTTTTGATGCCCGCTCCCGCTCATAAAAATTGTATGTACTCAGTCGTGCTCCTGAACACTGGGGTTCTGACTTAAAAATTTTACAAAATTTTTCATCTCCTGCGGTTCCAAATGATGAACTTTTATGTTATTATTCCAAAAAAATTATATTTAAGTTAGTTTGAACAAAATTCTTCCAGGCAGATTTGTTCAATATCTTATCGTGGATAACATCTTTTTCAAAGACCTACAAATAGATTATTTTGATAAGGATTTCAAAGATACATATATATATGTGTATACAGTACTGGTCAAAAGTTTGGGAACACTTTCCAAATTTAGAAATTTTTGTATTTTACACAAAAAAACGCAATGTAGAAATCATATAATAACACAATGTAGAAGCAATATGATAACACTGTGTAGAAAGTAAATAGTTGATTCAGAAAAACTCGCTAATATTTTGTATGTCCGCCATTATAGGCCAAATACGCAGCAATGCGATTTGACATTGACTCGACCAGCTTTCTACAATAATCATCAGTAATCTCTGTGCACCATGCCACTTTAATTTGATCCTTCAGATCGTTAAGTGATGGGCATTGACGCTTCCGTAGACAGTTTTTGATGTAATGCCAGCAATTTTCTATGACGTTGAGGTCTGGGGAGTTTCTCGGCCAGTTCTCAAGCATCCAAAAGTCTTGTGATGCAATCCACTGTTTCACAACTTTGGAGCTGTAGCAAGGAGCACCATCTTGTTGTAATACAGATATTACGCGAATCTGCATAAACATGGGAACTTTCCCCTGAATTATTTGAGGTAGGCCTTGGCTGTGACTGCCTCGTTGTGAGGAACAAAATGCAGACCAGCACGCCCATTCGCATTTATAGCACCCTCAAATCATCACAGAAGGTGCTGAGCGGACAGTTTGTTGTGTGTGACGTGTGTTGAATCTTTGATTTCTTGGTCGTCGAACGTGTGGCCGGTATGATGTAAACTTGCAAATCTTGGATTCGTCACTAAAAATTACTTGATGCCACATCTCAGGGGTGTAGTGTTCGTATTTCCTGCAGAAGCGCAAACGGTCTCGAATGTTCTTTGAAGACAATCGGGGTTTGGATGCCGGTTTGCATGATGGAAGGTCAAAGGTAGTATTCAAAGGACGCATAATGGTGCGTGTTGATACATTCTGCACTACCGCAACTAGATTTGCTTTGACTTCAGAAGATAAAGAGAATGGTTGATTGACGACGTAACGATGAATGATTCTGTCAGTCATAGGGGTTGTCACTTTTGGTCTTCCAGACCGCTTGCGAGAGGAAAAATTTTTGCAGTTGCTGATAGCGATTAACACTTCTGGATACCGAAAATACTGACATGCCATTCTAACAGCTATACTGCGATAATGGTACCGCTCTTCGTACAAGATATGAATTTGAGCACGTTTTGTTGGTGAAATTTGACTACCACGGTCCATATTTCAAACTATAATGATAGTGCTTTTTCAGTGAAAATGTATTGTGTGCAAATCTAAAGTTGTGTTAATTTGATTAACTAAATGAATCTGTTGTAAATTCTAAAAAAAACTTTGGAATTCCAGGAATTTTACGAAGTTTCCAGGAAATAGCATAAAACACGCTTAAGTCAGGTTACCGTTCCCAAAATTTTGGCCAGTAGTATATATATATATATATATATACTACTACTACTACTACTACTAAATGTCTTCTATTCGCTATTAATATAACGATCTATAAATTTAACAAAAATAAGTTATTTATAAAAAGTTCTTATTATTCTGCAATTATTGCAGAAACAAGATAAAAACCAGGAGCAAACATTATCAGTGGTGAAATACTCCTTAACATGAAATTCCATGAATCTGATAAGTTGGTTTTTAAATGCATAAGGTTTATCGAAAATATCAACAGAAGTATTGATTATTATGTAATTGGCCATGTAGATTACTCGATCCCAAAAATTATTATGTGAACTAATCTTTTTACATTTACGTATGGTAAATAAGTTTCTTGAATTTTTTCTTGATTCTCTTGAATTAGTTAAGCACACATAATCATAGGGATTTACTTTGTATAATCCATTTAAAAGCTTGTTAAAATATAGTAGGTCATATAATTGGAATTGGATAGCAATTGGAAAAATTTTTAATTTAAATATGCAACTATATCAATTCTGTCCTTAGAATTAAATACCCAATGAAGGCATCTCTTTTGAAATCTTTCCATTGCTTGAAATTGGACTCTAGAAGGCCACCAGCATTGAGAAGCATATGTTAAAATGGATAAAATGCAGCTTTTATAAATTTTCAATTTGGTATTAAAATTAGTGACAATTGGCACATTTCTTCTTACAAAGAATAAAATGCGTAATCCTTGTTGCATAACATTTTCAAAGTGAGCATTCCATTTCAAATTATGTGAAATGATCAGACCAAGATCTTTTACTGTATCCACAGATGGTATATTACTGTTTCCTATAGTTAGANATATATATATATATATATATATATATATATAGCTGAATATTATTGTAATTTAAATTGCATATCTCGCAGAATAATAATTTTACAGATTTAGTACAAAATACCATAAATGTCCCATCCCAATGCAAATCTTTTGCAAGTATATTTTGGGAAAATTTAAGAAATTATTCACTATCAGTTTTGTAGCGTCATTTATTGTTGAAACGCCGTTATTTTGTTTTCCAAACCGGTAAGGTAGACGAGCCTAATAAAGCAACGAAATGATTCTTGATTTTTGATTGGGCTATAATAACGCAAACTAACCACACTGGTAGATGCATGTGAGAAAAATAGAAAGAGAAAAACAGAATCGCTTGAAAAGGAAATGGAAAACATATTTAAAATAACCACGTTAAACGGACCCTGACTCGGCGAGGAGGACAAGAAGTTCTATCAGCAACAAAATAATTACAAAGTGTGAGTAGGCTTTAGGACTATCATCACAGAAAAAGGCAACAATTTGAAAACGTATTCAGATTTTCAGAAACAAATTCATATGACAATAATAAAACGTTTTAGAGCGTTTTTTAATATTTAGACACAAATTGCTAGTAAGGTTCCCATAAGAAGTGATTAATTCTTCACATAGAATTTATTGCAGTATATACACGTGATTTAGCAGCCCTAAACGCATATAGCAGAGGGCAAAAGCGCACAACCTTTGTCTACAGTCCTCCTCTAGGGAGATGGCAGACGCCCGACCGCCCCCTTGTCTAGGCCCTTGCTCCTAGATTGTTTCCTCACTACATGTAAATTTAATTGCTTTGTGGAATGTATTTTAACATTTTATTAACAGCTTGAATATAGACAATAATATAAATAATTATAAATTTGATTAAGTGCATTCAATACAGAACTAAATTTATTAAAGTAGGAGAAGCCATATCCTTTCTTGCAAGTAAGCAACTTTGCTACATTGAGATTTGCAACTTCTTGTTCATTATAAAGCACTAAAAAAAATTAAATTTGCAAGTTAGGGAAACATAGAAAAATTCTAAATGACCAGAATATTTTAGTTTTATTATTTAGATATGATCATACAATTAATGGTATTGGTTTCACTTTCTTGCATTATAATCTCAAACGAAGATAACCGAAGTGATGAACTATTTACATTACTGAGAGCCTCAAAACATCTACTCCATAAAGAAATTATCTTAGCACAATTTCATTTTATTCGCCAACAATTGTGTGGTTTGAGATGTTTACAAGTTCTTGAATGTTATGGGTTCACCTTCTTTGAAAATCAAGGCTTCTGCATAATGCATAATTACCTGATTGTATTAGATGATAGGGTTGAATTTTATTCTGAGCGCAACAATTTTTCCAATATTTGGAGAATAGACTTCTACAGTTTTAAACTAGTGAGTGTTTTATAAAAGTTTTGGCAATATATGCATCAACTTTCAAAATGTTTGCTTCAAGTATGATAATCTCTTGCGTGCGTTCAGGATTTTTGCAGATATATGACTGTGTAGTTATCAGTTATCATATATGAATATGAGTGCAAATTTATACACATAATTTTCAAAAGTCTTTATACACTTTTTGCAAATATTGGTAACATTTTGTTTTCTTAAAAAGGTTAAAGATTTTTTTCAAACTAGCAAATTTCTTGTAAAGTTTTTGCTAAAAATTTCATAACCAAGTCGCAATCTTAAATACAATGAATATTACGAAATTCATAGAATTCCACTGCTTTGAATTGATCATAATTTATATATACTTGAAATTAGATTAAAATGCAATTGATATCAACATAAAAAACGGTTAAATTTTAATTAAATATTTACGAACCGAAGCTGAACCTACAGCATAATTCAAGATTTGAATAACATTTGTACCATTTAAATTCAAAAAGACCAATTTCTTTGCTTCATGTGGCTTCTTTTTATTTAAATAAAATGTATTATTAGTCTAATCTAAATATAGCGAAATGCTTTGTGGCTGCAATATTATACATGCGTAGTAAGAATAGATATATTTAGCAGAGTATCAATAACAAAAAATTATACTAAATTCAGGAAACATTGGTACATTGTCAAATTATGCAGTTTGTCAATTAAAACATTCTTCTGTACTCCATGATTGGTAACTAATAAAATGAATAGATTTCCTAAGCCTGAAAAGATAAGAATAATATTTTACAACCAAGAAGCTACCAGAAATTATTCCATAGATATCCAAAGTATAAAGAAACGCTTTAACTTACTTTATGTAATTTAGTGCAAATCTGATGAGTGCGCAAATGAAAGATTCTTAGGTAAACATTCTTTAAATATATTGTTTTGAATAAATATTTTATTTAGGGCTTTGTAAAGAAGGTATTTTCAAGTTAGAAGAGTGCGATTTCATAACAGGCAATGGCATTGAATATAAAAGAAAAATTGGTGTTCATAAAGAGCTTATGGATTTTTGTAATAAATATATTGATGAAACCCGAAATGTTTATTGCTTGCAAGATGGACCAAGCTATGGGAAAACACATGACGATAACGATTTAGTTGAGAGCTGTTTTCGAGAAAGGGCCTCATTCATTTCCATAAAAGAGTGGTATAACGTGGTTTTGGATAAATTTCAGTTTACCTTTGGGAACAAAAGCTGTCAATATGGCATACATGAAGTTGGGCCCACTTATACCCACTATATTTTTGAAGAAAACCCTGTAATTGGATACCATATTGGCTTTGCAATTTGGAGTAATAGTGTTTCAATTTCAACTTTAGCATTGATTCGAAAGAATAATGAAATCAGTGGACGAAATCCTCCATCTGAGGAAGTATTTATAAAATTTGATGATAACTGCAAGTTGAAATCATTTTCAACGGAGCTTAGAAATGTCATGATAGGAATTAAAATCCACACGCTTTGCAGCAAATTGAGAACCTAGTATCTCAAAAGTATAAAGTTAAATATAAATATGCGATTTTTCATTGGTCGTATGGGGCAATTTTACATGTTTTAAATATATATACTATGCATTTTATGCAGCAAGATTGTTCAAGAATATTACAATTTTGTAAAAGTTTACTAATGCGAGTTCCCTCCTATAAGTTCTAGTATTCAAGATTTTTTTCTGGAAAAAGAATACTTGCCAAGCTTATTTTGTTTATAGACTCACTTATTGAAGTTAAATAGTGTTTATTCCTCTTCATAAATTCAACATGAACTACTTGCAAAATGAATCAAAATTATACATATAATCTTTTTGTACTAAAATAATGGTTAGAATTTGCAACAGAAATCAAATGTGCGTATGGATTTGATAGCACAGATGTCTATTTTCAAAAATAAAAATAAATTTTGTTTAACTTAGGCAAATTATAAATTTTCAAAATTGGTTTAAATTTTTAAAATATCTGTCATGCTCGATTACACCAGCATCCGAAATAGGATGATATTTCAGAATATATAGGCTTAATTTGTGGACGAATTTTAAAAAAATATATTATCATGTCTAGTAGTGATGTGCGGGTAGTGCTTATTTAATGCCGCACAAGCCTAACAAAAATTACTTTATTACCCGGACCCACCCGTACCAGAAATGTTTTATCCGTACCGCTCAAATCCGAAAATGCAATTTTCTTTGCTGCTATTATGAACAATTTGAAAATTTCAGCAACATTTCGAATACAAGTCATATTCATTATACACGATTTTTTCAAGATTTTATTCGTAAAATTGATGTAACTCAAAATGTAGAATGAAAAGTGTACGCGTACCCAATAAAAAGTAAGCGTACCCGCCTGTAACTTCGGTTCTGAGCGCTTATTACCCATACCCAGACAACACTAATGTCTGGTATCAGCCAGCAATTTAAACGCATTGCAGGTATCATTGTACCATTTAATCTAAAACTAAAACTATTGAATAATTTTCACACGTTCACTTTGAATGCAAAAATGATAAAACTTTGGACATATTGAGAAATTTTGTTTCAAGGTCTTTCTAGTTGTCCCTTTGGAGAGACATTTTCTCGAAGAATTTTCCTCCTCATGAAATGAGAATTTTCAGTTTCTATGTGACATCGCATTCCCATGAGAAACCTGACAATGTATAGTATCGTGTTTTTGACATACTCTTCGCTTACATGAATAATTCTTAGATGCAACGCAATTGTATGAACTGCTAGCTGTAGATTCTTATATCAACAGACGTTTAATGCTCATCACAATCTTTTCCTGCTTAATATAAACTTTTAATTAGCAAAATTCCCATTGTTGTCTCAGCCATCAAAATGCTGAGCTGTGAGAAATATGCAGTAGTTGGCTGATTGGTGCTCAGACCTAACTTCTGATAAAGCCCTAAATTAAAATCAATGCAGTAGAAGAAATCCAACTTTTCAATTTACTATTTCTAAATAAAGAATAAAAAATTATTTCAAATGTCGCAGTTCTTCAGATGGTCCCATAATTTATATACACAATTTTTCGAATATTTGCTTTGCGATTTATTTATAACTAAGATTATGAATTATTATTATGATATATGTTCTTGCCTCAAAGCAGTGTATCAAAGTATGACTTCAATTAACGGTATTTCGCAAAACTGAGAAGTTGTAAACAATTCGAGTTCCTAAAAATGCTAGGAGATATTGAAGAAGTATGGACTGGAAAACATTGTAAATAAAATTAAATTCTAGTACAGTTTTTCACGGGTTTCCTGCTGCGTGACGTTTTCACGAAACAACTAACACAACGCAACAGTACAAGGCTGTTACGTCACACAACATACACAACACAACACAACAAAATAATAAGTTACACAATGCTTACAATTTGAGTAATACTATGAAAATTAATATTAAGCATTTATATGTAATTAAATTTACAAGTTATTTTTAATGATGGGAAAATGATTTCAAGTCTTGCGGTATTGAATGAACAGGTCGATCCCCAAGACCTTATGCCTTTATATTTACTGTTGGAGATACCTAAAAGGAATAGTCTACAGATAAACCCGATCAACTTAAAGCAGCTAGCCAAAAAGAAATTCAGTAAATTGAACCACGTCTTACCAATGCCGTAATGAGCAGTTTGCATGTTCGTGTCAATACCTGTTTGCTTTCAGGAGGGCTGGACATTAAAATGTTGTATTTACAAAGTAACTAATTATAACTAGTATGTTTCAGGATTTCCTTAATGCTTTGTTCAATAAAATCCATCGAATAATTAGGGCATTGTTAAGGTTTTTGGGTCCCATTGTTAAATTTTACCCAGTATAAGAAAACGTGCATGACATGTATTCGGAAGATATCTAATAAAACAACTTGTCTTCTAAAATCAATAACTATTAAGAGAGGAAAAAAACTGAACGTAATTTCATGACTGGATATTTCAATAATCCAGTTAAATATGAAAATTAGTAATTATTTCTATAATTTCCATGAAGCTAGGAACAATTTATCACACCAGCCTCGTTTCATTTAGAAAAAACTATTATCTATGAAAAAATATAAGCGAGAATATATACGAACATTTTATCAATTAAATTTGAATGAAAGCAATTAGCAATGATTCGAAATGAAAGCATCCTCATCCTTCTTATAAACCCTAACAAAATTTTCATTTTTATTACACATAAAAGGAAGTAAATCTTGCAGTAACACATGTGAAAAGACTTAACGATTTTAAAATTCAGAAATTAAGGAAGTCTGGATTGAATCCCAGCGCTTGCAAATTCACACGAGCTAGGTCCAGACGATGGAAAAAGAATGAAATCTATTCGTTACGATTCCGTTAAGAGCTCAATGATTAATATACATGTTGTCTGACGGTAGAAGTCCGTACATTCAGTTTAACTTTAGTAATGCTAGAAATTTCAGTTATGACTTTTAAAAAATATATCGTAAACCTGCTATTTTCAGGCATATTTCAAAATCACATTCATATTAATAACCTAAAAATGTTATTATACTTTCTATATATTACATTACATAAATAAAAATAACAGAGTTTTTGGAAAATTTTAAATTAAAAAATATAATATATGAGTGCGGTTTATTTTGAAATGCTGGATTTTTACGCCTCACATAACATGTTGTGTTGTGTACACAACACAAAACGGCAAGCCTGGAACTGGGTCATTGCTTGAGGGCAAAAACGGGAAGAAAATACGTAAAGCACACAAATTCAAGAAAATATTTAAAATTTGCACAAATATTATTTTCGCACTAAATTGCATAAAAAATTCCATTATTGTAAGCGCATTAATTATTGAGGCATTCGAATCAGTCAACAATCCATTACAATGACTGTAGATTTTCCAGTTAACATATGTGAAGGTTATTACAAAAATTGCCATCAATAAATTTTATGTGTACATTATATAGAAATATTCAAAATTGTTTATAATAATTTGAAATGTATACAGTACTTAATAAATTCGAATTTTAAGAACAGTGAGTATTATCTTCTTAGAAACATTTTCTATGTACAATAGATGGGCCTGATTCATCGTATTCCTGTTTGCTGATCCACATCTGTTGAAATGTTGAGAGTGACGCTAAAATGGACCCACCAATCCATACAGAATATTTTCGTTCCGGTGGGGCAATAATCTTAATCTTCATTGAAGGAGGAGCAAGAGACGTAATTTCTTTTTGCATTCTGTCCGCTATACCTGGGAACATAGTGGAACCACCTGATAAAACTACATTTGCATATAAGTCTTTGCGAATGTCAACATCACATTTCATAATTGAGTTATATGTTGTTTCGTGAATACCCGCATTTTCCATTCCATTGAATGCTGGTTGTAAAAGGATTTCTGGACATCTAAACCTTTCATTTCCAATAGTTATGATTTGCCCATCAGGAAGCTCGTAACTTTTTTCAAGACTAGAAGTTGATGCAGCAGTTTGCATTTCTTGTTCGAAGTCCAAGCTTACATAGCAAAGTTTCTCCTTGATATCACGAACTATTTCTCTTTCAGCTGTGGTCGTAAAAGAATAACCTCTTTCTGTCAAGATCTTCATCAAGTAGTCAGTTAGATCACGACCAGCAAGATCCAATCGGAGAATGGCATGAGGCAACGAGTAGCCTTCATATATTGGAACTGTATGAGAAACCCCATCACCAGAATCGAAAACGATCCCAGTTGTACGACCAGAAGCATATAGAGATAACACCGCCTGAATATTCACATACATTGCAGGGCTGTTGAACGTCTCAAACATGATTTGAGTCATCTTCTCACGATTTGCTTTCGGATTCAACGGAGCTTCAGTTAACAATACTGGATGCTCTTCTGGAGCAACTCTTAGTTCATTGTAAAACGTATGATGCCATATTTTCTCCATGTCATCCCAATTGTTGACAATTCCATGCTCAATCGGATATTTTAAAGTAAGAAGACCACGCTTGCTCTGTGCCTCATCACCAACATAGCTATCTTTTTGGCCCATGCCTACCATTACTGCTTGATGACGAGGTCGCCCAACAATTGACGGGAAGACTGCTCTAGGGGCATCATCCCCAGCAAATCCAGCTTTGCACATACCAGAACCATTGTCAATAACTAAAGCTGCTACGTCTTCATCCATCTCTTAGTCGCTTGTGATGCAAATGAATCTTGATTTATTGCGGCTGGCATGCAAACTACTCGAAATATTTTCAGCGAAATCAACATCCAATTTAAAGAATATTTACCAAATATGGCATTAAAATTGCAAAAATGCTATTGCTTAACCTATGAGTGATTTGGAACTTTCCAGAACATTGGAGTTTCTATAGAGGGCATGCATGATGCTGTGCATTAAAAATTAAATCATGGGTGACGTTGTAATACAGAAATTCAACTGTATCTAGTTTATTCTGCATGACTAAATTAAACACGAGCAAAACCTGGAATTTTGGTGGTTTATTTTAAAACACCCAAATTTAATTACCATCGTTGGCTAAGTTATTATATGTTTGAAATATCCCACTCTGATCCTCTTTCTATCAGGAAAAACAGCAAAAGATATTTACGAAAAGCAAAGTCCCTTGCTCCAACAGTACCATTTTAATGGAATGTTATATTATTTCGAGTTAAGATACAAAATGATTGTGATAATGATGAAAATTTGCATTTGGTATCAATTTTACTCTATTCCAGAAGCTTGATTAATTTTGATTCTGCTGCACACCACATATAATATTGCTCTTAGTTAGTTTGCAAGTGTTTTATACCTTTTGATTCTTTGATCTAAAACAAGGACTCTAAATTGGTAAATATGTTACTATTACCAGCGAAGGTCAGTTACACCGTTCCCGTTAGTGAAAATTACCGCTAAAACGTTGCAGTCTGTACTCCCGAAAAGGTTTTCTACTAATTAGTTTAAATTAAAGAAATCTCAGTTGTCGTCAATTTGTATAATTGTAATTTCATCTTCATTAAATAGGTACATGGTACGTAGTAAATCTATAGGACTGCAGTAATAAAAGTATTGATGCAAAAATTTATTTGGTTCAAACAAGATCTTGTTCACGTTTATTAAGCCCAAAGAAACAGACATTTTGGCATCCTCTGGACATAAAGCTTGAGGGATAGGTTACTAAAGTGTGCGGCACAGAAAAGAAATCTACAGCAGTCATATATAACGTAGTGAAAGTCACTTAGGCCTATTCTTGCTGCATCCCTATGTAAATTACTGCGACATTTTTTCTTCGGAAGCACAAATTTTTCAAATGTTTAGATATAGAAGTATTTTATCTGCAACAACACTGAAATTTCGCCATTAAATTAACTCAATGTCATCATCTGGTTTTTATATCAACGATATAGACCACCGAACTCTCAACGTGTTTCAAATTATTCATTCTAAGGGCTTTTTGCGAATTTTAAAAGATTTCTCATAGGTAGGTTTAAATGACCCAAAATTTTTTAGATTCTAAAGTTAGCAGGTAATTGAATGTGATCATCACGACATGAGCACAGCACGGTACGATATAAAGCAAGGCACGGTTCCATCTCTGCTAAAATATGCAACACGTATCCGCCTCAAGCCGGTAATTATTGAAGTTCCCGCATCAAGCATTTGCTTTAACTGACAAAACCTTTAATTTGAACTTTAATAAATGAATATATATTAAACAGTTGAGTGATAAACTGATATAACTGGGCCAATGTCATCTTCTTCTGAACCACTTGCTTCATTCAGTTATTTTGAGTTAACTTGGTCATGGTCATACAGTCTTAAAAATTTACCACTGACATATTCCCATCTTGAGCCAGTATTAAGCCACCATTTGTTTCTACTTTCTACTGTTTATTGGCAGTAAGTTAATTCGACAAAAAAACTACAATATAATTATACAGTATATTGATTTTCAAAGAAATATTTTTTATGGCTAAAGTTCAAAGTTCAGAGAAGAATTTGAGTTTGAATTTTTTAAAGTAATAATATTAATAACCAAGAATATAGA
>CABFPE010000283.1:87765-99402 GCA_900660155.1 Hofstenia miamia | reverse complement strand
TCAGCATTAAGCCACCATTTGTTTCTACTTTATACTGTTTATTGGCAGTAAGTTAATTCGACAAAAAAACTACAATATAATTATACAGTATATTGATTTTCAAAGAAATATTTTTTATGGCTAAAGTTCAAAGTTCAGAGAAGAATTTGAGTTTGAATTTTTTAAAGTAATAATATTAATAACCAAGAATATAGAAATGATAGGCTTCCATCCTTAATATGTTTCTGAAAAAAAACATATACAAATATAAGTCATTGAACTCTCACACTTAGAGTGTTTTCGTAATGAGTCATGGTAGCTTTGATTTCAAACAGAAATGGAGGTAAAATGAAGTCAATTTAATTTCAAAATAATTTTCCATCTACACTACTAAATTCATCCACTAGAGGGCTAATAAATCTTAAATTAAATTTCGTGTAATGGAAGTTTTGCGGAAATTTTTTTAAATGTCCGCTCATAATCATAATAAAAGATTATCAGGTCAATCAAAAGGGAATTTCTTTTGTGGGTTGGCAATTGCAGACAGAAGCCGTCTATCTTCAGGCAGCGCTGAAACACTTGAAATATTGTATTCATATTAAATAAAGAATTATGATATAAGTTTTAATTTTTCAATATTAGCAAACTAAAATTGAAATCAGAATCATTTCGAATAGCAACTTAATATTTTTTGAAATTCCGATCAGATCCGAATCTTAAAGCTTCGGATTCAGATCTGATCGGGCATTAATATTTTGGAATCGATTCCATGTCTGTCCTTCTTTGAATAGTTAGCATTTTAACAAGTGCTTATTATCAATTAAATGAGAGCATATTCCGTAAAAGATAATTAAAATTCTCATGATTGCCAAATTCCATAATAGGCTCAAAGGAAATTGCTTGAAAATGTGGGAAATGGTTAATTACAATTCAATTGTACACGAGCAAAGCTATTTTGAAAGTACTCTGACACCACCACCACCAAGTCAGATTGTGTAAATAGTAAATCTTCTTATGTATGTCTTAGGCTATTCTAATACATAGAACTGTAAAGAGAATGTGAAGATTAGAATTAGAAAATTAATTGTAGAAAACATAAATGATTACAAAGTACCATACCATTTATAAAATAAATTATAATGCGAATTTTACACTACCAGAAATAATTAATTATGCATATATTATTCTAGTAATATTAAATGAAAAAGGCACGCATCCAATATTTTCAAAGTAATAATCATCAGTGCTTGCTTGCAGAGGCATACACATGATTTATTTGATAAGAAGTTCAATAGATTAAATTAAGCTGCAATCTAAAGAATTTCCCCAAAAGTATTCCAGGTGCCCAGCCCATTTTATCTCAGAGTGCAGTAATCAATCCTAAAGTGGCTTTTCAGTGTGCAAGATAGTTTATTGTTCTGTTGTCAAATCAGTTACTTGAAACTGTATATGTATATTAATTTGACTTTTGTATTTTCTTGAAGAATTAACTCTAGGGTTTCAATAAAAAATTTGTCAGCAGGACATCTATATATATATATGAAAATATTAGATTACTGAGCTTCATAGATGCGACCGGTTTCGATTCAAAATCTTTTTCAGAACAAATTTGGAAGGAAAATTAATTACAATTAACTACACTTAAAATTAATTAAAATTACATGCATTAGAAAATGTTCATGTTAAGACAACTTTTCTGTTTATTCACCAATTTTGATCTTATTTCATTCTTTATACATGCATATAAATTTGTTCCTAAAAAGATTTTGAATCGAAACCGGTCGCATATATATATATATATATATATATNGATGCAGGAAACATTAACTTCTTCCTAAGATGAATCAGCACAGACGACAAAACTCTTATCAATAGGAATGTCCTTCCTAAAACAACTGACATACTGAGAACAATTCAAAAATTAGATACAGAAATGGTGCTACATCAAAGAGAGAGAAAGTGAAATGGGGTAAGGAATTTGTGCAACACAGACGGAGGCAATGCTACAATTAATAAACATAATTCAGCTCCAAACAAATAGCGTAGAAGTGAGCATAGCAGTAAAAATAATTTTTACTGAATTAAGCAATGTAATGGTTACGTCCAGGGCTGTACTCCTAAGTAATTAGCAAGGGGGACTCTTATCTTGAGTTTTTTATTTTTATGATAGATTTTGACCATAATTTATATTCTCAACAAATATAATCTAAAACTCGAATACTAATATAAATTTAACAAGGAGGGCTGCTCCTCCATTCTAATTTAACAAGGTGAGCTGAGCCACCCTGAGCAACCTCCTCGAGTACAGCCCTGGTTACGTTATAATACTAAATCTTCAAGAATTGAACTTCACAATAGGGAGCTTTTTGTAGACATTCACTAATTCATGAAAGATGGCTTGCGGTTGTCATTTTGCGTATATTTTATGCCACTAAACCATTCTCAATTCATCAAACAAGCATACGTGGATGATTCTAAACTTTAAGGGGTGGTTTTGCACATACTTTTCAGTTTGTAAACATTTGAATGAAAAATTTGAGCATACTTATGTGATTCACCACTTTTGGCTAACTTTGCAAGCAATGTAAATGATGATATAGTTGAGTAATTCAAAGTTAATTAACTGTAAACTTAATGAGATGAATAAAGCATAGATGAGTTTATGACAGTCATAAAGTCAAGTTAGCATTTTTAACAATTTTCATCACTAAATATGTTTATAAATCGGTATATTATTTTCTAAATTTCAATAAAACGGCCAACCAATTAATCAAGCATTAGCAGAATAGGTCGACATCGACATATGAATTTCAACTTAGACATAAACCAAGTTAATTGCTCTGACAAGGAAGGCACACTAACAAGACCAGCAGATGTGCTTGTTCCTACGTGGAGTCAACGTCATTAATCCGCTCAACAATAATTTCATTTCAGGAGCGAGTTTGTCAGCATATCAATGTCTGGAAAAGGCTGAAGAAAAAACATCAACAAAATGATATGAAATGCAGAGAATTAAACTAACGATGTGTGCAAATTGTTGTTACACCATATGGCGCTTTGGGTACAAAATGAAAAACAGCTTTGAGGAACATTGCAAAAAGAATCGCAATCCGTTCACACCTAACACCAGCCAAAGCACTGAAATCCACTTTTATAAGATTATCAATGACAATCGCGCGTTGCACAGCTAGGGCAATTGTATCACGACTTCCAATTGACTACTAAAGCTTATACGTCAGGAAACACAAGAAACATTGAAAACTAAAGAAAAAGTGCAATGGCATCCATCCTATTAAAATAATAACATAAAAATGACAATTCAATCTAATGTTTAAAAAATTTAGATTTTAGAGCATGTACATGTAAATGTATTATGTAAATTGTAAATTTGTATTTAATTTATAAAGCAGATTGTTACAAAGATATGTATTTAAAGAATAGAAGCTCTGACAATGATATAATTTCTCAGATTCTCACCAAATGATTTTCTATGTGCAAACTAAATACGTGATGTACGTTAGCTCTCTGCTTTAATACCATAAATCCATACGTCTTTCAACGAATAGGAGTTGGTAGTAGAAACTTTTGTCTAGAATAACCAAAGCACGCATTTCATACAGCTATATTAAATGTTCACATAATGACAACTATTATGCACATTACATTAATGAATGATAGTTATTGATGTCTTTTAACATTGTAAGTCAATGAAAATTTTGAAATATGATNATATATATATATATATATGCAGGAAACATTAACTTCTTCCTAAGATGAATCAGCACAGACGACAAAACTCTTATCAATAGGAATGTCCTTCCTAAAACAACTGACATACTGAGAACAATTCAAAAATTAGATACAGAAATGGTGCTACATCAAAGAGAGAGAAAGTGAAATGGGGTAAGGAATTTGTGCAACACAGACGGAGGCAATGCTACAATTAATAAACATAATTCAGCTCCAAACAAATAGCGTAGAAGTGAGCATAGCAGTAAAAATAATTTTTACTGAATTAAGCAATGTAATGGTTACGTCCAGGGCTGTACTCCTAAGTAATTAGCAAGGGGGACTCTTATCTTGAGTTTTTTATTTTTATGATAGATTTTGACCATAATTTATATTCTCAACAAATATAATCTAAAACTCGAATACTAATATAAATTTAACAAGGAGGGCTGCTCCTCCATTCTAATTTAACAAGGTGAGCTGAGCCACCCTGAGCAACCTCCTCGAGTACAGCCCTGGTTACGTTATAATACTAAATCTTCAAGAATTGAACTTCACAATAGGGAGCTTTTTGTAGACATTCACTAATTCATGAAAGATGGCTTGCGGTTGTCATTTTGCGTATATTTTATGCCACTAAACCATTCTCAATTCATCAAACAAGCATACGTGGATGATTCTAAACTTTAAGGGGTGGTTTTGCACATACTTTTCAGTTTGTAAACATTTGAATGAAAAATTTGAGCATACTTATGTGATTCACCACTTTTGGCTAACTTTGCAAGCAATGTAAATGATGATATAGTTGAGTAATTCAAAGTTAATTAACTGTAAACTTAATGAGATGAATAAAGCATAGATGAGTTTATGACAGTCATAAAGTCAAGTTAGCATTTTTAACAATTTTCATCACTAAATATGTTTATAAATCGGTATATTATTTTCTAAATTTCAATAAAACGGCCAACCAATTAATCAAGCATTAGCAGAATAGGTCGACATCGACATATGAATTTCAACTTAGACATAAACCAAGTTAATTGCTCTGACAAGGAAGGCACACTAACAAGACCAGCAGATGTGCTTGTTCCTACGTGGAGTCAACGTCATTAATCCGCTCAACAATAATTTCATTTCAGGAGCGAGTTTGTCAGCATATCAATGTCTGGAAAAGGCTGAAGAAAAAACATCAACAAAATGATATGAAATGCAGAGAATTAAACTAACGATGTGTGCAAATTGTTGTTACACCATATGGCGCTTTGGGTACAAAATGAAAAACAGCTTTGAGGAACATTGCAAAAAGAATCGCAATCCGTTCACACCTAACACCAGCCAAAGCACTGAAATCCACTTTTATAAGATTATCAATGACAATCGCGCGTTGCACAGCTAGGGCAATTGTATCACGACTTCCAATTGACTACTAAAGCTTATACGTCAGGAAACACAAGAAACATTGAAAACTAAAGAAAAAGTGCAATGGCATCCATCCTATTAAAATAATAACATAAAAATGACAATTCAATCTAATGTTTAAAAAATTTAGATTTTAGAGCATGTACATGTAAATGTATTATGTAAATTGTAAATTTGTATTTAATTTATAAAGCAGATTGTTACAAAGATATGTATTTAAAGAATAGAAGCTCTGACAATGATATAATTTCTCAGATTCTCACCAAATGATTTTCTATGTGCAAACTAAATACGTGATGTACGTTAGCTCTCTGCTTTAATACCATAAATCCATACGTCTTTCAACGAATAGGAGTTGGTAGTAGAAACTTTTGTCTAGAATAACCAAAGCACGCATTTCATACAGCTATATTAAATGTTCACATAATGACAACTATTATGCACATTACATTAATGAATGATAGTTATTGATGTCTTTTAACATTGTAAGTCAATGAAAATTTTGAAATATGATGTATGCAAAATTTTCAACAACTTCATAACAACATAAGATAATTTTCAAATGCAACTTCCATCAATAAAACAAAAATAGTTTGGAATCATGAATAAGAATTCCAGAACTGATGTGTTTATCATTGTGAAAAATAACATGAAAAAAAGTAAATAATGCGTGCTAAGCAACTTGAAGACTATTATTAAAAATTATTGATGCTTTAAAACATAGTTGAAAATGATAGACATTATGAAGAATAAGGAAGGAAACAGTCAAATTTTTAAAAAAAAATCAAAATAGATTTTGAAAACGGTTGTTACATTCAAACAATTTTAATATATATACCGGTATATATATATATATATATATATATATATATATATAAAGAAAAATGCCAAAATTATTAAGTTAAATTAGAAAATAAAATTCCTTATGATCTAAAATATTTACAAAATTGCTGCTACTAATTGCTATAAAAGATTAGCAAAAGTAAAGAACACAATCAAGAATAATGCGAAAAGTGTTAGGTTTTATTCAAAATAACACGAAGAAAAATTATTATTAATGAAAAATTTAGCATGGATGGGATAAGTATGAGACTAGACAACAAAAAAATGTTTAGATATGTAGCGTGATTTGTATAACATATACTGATTTTAAAACAGGTATTAGAAAATATCTCAGCCTATAAATAACAGTTTGTGTTATTCACATGCATTTGGAATAATATCAATAAAAAAGAACATAATTTACAAGCATATCGAAGAATTTCAGAACTGCTGTGTAGCATTTTAAAACAAAAATCTATGCATTTTATGACATTGTACAAAACTATATAAAAACACAAAAACAAACCATAACGTGATTAAATCGCGTAGTAATGAGTAAAAACACATTTACAAAATACAAGTAATGTAGTGAACTTACATGGGACTAGCGAACTATTTCATGGAACTTGGACAAAATCTTATGAGACTAATAGCATTCTGGTTACGAGATTTGCCTACGTTTCAAAAATTGTACAGTTGTTTTCATTACATTAATTTTGGTATTTTTCGATCTTTTTGTGAACTGGGACTTTTGAAACTTGATTTTTTAAATATTCTAAAATAATGTTGGATTCCTCTTTGTTATTAATAATAGATTATTTTAGCAACCAGAAACACAATTCACAAAAGAAGATCAAAAGGAGAACACATAAATATTTATAGATTTTTGTGTTCATAACCTAATATCTCATTTGCGATGAGCTGGAATAGAAAGGAAGTCCATACAGCTCTACTTGCAGTATATAACACAGTTAAGGGATTCTTTGATGGGGCATAAAAAAATTTCTTTCTCATAGGAACACACTATTAATGCCTTTAATCAAAAATTTACCATCTTTAAACAAAATAGATGTCCTCATAATTTTAAGAAAATATTCAGATTAATTATTTGAAAAAGATAACAGCAAAGAAACCAACGAGATATCAAAATAAGAACATAGAAACAAAAATTGAAATACACTTGAAAATAAGTAACCATGATGAGAAATTAAAGAATGAGAAGTCAGAATACAAAGCTAAAAATGATATGGTTCTTGCATCACTTAAAATAAAAGATATTTAGCAGCAAAAACGATAATTGAAAAAAAACTTAGTTTCATCCCTAATTTACAAATACACACGTGATGATTGCAATAAGGCATATATCGGTGAAACTAAGCGACATCTTAAAAAATATCTGATGAGATATAGGGAGGTCATAAATATTCTAAAATTTTTGCCCATCACCATCAAATTAAGGAAGAGCAATATAAACTTTTACTTAGAACAGAACATCCAAAAATTGACAAAGCTATATATATATATATCTATATATATATATATATATATACAGTAGGTGCAAAAAGCATCCGATACAAAGGAAAAACTTTATCTAATTAAAGATCATTCAATAAAATAACATAAACACTATTCTAATGTAATTTTACATACTGTAAAAACGATATAGCTAAGTGATTCAGTTATTTCCTTGTAAAACTATTTAGATGAACAAAATATAGTGTAGTATCAAGGAAATCGAAATCAAAACGAACATTAGTGTAAGTAAAAGAAAATGTAAGTTCAAAAGTAGAACTGATGTAATGACAAATTAAACGAAAAGGTTATTTAGCGACGCAGGTCATTTTGTCTTATTCTGTTGTTAAGGGAGTCCTAGCGTTTTGGTAGTTCCAGTGTCAATATAAAAGTTACTATGAAATAGAATTAAACATTTTTTGACAAGAGTGAGTGAAAAAATAAAGTTAAGCAAATTCCTTTTCATAGTAAATTTTGATTTCATTTAAATTTGATAAAATTTAGTGACAAAACTCACCTTGAAAATCATTTTCGTAGCCAACAGAATTTCTGCACTTGTTACGGGTTTCAAATTACAAAGCAGTCAGTTTGTCCACTAAAATTTTCTCTCTCCAGATTTCTAAATTTTACTATTTTAAATGAGATAAATTGTTACAATAACATAAAAATATAATTTTTGTAAATTATTTTATTCTAAAATTTGTAATGTTGTAAAATGAGTGTAGTTTTCGTAAAACATTTCAAAAATGAATAAAAAAATAGAGTGAATGTTGAAATAAGAATTAGTAATTATTCATGTATGCAATATTTAAAAAAAATATTTAACTCAATAACGGATTTTGTTCTATCAATTATATTATTATACATGTAGCTTTGGCGTCATATTGTGATTCACATTTGGCATTTTGCAAAACTATTACAGTCTGGTAAAAGAAATTTTTTACCAATTTAGAATTTTTTTACAAAACTTTGAGTTACTATAGAAATTGAAAATGTTTTCTTCACTTTGGTATCTGAATGAACAACACATCAAATTTTTCAATGAATTTTAATGACAAAGAGTACAGAGATATGCTTAGCTAATATTAAGTTCTTGAAATTTATTTTAATTTTTTAAGAAAAGAAATTAATAACCTCTATACATGTATATATTGTAAATTATTGTAAATACTTAGACATATGACTGTATTTTTCATTAGCAATAAAGATTTTAATAATATTATTATTATTATAAATTATTATTATATTTCATACTTAGTTTGTAGATTAATTGTAACTTTTTAGCAAATACATCTATATTGCTTTGACTCTTATTATTTAATTATTATTATCCATAGATTTTGTAAGAAACATATCTGTTGTTAGAAATCACAGCAAATTCACAAAATATTGAAGAGTCAAGTTTCTTTTTCAAGTATTTTTTTAATTATTGCAACTGCAAGGGGGTTAACAGAGCAATATTGACCAATTTTGGAAATTATTCCTTGTCAATAATCGGATAAATTATTATGTTCGATTAACTGTCTCTTTTAATTAATTCAAATGTAGTTCTGACACGGCTAAGCAAATTATATTTTTGAACTGCAAAAGCAAATTTTGCCACATATGTATAGCAATTATATTTCGACCCAGCTAGCAAGAATATGCTTTACTTCCATTGACTAAAAACTGACAATATTTAATACATATCATCAGAATAAGTATAATTTCTTACAATAATCAAAATTCAATATAAATACGAGTTCAAAACTGGTAGGCGACAGGACTGTTAAATTTTAATGCGCAAGGGGCGAAAAGTTCAAGTTGAAAAAGTGAATATTTATTAATTACATTTCCATGAACTTAACACGTATTCAATGTTATTTTAAATTCTATAACTTAAGTATAAGAGTGATGTTTAAAATAGTATTAGTGGAAAATTTTTAAAAGAGTAGAACAGTTAAAACATAACAAGATCATATTAGTAATATAATAGGATTTGGCGCATTTTTGTTTTACATAACTTTGTAAGTTGGTGACAAGCAAATTTGATTCATTTTCTTTGTTAATGAAAAATACCATAATTTTATTAATGCCATATAAATTTACTTAAAATAAATTATGGAAACCTTCATGGATATGGTACTTTTTTCAGATCATTTTTTCAGAATAGAATTGCTACCTTATGAAACAATTACACATCAAGTATTGAAATACCAATATTAGATCATAGCACTATATTCTTTGAAAAACTTAACAAAAACAAAAATATAATACACTAGATATCACTAATGTATAAAATACTGCACATGTTACTCCCATCAATGACTTTCTTTTGTGATGCCTAAACTAGCTTTACGCCCAGAGCATTTCCTGATTTAGTGCTTAATAATTTTGAAAAATGCAACTGTGCATAATGCAAATATGGAAGCATAAAATGAAATTAGCAATTTTAATATGATTTTAATGAACATTATAGCTTAAATAATACTACAGATACATTGTAAATTTGCATAGTAAACTTTCTATTGATCGTTCTTGTCTTAATTATGCTCGTAATACCATTTCTTGCATTTGTGTATCATGTGTAGAAGATTTTCAGCTCCCTACTGATGTTAAGAACATAGTATTTCTAAGTCTCTTAAGAAAATTTGAGAAATATTTATTTTCACAGCGCAAGAGACATGGGTAAAAATGGAATATCTGAAAAAGAATTTTAATCATATATCTATAAAAACAACTTGAATGAGGATAATTGTATTAAATTTTTGTGCACAATGATATTTTATGTTTTACTGTTGAACATAGTATATGAGCTATAAGAAGTATTTCTATTGAAAAGAGCTCGAAGTATTTTGTACAAAAATATCCTAATTGGCAGACACCCATCAAGAAATTCTATGCAATCTAGCCGTTTTATAACATGCAAGTAGAATTTGGTGCACACAATATATTAATAATTTCCATCTGTTTTTGAATAGCAATAGTTTTATCTATGCTAGCTAAAGAACGAAAATAAACACCAAGAGCATTGCCAAATTCATTGGCATTTGCCGTTGTCGTCTCGTGAAAACTTCCATTAGTTTTTTTGCTTTTGAATGCCACCTTTAATCTTCTTTGTTTGCAGCGAATTTTTTGTGGAAATGGGTAACATAAATTAGGAGTTAGGTTCTCATCTGCGATATTTTCAAGCTTCATATGGAGACACTAAAACATGATTAAGTTAACTTTTGATTGCTAATTGGACAATTCAAAAACAATACATAGCATAATAAGCAAATATCTAACAATTAGTAGACTCCTAATATATTTTCGAATTATTTTATATACTTCACATAATCTATCACTTATATTTGACATAATTTGACATAATTAAACACTTAATGATAAATTTTATTAAACTTGCCATTCTCAGGTTGACAAAGATTTTTATATGATGGATTCTCTAGGGCATTGCATATTGAAAAGTTGACTTTTGGTTCTAAATTCGATTGAACTTTGTTCAATTTATCTTAAAAAATTATAACAAAACATTAAAATTTAAATTATCACAAGAATAATAAAAGAAATCCAACTCTGTAAAATATGGGTTTTGTAATTTTAGAAAATATAATATTATTTTTAATATTTACTCACATGGTTTTCTGCAAACAAATTCAAAAAACCTCGTAAAACCCTGCTTAGTTTGTGAATTACTCAAGAGTAAATCATGATTTCTGTCCTAATAAAATGTATTTTGGTACTTTTATATTGTCATAAACAATTTATCAAACTTCACATTAGGTATGTGATCATATATCAAAAATATTTTTTGTCCATGAAAATATATATGGCTCTTCTATTTTCTTACTGAACGTCGAATTAAGTTATCTCCAATTTTTCTGTGAACTATGAATATTTTTGCTTAATTTTGTCTAAATCTATATATATATATATATATATATATATATAGACGCAGATATGCAAGTATATTTATGTAATTCAACTATTTTTCTTTTTGATATTATTGTTGGACTAACAAGATAAATTTAACAAAAACAAAATATCAAACAAAAATTTCAATTAGGATAGTTGGAAATTGTGTACCAATAACATATCTATTGGTGAAAATGTTCGAATATAAATTTGAACATTTTCATGAAGGAGTACTTCTGTAGCGTTTAAAATGAATATTATATATATATATATATATATATA
>CABFPE010000283.1:0-33616 GCA_900660155.1 Hofstenia miamia | reverse complement strand
TATTGCTGTGGCTGGTAGTAGTAAAGATTAACTATTTTTTTGATATATATATATATATATATATATATATATATATATATCAATTCTAAATAAATAAACAGTCCATGCAGTTAAAATAATTGTTCGCGGAAAATAAATCTTTATATAATACATGTATATGGAAAAAACCCAAATTTCTATTACAAATAAAAAATTTACAAATTTTTGATATACTCTTTTCGGTTATTGATATGCTCATTAAAAAATTTTCAAAAGTTGTTCACATAAATGTTTTAAGAGCCTTTATGGGAAATGTTCATCAGGATAAATTACATTTCTGCTACAGAACTACAAGCTTCATCACCAAAAAGTTTATTCGTGAGGCAATATAAAAGTAAGGAAAATGAAAGAAGTTGATTAGTTGGATAGCACAGACTACCTCTATTCAGTTTATCAATATATTCATAATTGGCACAACCACTGTCTGCACTAAGACTTTTACACTTAAAAGCAACATAATCACTGACATATGCAGCAACCTATTTGACGTTATCACTTGCAAGTTCCTTTATTTCAACCGAAAATAATGGAAAACAGGTTTTGACAACGTCAATTCTGTGAGTTTGAATCAATTCCCTGAAGAAATGTAAGGATTTCGACCAGAACACTGTCGAAAGTAACCAAGCTTAGATTCTAAGACATGATAGTATGTCTGATACAAAGCACGTGATGTTTCTTTTGTTAAACTAGATTTCGTTTTATTTTTATTCACAGGTGAGATAAATAGAGCAAGCCTTACTACAAATTCCAGAAATTTACTTTGACAAGAATCTTCAGATATCATAACAGAGCGATCATCATTTCGAAATCTGATATCCGCATGTGTTGTTTGCACATTAACAATTCTTCATATTCGCACAAAGAGTTTTATGAATTGAACAGTATCAGAACTAATTTGTGCAGTTTTATCACATATTGACAAAGCTGCACCTGTTTGATCAGAAAAAACTTGTAGGCCAAGAGAAGACATCTTCGCAAGATTCTGAGGAATAAAGTAATGATAAATGATTCCAATTTGCACTGCGAGGTGTAAAATCATCAGGAAGAAAGAAAGTGAGAATTCCTGCTTTCATCCAAATTTGTCGTACATATTTGATTAGGTTAACTGTATCGTACAACAAAAATTTAGAAGATTTCAGGTCGTCATTGTTGAATGCAATCCACGGTTTTTCAGGTGTAGATGCCTGCAAATCATAACAACTCCTAAAAATATGGGCGAATATAACAAGTATGAACGGTTATATAATATATTTAAAACAATTACCTATTGACACTTAAGTTATCAGCCATAATTGCAAGGACATGGCCTCCATATGATTGAATGAGAGAGCGTGTTTCAACTACAATATTAAAAAGAAATTCCGAACAAAGACTATAAATAGAAACCAATTTAATAACAAACTTTTGCTTGAAAATAACACTTTACCATTATTACCAGAACTGTGCGAACTGGTCTTTCAACATTATCCTGAGACATTCGAAAAACACATCCACATGCACAAAATAAAGACGGTTTTATGTAGATTACATCAAAGATTAACAAACAATTTCGTGACTTTTCAGCAATGTTCTTAAAAATATTCCCAATCAATTCTAAGTCTGAATACTTATTATATGCAAATGTTAATTTCTGCAAAGTTCTAACGCTAGGAACCATAACAAATTTCCTAAGATACTTATAAAAAGATAGAGAATGTGCGTAGATTGTGAAAGCCAAAAGCATGTCATCTTGCGTGTACAACTTTGTATTTTTTGGGCTATTCATTAAATCCATTTGTTTAAGTATAAATGCATGNAGCAAAAAAAAACACTTGTTAGAGCATGACTTCTGCAGTTGCTACGTTCTCGGCATCAAATGAGTTAGATTAATTTTAGGGTACGATTAGGTGCACGAAATGTTGGAAAACTATTTATCACTGATTATTATACTTGATAGTTAGTGGAGTAAACATATGAGATTTAATACAAAATATATATATATATATTGTTAATTATTTTAGATTTTCTGTTTTTGTTGATGTAAATTGAAATAAATGAAAGGCAACACTTCTAATTTTGAATGGTTTTGACAATACCACATGTATTTTTTGTTTATCAAATGTTTACTATGTATTGCACAAAGATTTATGGATGTCATGAGTAATGTCTTATTTTATTTCAAAAAAATATTAAAACTATCTCACTATGCAGACTACTTTGTGAGATTATTCTAAAATGAGACTAAAATTACTTATCCTAAGGTTCCTAGAAAAGATAGATACTTAAAATATTTTCTATCAATGAAAATATAGTTTCAGTAATAGTATTATTATTTTTCTACACTATATATTTCTATATTTTCTATAATTACAATATTTAAAAAATGTATCGCCAAATAATTCCCAATCCAAAGCTTTCCCATAAAATTCCAATATTTTTCAATTCTTTGTCAAAGAATCAAAACAATTTTTCTATAGTAAATTTTAAATATCTTACGAAAAGATGAAAAAATTTTGCCATAAATCCGTAATCCAAATATTTACGTAAAATTGAAAGTTTTTATAACATTTGATAAAACTTTTTTAGGGAGGTGACCATTAAGAATCGTATATTTTGAAATGCTCCGGCATCAATTGAAAAGTCTATATTGAATTCATATTACTCGCGAACGTTGAATCAAGATAAACAAAATCCAAAATTTTTATTAGCATTTTTACATTTGTAAAATACTTGAAATATATATATTCATATACAGTGCTGAGGAAAAGTTGGGAATAATTGTTAAAATAAACGCTATAAACTAACTCTCAACAATTGGTTGACTTTTTGTTGCTCAGAAAAATACTAGAAACCAAGGTTATGCAACAAACTTTTTTCCGTCACTGTATATATATATATATATATATATATATATATATATTTACTTATTTATATATATAATAAATATTCTAAAAAAATATTTCATAGATATCACATCCTTGAAGTGATTCAATTTAAATTTTACAAAAAATATTATTTTAAACCATTTTTAGACAAGAAAATAATTCTCCGAGGGGCTTCCAATCATCTCTAATTGGTAACCTCCAAACACATCAGTTAAAGCACTCTTCTGTAAAGCCTTTTAAATGTGACAAATGTGATTATTCATGCTCTCATCGACGTAGTCTCCAATCACATCAGTTAAAGCACTCTGGTCTGAAGCCCTTTAGATGTAACAAATGTGATTATTCATGCTATCATCGTGGCAATCTCCAAAGACATCACTTAAAACACTCTGGTCTAAAACCTTTTAAATGTGACAAATGTGATTATTCATGCTCTCAACGTGGTAGTCTCCAATCACATCAGTTAAAGCACTCTGGTCTGAAGCCCTTTAGATGTGACAAATGTGATTATGCATGCTCTCAACGTGATCATCTCAAAACACATCAGTTAATACACTCAGGCATAAAGCCATTTAATTGTGATCAATGTGTTTATAAATGCTCTCGTTTGAATCAGCTGAAGAGACATCAGTTTATACATTCTGGTATAAAGCCTTTTAAGTGTGACAAATGTGATTATTCATGCTCTCTACGTGATAATCTCAAAACACATCAGTTAATACACTCAGGCATAAAGCCTTTTAAATGTGACATATGTGATTATTCATGCTCTCATCGATGGAGTCTCAAATCACATCAATTTAAGCACTCTGGTCTGAAGCCCTTTAGATGTAACAAATGTGATTATTCATGCTATCATCGTGGCAATCTCCGAAAACATCAGTTAATACACTCAGGCATAAAGCCTTTTAAATGTGACAAATGTGATTATTCATGCTATCACCGTAGTAGACTCCAATCACATCAGTTGAAGCACTCTGGTCTGAAGCCCTTTAGATGTGACAAATGTGATTATGCATGCTCTCAACGTGGTAATCTCACAACACATCAGTTAATACACTCAGGCATAAAGCCATTTAATTGTGATCAATGTGTTTATAAATGCTCTCGTTTGGATCAGCTGAAAAGACATCAGTTTACACACTCTGGTATAAAGCCTTTTAAATGTGACAAATGTGATTATTCGTGCTCTCTACGTGGTAATCTCAAAACACATCAGTTAATACACTCAGGCATAAAGCCTTTTAAATGCGACAAATGTGATTATTCATGTTATCAACGTGGTAGTCTCAAATCTCATCAGTTAAAACATTCTGGCATAAAACCATTTAAGTGTGATCAATGTGCTTATAAATGCTCTAGTTTGAGTCAGCTGAAAAGACATCATCGTACACACTCTGGTATAAAGCCATTTAAGAGTGATCAATGTGGTAGAAATTTTCTAGTTTGAGTCAGTTGAGACATAAGTTTGCACACTCTGATATAAAACCTTTTAAAAGTGACAAATGTGATTATTCATGCTATCAACATAGTAATCTTCAAGCACATCAGTTAAAGCGTTTTGGCATTAAGCCATTTAAATATGATCAGTGTGATCACCAGTGCTCTAATTCTAGTCACCTGAAATCATATCGTATTACTGTTTTTTATTCTGATAATTCTTAAAGAATTTTTATGAAGTTTAATCTTATATATTTCTACAGTGTTGAAAATATTTTTGTAACACATTTGCATTATTTTAATATATTATTTTATGAATTAAGAGATGGAATCCATTTGGACAAACTTTTTTATCAATTGTATATACGCGTAGTTTCACTAAAATTTAAATTTTAGTTTGGTATCAAAAAAAAGTCAAAACGCTGAACTTTTTACCCAGACCCCCACACTATGTTTAGGACTTGCAAAAATTGTGATATTATGTGTTGCTGTGTCAACCAGGATTGGCATGTTTTAAATACTGTTTAAAACAACTGTTTTTTGCAATGCTTCTTCTAAATGTTTTTTTTCATATTTATTTAGTACTTTATGGAAATTTGGGGAAATAATTTTTAGGTTTCGTTCATTTTTCTTTCATAACCGAATTTATACTGCAAAAACCTTTAAACCTGCGTTTGTTTATGTGCATGCAACGAAAAATAAATGGTGATATGTTTATCATAATTCAATATTTGCTACTATATACATTTTCAGTGAAAGTTTAGTACCTTGATGTTGACCTGTCTAAGAACAAAAAAACATTGTTTTAACATTTAAAACGATTTTTTGTTAGAAAAAATACACTTTTTGCTAACCCTGATGTCAACAACTTTGTCCTTGTAAAGTTTTATTGAAATTAATCTCAAATTTTTGTAACACTTTGGCTTCAATATTGGAAATTTCTCATTTTATTTGAAAATATTTAAAATGAGATAAGTGCCTGTCAAGATTTTTGGCAGTTGAAAATATAGTTTATTTATAACCAAGGGCGTTAAACATTTTGCATAAAATTTATATTCTAAAAAATATAGCATTAGTCTCTGCCAATGCAGTTCACTAATTCAACATGTGTCAATAGAAAACGTATCTAATGATGAGAAAATTTTTGACATTCAATCAAAGCTTTTGTATTTTGTTGCTTTGCTTTTTGTTTTTGTTTCTAACTGTACATTCATGGATCTGTTGTTTTTTGTTAAAAATTACATTATCTTCAACATATTGCATACTTATTGTGCTTTAATCATTACATACAAAATTTGGCTTAGTAAAATTAGATTAAACATGATTGGTTTTGAAACGCCCATTAAGTAAATCAAGCTTTTCATTTTGAACACGGCAGACATTACACGTGTTAGTGATAGAATTGCTAAAATAATAATAGGGGTGGCAATAGAAGAAGAGGTTCTAATATTGTTAGATTATATTAGCGGTTGAAGCAGTTAGTAGCAGTAAACCAGACAAGCTCATACTGTGTCATGTGGACAACACGCACTCCTGGTTGAACGTATTTATGATCCTGATATTGCAGAGAGCGCTTATAGATGCTAGAGGAAATCTATGGAACATGGGCATTAGTTTACTAATGCTCACAGCCAAAAAAGAAACATACTTTCTTAGCCAGCCTTAATAATGGCTGTATAGGGTTAGATGAAAAATTATTAGCAGATTTAAGTAACTATAACTCTTTGTGAGAGTGTGTATTGATTCGAGCTATATTATTTAATAATTCCTCACTCATTAGTGGGGACTACTAGTGGTGATTTGAAATATCTGCATTTTGCACATGAGGAATTTATTTAATTCAATGTGTGTGTAACGTGTGTTATGGTTTATTAGTAAATAAAACTTCAAATTAATCACTAGTGAAAAGAAAAGTAAATCTTTCTGTAATACTTCTTTATTGTCATGACACTCATTCGTTTGTTGGTCCTTAGTACACATTATTACCTCATTCAACTGGTTGTTTCTGCTGCTTCCCTCGTAGAGACTGCTCAAATTTTCCAAAAACCATTACAAGAAATTGTAGCACAAATTGTTGTAGCCCTGTAACAGCAAAACAAAATACCATAATCAATTACGTGTTAAAACTTGAAATAAATATTGTTTCTTTCATAAATGCGTTTTTGGGCCTCCAGCGTTTAAAAATCAAATATAGATAAAACTTACGGATGAATTTAGCCGAGCGTCTATTACACAAATTGCCGGAAAAAATTTGGCTTGATCTTCTTCAATATTCAATAATTAAAGGTATTTCCTTTGTTTGCACGACTTAACTCTTAAATTCATTAAATGCAAAATTGACTTGAGAAATTCAAATGATATGATCTTTACATTATTTCATAGTATTAGTGTTAACCAATTAGTATTGATGATGTAATTGAATATCTGCTAGTTGCCATTTTCATGAAATTAAATTCAAATGCATCTACTTCATTTTTCTCTCTATAAATTGACATATGGGATAAATTTTTTTACAAAATTTTGACTCTTGAACAGTTGTCTACCAACAAATTTTTTTTTGCATTGTATAGTAAACCAATAGCATTTAAACAATTGATGATGAGCCAGTTAATCTATCAATTTTAAAATATATAAATTTGTAAAAACCTGTTTCACTTACAGTTAAGCATAGTGTATAATCTATGCCACACTTTCACTAGTTATTTGATGAAGTCACATAGCATTGTTTAAATTTCTTCTAATGCTATGCCTTTTTAACAAAATCACAGAGAAACTTAATCAAATGGATGCTCAACAATGACTAGCCAACTTTATCTGTCAGGTGCTCCAAACAATTCACTACCTGGAAGATCCGCCGCTGTTCCTGTTCTAACATCAAATGCGCACTCAGATGCTCAACATTCTGTTGCTCTAGAGCAGGTTTCTTCTCCAATACAGTTCTCCAGTCAAGGTTACCAATCCTTGGTTATCTACTGGATATGAATCAGAAATTTTTTATGGATATTCATGGATTGATTTTGATCACAAATACTGACTAACAAGTAAATTCATTCATATTTATGGTAAATTTTTAAAAATTTGCAATAAACTCACAACTATTTTGTACACATCTGATGATATATGTTACACTATAGGAGCTAATTGGATTTCAGATATTCTTTTAGAGTTATGCTTATTTTCAATCTGAATAAATCACTACTGTAGTTTACAGAAACTCCTGACCATATGTATTCATTTTGAATTGATTCATATAATTTTTATTGATTCGATTGGATATTGATTGGAACATTTTCAATCCACGTCTACATGTCATCCTCTTTGGATGCGTTCATTTATCTCTGCAGCTTCAGTCCATAATTTTAAAAAGAATGCACATCCTATCACTGCTACTAATTTATGATGGTCTGATAATATTTGAGCTGATGTGAACACTTTTTTGGTTTCCATTTCTACGTCTGTTCCTTCCTTACAGTCTTGCTTGACTAAACATATATATTTATGCCAACTCATCTCTACTTCAATGGAGATACCTCTTCTTTATTGTTTAAGAATAGACAACATGTTCTTTTTAACATAAAATGGTTTTCATCCTCTTTGTGATGCATCGGATCCTTGCTTTCAGATTATTCAATTCTTACAGATGACCTTGGTTCTTCCCTCTTTTCCATGCCTTGGTCTTCTCATTTTTTTAAAATCTAATGAAGTTAAGTGGGTTGCCAGTAGTTATGGCCACAGTAAGGAGAATGCACAAAAATGATTTTGATTGATTGTGAGTTAGGTTGGTAACACCTATTCTGATTGGTCAAGTGCGAGGTCAGGGTTAATGGAGGAATTATTTTAGTGACTCATCTACTACTTGACAAATGTTTTTTTTACAGCTGCTAATGTATTTTAATTAGTGACACACCTAGCTGTCAGCACCACTAATGGGTTTTAAATAGTGATTCATGTTAGGGCCAACATATACATATCATGATGGCTCAATTTAGTTTACATTCATGGTGTGTTTTGCTATAGTGATGTTACATGATTTTGGTTGCTATACCACACATTATTCACATGGCTTACCACCACGTGTTTTATAATACCATGCTGCAAAAAATTTCCATCATTACATGCAAAAGGATGCACATTGTTTTTCAAATACATTGATATTTCATTGTAAAAAAATTCCTTAAATTGAATTCATTTCTCACAAAACAGGGAAAATATTTGCTATACTTAAAGGCACAATACATAATAAAAGCAACCTACATTTTCAGAAAGAGTAAAACATGGTTTATGTATAAAACTAAAAATTTGCTTCCTAAAATTTATTCATGCAATGATATTAATAAAACATATATACAAACTTGTTTTCAAAATACAAAATTGTTATATATTAGATTTTACACAGTGATCTTTTCCTTACACTTCTTTATATTTTATATGAATTTTTCAGGTTGTACACATTTGCTGACCAATGCATCTTTTCACAACTTTTCCACATTGTTCAATTTTTGAACACATTTGTAGACTGATATGTGTTTATTGAATCACACACAATTTTTCAGATTGTCTATGTTTGTTGACTGATGCATCTTTTCTTTAATTTTCCATGTTTTTTTTCACTCTTTCTTGTTTTTATGACTTTACATGGCTGTATACATTACATGAGTTTTCCGACTTTGATTGCTTTTCTCGACTTACACACTATTCCTAAAATTTATTTGGTTTATAGGCTTTGTTTTCATGATTGTATGCATCACAGAGTGTCTACAATCAATTTGAGTTTCAATAATAATTCAACATTCATAATTTGCATTGTTAGTTAAAAAAAATATTATGTCTAAATAATTCCATTCAATCAATTGCAAAAGCAATTTAAAAAAAATAAATTTCTAATAATTCAACATTTGTAATTCACATTGTTTGTTAAAAAAATTATTACATCTAAATTATTCCATTCAATGAATTGCAAAAGCAATTAAAAAAATTAAGTTCTAATAATTCAACATTTGTAATTTAGTTTTAATCAAGAAAAAAGCATATATACAATTTAGATTAAATGTGTACAATTTAAGAGATACAGTTTTTCAGTAGAAAATTGAAACAGAGTGAAGAAAACTATGGATCAACTAAACTGGAAATGTTGGCATTAGTGGAAAGCATTAAAAAATTTCAGTATTTTTTAACAGGACAAAGTTTTAAAGTAAGAACTGATAATAGTGGACTAGCATGGTTAAAAAAGTTTTCAGGTGATAAGTCATCAATAGTGTCAAGATGGATTGAATACCTTAATGAATTCAAGTTTACAATAGAACACTGAAAAGGAACACTGCACAAAAATGCAGACTTTTGGACAGCATTACCAGAATATCAAAGAGATATTGAAAAAATAGATGGTGAGAAAAAACAATTTCAATTCTTACTGCATAATGAGTATAGAGAATTACCCAAGATTAACGCAGATAAGAAGGGGAATACAATAATGCCCATAACAATTAAAGAGGGGATAACCAAGAGCAACATAATTGAAAAACAACAAACAGATATTATTCTTAAAGAGATAATAGAAAAAGTGCGTAATGAAAAATGGATCCTGGGAAAAGAAGCTAGCAGTTATTTCCAGAGATATAGGTGGAAGATAAATAATAATGGACTTTTATATGTAGAAGGAAAAACACTAAGGATAGCAATTCCTGAGTACTATAAAAGAGAATTGGTGAGAAAGGTACATGAGAATGGACATATTGGAATAATTCAAATGGAAAAGACGTTTAATGCAAGATTTATAACAACAGGTATTAGAAAAACAGTGGAAGACATAATTAATAAGTGTACAACTTGCCTAATAAATAACAAGAGCCATTTTCTGATACAGACGGCACCACTGGAGAAAATAATAGCGACCACACCAAATGAAATCATGCATGTAGATTTGGAAAAATTATCACAGGACAATGAAGGTTATCAATACATACTAGTGTTAGTTGATAATTTTACAAAGTATGCACGGATGATCCCATTAGATTCAACAACAGCAAAAATAGTAGCAGAGAAAATAATGAAAGAATGGATATTGAAATTTGGACCAATGCAAACAATAGTATCTGACAGAGGAGTGCAGTTTGAAAGCAAACTATTTGAAGAAATGACTAAACTGATGAAAATCTTAACTGAAAAAACAACAGCATATCACCCACAGGCAAATGGAGCTGTTGAAAGGTTAAATAGAACAATGATTAAATTAATACGAGTAATAACATCATGAGTTAGAGGTAGAGATTGGAGAGAGGTTATAGAAATGGTAGAATATTTCTATAACACCTTGGTGCACTCAACAACAGGAATGACTCCATACAAAGCTATGTATGGAAGAGAAGTGGCAACACTGATATCAATGCAATAGCACTCATACTCTGAAAAACCAGATAATGAATATATAAGGAAGATCAAAGATCAAATTACAGGGGTACATGAAGCATTGTGTCACAACACAAAAAGACAAGAAAGAAATTTTAACAAGAAAATCTACAGGAAACCACACAGGGAAGGGGATAAGGTTTATGCATACATGTTAATGAGAACACAAGATGTAAACCAAGTAAGAAAATTAAAAACACAGTGGTCAGGGCCATTCACTATCATACAAACACTACCAAATAATAATTATAAACTTAACAAGAGAAGGGTATTGCACTTTCAAAAGCAACAGTAAATATAGAGCAAACTATGCTTAATGAAAATGGAGAATTTAAAATTATACAAGAATGACAGAATATATGCTGAAATGGATGATTTGGATAGTGTTCATGAAGAGAAGTTCCAAGAAGAATATAGACCCAAAAATGATGAACCTGGAGTTATAAGAAGAGTAATTACCCAGAGGGCAGTAAGAAATAAAACAAGATATAACCCCAAAATATGGGATATTAGTTTAGTAACTGAATTTAGGGAAAATGAAAAGAACAATGGAACAATCACCAATGAAAGCCAGAAGAGTGCTCAGAAGAAGGACTCTGCAATCTGATTGTCAATTAAAGGGCGTGAGGATGGAGGAAACATCAACTAGCACTACAATGAAAACTAGGTCTCTGCAATCTGATTGCCAATTAAAGGGCATGACGATGGAGCACTCACCACCTAGTAGCAAGAGAAGGCAAATTCGATGAGCTCTGTAATCTGATTACCAATTAAAGGGTATGAGGATGGAGTATCTAACACCAACTAATAAAAGATGTAGAATAAGAAGGAGGTCTCTGCAATCTGATTACCAATTAAAGGGTATGAGAATGGAGACAGTGGCAAAAAGATCCCCCTCACCAAAATGCCATTTAAAGGGCAGGTGGATAAAAGAGGGCCATCATCAAGATACTGATCATCAATTAAAGGATGTGAGGTTGGAGACACAGAAATATGCACACTCCCCTTCAACATCTAGCAGTACTTGATGCCAACTAAAGGGCAAAGAGGAAACAGCATTTATTACCATGAAAGATTGGGAAACCCAGCCAATAAGTGATGACTCTGACATGGATACTTCAGAACATCCTTCAACAAGCTTGTTCCCAACAACAACAGAAAGTTCAGGAATATTTTCATATAGGCAAGTATCAACAACAACAAAATCGTCTCAGTCAGAAGAAAAAGAAAGCTGAATGACAAAAGTAGGCAAAGAGCAGATACATCCATATTTTATTACAAATAGAAAGATGAGGTATAACTCATATGATAATTTGTCGCCAGAAAGAAAAGCATTAATCAGAGAAAATATGTCTACAAAAGAGAACAAGAGTCTAGCAATACCCATAGTGATTGATAAAAAGAATCAGCCTACATGTAATGCAATAATTGTATACACAACAGAAATGAAAGAGGAATTCAATGGCCCATACTTTAAGAGTATGTTACACATAACATTTGATAAACAGTTCACTCTAAAAGATGTACAGAAACTCACCAAAATAGAGAGAAGATAATAAGAGAGTGTGAACAGGTGAACCTAGACAAAAATCATCTAACAGTAATATACTTCATCAAAAATAGTGAAATCAGCTAGAAAAAGTTGCAGACAAATATTGAGGAAACATTGAAGATAGCCAAGAGACACAAAACAAGAGTAATAATTAAGTGTCCCAAAAACAAGAGGAAATTCCAGAGTTTATCAAAGAGATGGAGATAAAGTTAGAAAATCTCTTCATGTTGGATAGTGGAAAACTAAAAATATCTGACCTCATTAAGATGGATCTGCAGATTAACCAAATGGTGCCAGCTCAGAGAATAATGATCGAACCAAAATAGCAATTTATATGTATTACCAAACCAGAACAATATAACTATTGGGAACAGACAATAATTTAGAAAAGACAGGGAATATATTTCTGAAATGCAGTCTAAATCAAACACCTGAACACTTATGAAAGATAGCACAAGTGTGGTCAGAAATTAAAGCAGAAAAGCTGGTTCAAGAAGAATGGCTGCTGATTGACATAACATAACCAATGAAAAAAATACCACAAGTCAACAGAGGCTGTGTTACACAAGGCCAAAAGAGCACACAAAATGGAAGCAAAAGAAACTTTAAAACATGGTTGTTTGAAGAAATTAATGCACCTGACATTAGAGTAAGGACAGTGATATGGTTGTTGGCAATAGCATTAACAAACAATGAGAAATTGTTACTACTGATAATGAAAAAAAAGAAAGAAGGCAGATAGCTAAAAATAAGAAATATGAGATAGCTATTGCACCCATACTGACAAATATAAAACAGTGGATGTTACAAAATGTTGAGATGTTGCCTCTATCACTGACAAAGAAAATACAGCAGAGATTAGAGAAACACTTTACCAGATTATTAATGCAACAACGTACACTAGGAAGACCAAGTGTAATCAAACTTGCTAATAAGACTGGTATATGCCCAAGTGAAGTTGATATATTGACATATGAAACAAAGAAATATGTGTGGGGTGTGACATCAAACACTAAGCTCAGGTCATTAAAGCAACAACCTTGGTTAACAATGAGAAATTTGATGAAAAGAGACGCAGAAACACTGGAAACAATAAAACTAATAGAAGAAAGAATAGTACACAAAATGATAACTAGAGAGATATGAAAATATCTTAAAGATTATCCACAGTGTGTGTACACAAAAATAATCAAACAATCAGAAATGATGAGAGGAGAAGGACAAAACTGCCCTATTGAAATTTTGAAATGGTGAGTAAAAGCCAAGAAGAAATGCAAATGGAGGACACACTACTGCAGTCAACAGAAATTGCATTAACCCTGAATACTCAAAGAGTGATTGAAAAAGTCAACATGGAAAAATGGGGAGAGCAAGAGCCAAGTGAAATTTCATGAGTGGATACAGATGATGAAAGATTGCGAGTTGAAATCACAGTATGAAGGGAGTGCACAAATAACATAGTACAAAGAATATTTGGTGAAGTTTATGAATGTGAAACAAAATTACTGATTAAAATATTATGTACAGAAGCATTCACACAAAAAGAGATTCAAGAAATGTTGCAACCTCAGAACCAAATCATGGTAGATATTGAATGCATCACTTCTAAGATGGTAATAAGACTGGAGACTGCACAACATCTGATGAAGAACAGCCTAATGAATATGTTCTCAGAAAATATTAAGAAAGCCAAAAATAATTATCCAGCAACCTTTGGAATGGTGACAACTGTGGAAATGCAAGGTACATATAAGGTGATAGAAGAAAAAACATTAACTACACTCTTAAAATGCACACAGCCACCAACAATTTCAATACTGATGCTATTACCAACATGGAGGTTAAAAGATAAGAAGGCTGCTAAAGCATTGTGGTATGAAGAGAATACTTACCTCAATACACAACAAGAAGCAGAAAAGACAGTGAATGACAAGAGATACAAAAAGTCTAAAGAAATTTTGCTGAGAAATAACAATAAAGAAAGAGTCTATATAGAAGGACAAGTTACACCATGTGATCTATATAGAGAAGGAGAGCCAATACATAAGCAGATACAAAAGGTTCGAGAAGAAATTGAAAAAAGAACAATGCAAACAGTTATACTGTTTTCAGGAATAAATGATATTGTGTGGGGAGAGCTATGGAGTTCACAGTACAAATATTATGATGTGATGCAATGTGTGGAAATTATTGCAATGATAAGACTAGGAAAAAGAGCTGGAAATGATTACCAGAGAAGAAGTATTGGAAAATATAAGTGCTTTCTATGATGAAGCATCAATATAGAAGTCACTGAGATCAACATAGAAATCCATCCTGTTTTGGCACACACAAGTAGAATTGACACAATAATGACATTAATGATAGCAATAAAAGGACTGTGCCTATACCAGAAGCACTATGATATATTTAATGAAAAATTAAATGAACTAAGGAGTATGTGTACAATATCAAAATCTCTAAAGAATCCATCATTTTTAAGACATAAAAAGATGCTCACAACTGAGAAAGACATTTAAAAATTATGAAAGAAGAACAATATGAAAAAGTTGGTTGGGAAATGACAGAAGGAAATCATATTATAAAGAAGGCAGCAGAGATGGTTCATGGAGAGAGAGTAGTCATCCTTAATTAGCTACACTGGAGGGGAAGTGTAGCATAATCCATCAAATAACCATGTGTGGCCAAAGTGAGAGAAAAGATGGATGTAACTAAGACTAAAATGTAATAATGATTAAATTGTAAACACATGGTTATGATTGATTATTTGTTTTGTAAATTGTTTTATGCAGTTTTATATTTAAAATTAACTTGACAGTATTTGGCAAAAACAAGATGACCAAACAGTGTACACTAATTAATGCTGACAATGCATAATTTAAAGCAGAACTAAAACGCGAGGGAAAATTGTAAACAAGCTTTGATCAACAGGTACTAGGTGAGTATTTGATTATTTACTGAAATGTGCTATAAATATGCGACAAATGTTAGAATGGTTGATGAACAAATTTAGTTTGGATTTACTTCTTTCTTTATTGTCAGGTTATTTAATAGTTTTATGAAAAGCTAAACATTTAAGCACTAGAGTAATCATATGGTGGTCCCTGAATACATTTAAAGGAATTCTGGAGCAGCCTCACAATCAGCGATTCAATGGTGGTGAGGGCAGTAGCTGTAGATTCCTTGATGTGCTTTTAGGTTACAAATAGGGATAGGGATTTTTCTCCTTTGTAGCTTTCCTATTACTCATTGCTTGTCATTTATTATGATTATATTTACTTTGCTCTACATGTTTTATATTTCCTTATTGAGTTTCAGTTGCTCATTGTTTTGTATTGTAGTTGACCTTTGCCCAAATTATGCATTTACTTTCTTGCAGGCTGCATTGATTTTTCACATGTACAAAGGGCTAGCATGTATTATTATATCTGTAGTGCTATTATATGTAAGGCTAAATAACAAGCTAAAATATTGTGGTTGCATTATCTCCTTATATTTACATAATCATAATAACAAGAACAATCAATGCAGTAAATTAATAAGTTGTAACACACACATTATCACTGAGTTAACAATTCACACACTGATTCATCCATTGGTTTCCACTGTGGAGTTCAAGTAAAGGCTGGAGCTGTTGCTGCTGAAGAGATCTCTGGAACTCCATTGCACTGCTTCAGGATTAGACCCTGTCTTCCATCTATAACTCTCAATCTAAATAAACTGTGATTAGTTAAGCATTTAGGAAAGCTATTGCAGATTGATTTAGTTAATCAACTACACACTCAAATAGTCAGAGAGAAATAGGAGTCTGTCATACTTTAACCATTGCATATACCCTGAGAAATAGTTAATTACCCTTAAATAACTGTGATAACTGTATTGGCAAGATTCTACATTAGGCATAATGAACTCTACAAATATTTGAATGTTTAATGTACACTGATGAGATTAGATGTATTATTCTCCAAATCCCATTTCTACATTGGCGTTTTTTGGTGTACACTGTTCAGATTGCATACCACCTTGTCCAAAACTCTTTTCTAATTTTTAATGCAAGTCCAACTGGTCATTCCAGAACCCATTGGTTGTTGATTATACGAGATGCAAGTGGGAACTTAATATCCAAGGATTCACTTGGTTGTCCACTAAATCAGTACTCCAATATTGAACATTACTCTCTAACTATTTACTGATTTACCATTTGTTAATGACTTTTTGTGTAGTGATTGGTTGGAATAAATTAATATATTTGTAGTCATTTTGCTTATTTTACATGTACAAAATGTTTTGTATAAATAGCATAATTGAAATTTATAATTTTATACATTTTTGCGATATGCCAATTGTTAGTCTACTTTCTGACTATTGAAGCAATAATTCAATACATAGTTTTACTATGCATTTGATAAGACCACTATATAATCCTTCTCATGTGGCTTTGCTAAATATCACATTTCCCATAGGATTCAATAATATATAAGATCAATCATGGAGTTTTATCAATGCAAATGGAAATCAATGTGCTATTTATGTGAAAAAGATAGAAGCTGTGTTTAGCTTTGTTAAGCAAGTTTTAACAAAAATTGAATTGATGAATTTTAAATCTGAAACAAATGATGAAAAAAGTTTTCAAAAACTATTTAGTACTTTTTCACAAAATTTGCCATTGATTACAACAATACCAAAATTGGATTTTGAAATCATCAGTGGAAGAGTAGTGATAAAAAATAACACACCTTATGAATTTTGAATTAAATCAGGTAGGTGAAATTTTGGGTTTTGATTGTCACTATCAAATAGTCAATGGTTTGAACACTGCTGAACATAGTTTTGATATTTTAAATAGTCTGCATAATATTTTAATTTATACTGATATAGTTACTTGTCAACATTATCAGAGTGGTAGCATCCTGTTTTTGGATCAAATACCCTTATTCACAGTATATAGCATAAATGATCAGCCATTCATCAATTAGGAAAAGGCTCATATAATTTATAAACCAGCTTCAAAGTCATTCATCAATAGAATTACATTTGCTTTCATACATCAAATGGTGAGTTCATTCATTTCAATGATACTAGCAGTATTTATTCAACTCTTAATATCAAAGACACTGATGAAATTTAAGTTTAAACAATTTTTTAAAATGTAAAATAAATAAGTTATTTGTTATTTTTTAATGTTGTGTATATATGTGTATCAATAATTGTTAATAACCAATTTACAACAGTTTTATAAATGTTATCAATAATTTTTGAATGCTTGAATTCAATGAGAAAAACGTATTGAAAAAATATTTATTTCATTTGTACCAGAGAAGGTGATGGATAAATCATTTTACTTTATTAACATTTTAGTTTTGTAGCAACTTTCATTTACATAAGTGTATAAATTGGTAAAAAACATGTTGTAATCATAATTGTTTCCCAACATGCGAAAAAATTCTATTTTTTATGATTTAAAAATGCTATATTAAATTGTGATAAATGTTAAAGTGATTTGAATTTGTTTTTTCATGTTTTTAAAATTTGAGACAGTTTATTTATTTGGTAGATCACAATCTGTACGATTAGATACATTTTGACATTTGAACAATTGGATGATAGATAAAAAATTATGTAATGTTGACATTGGCTGTGAAACAGTGAAACTTTGTATATGTATGAATATACACAGCCAGCATAATGGACTTTAACATTGCTGAAAGAACTGCTGTGAAAAATTTCAAACTTTTTGGTGAATTTTTTTATAATTAAATTGTTTTGATTCTTAACACTTTTTGCAATATTATTTCTAGTTTGTTTTACAGATATTTCTTTTAAAAACATAATCAATTTTATTTTAATGAATTGCTGTGAATTTACTGTCTGATGTTAAATTTATTATATACTTTATTATAAAAACACGTCATTTGTTTGTTAATACACATTTTTATTCGAATTTGTTTAAACTTTTAATTGTCATGTGTTTTATATTGTGATCTATCACCTCATTTGACTTGTTTATTAATCCTTAATTTAGATACTACCATGTGAAATTCATAACATGCCAATACACATTGCATTTGTTTCCTACAGCATTCTCATCCAAACATAAATGGTTGACAAACATTATCACTGTTCATTGTACTGTTGATAAAATTCGTTATATGAACTTTATCATAGTGCATTTTATATTTTCTTTGTAAATAAATTAATTATTTATAAATGTTTGTTTTATCTGTATGGTGAGAGTATGCATGAGTGGAAGCATGTATTTATATTTATTTAAAAAATTATTTTTACTTGGGAATATTTATTGATTCAAGTTTTAAAAAAGTTTTTATTTTTGCAATTGACATGTGTGTTGTCTGTGAAACATGTATTTTTGATAGTCAGTTAACAATGTCATGTATATTAACAAAAATAAAATGTAAACTAAATTAGGCCACATAACATAAGTAATTCACTAGTAAAATTATATGAATCAATGACTATATAATGTCACATATATTAACAAAATAACAAGTGTGCACATGTAATAAAGTAAAATAAAACATGTAAACTAAATTAAGCCACCTAAATAACATAAGAACTAGTAAAAGTACATGAATCAATAACTTGATTGGCCAATCAGAAAAAAGTGACATGGGCATCACTCATATATAACTACTGACAGCATTGTAAATCTGACAAAGGTCAGTGAAGATTTTTGTGAACTAATAAAATCAATATATACAGCTTAAGAAAAATGAATTTTTGTGAATTCTGAAATAAAGCTCAAAATTGCTTAAATTGTTTGTTATGGAATGCTTTTGCTCTTTAAAAAGATTTTCAACAGGGATTTGTTTCACCTAATAAAGCACTGGCAATAAATAATCTAGTTTGCAACTAATTCATTTGAAGCTCAATATAAAGGGTGAGCTTTCAGTGAACAAACTCAGGAAATTGGCAAAAAAATGCTTATGCTGTGAAGATACCTATTTTTCTTTGGAGGGAATTAGCCCTGTAGATTATTCATTGAATTTATTCAAAAAAATTAGTGTTGGCATTACTGGGCATACATATGTAGTTGACCAGTGTTTAGATTGAGAAAATTTTTTCATTTGGTCATATATACACCTGTGTTTTTACAGAAAAATAGAAACAAACAGTTGAAAATATAACTTTTTAAAATTTTCTACAAATACTTTTTTAAATTTCCAATTGATTTGGGTAATTTATAGATTTGAGATTTGAATATCCATAATGCCTTAATATTATATAGATGATGTGTAATGTGCAATGTGTATTCCTTTGCTGCATTGTGATTTCTGTGTGATTTCATATCTGCTTGAGACTCTTCACCTTCATTTACAAAATCATTGCTGTGATAAATTTAATCAGATCCCACTCTCTCAAACAATAATACTTTCTTCAATAATTCCTCTTGATGCAAGTCAGCCTTATTTGGCTACTTCAGTTTTTTTAGATTGATTGGAAGGGCAATGATTTTGTGAACTTATGACATAACTAACTGGTTTTCTTATATAGAAAACCTTTTCTTCATGTGCTTCTTCACTGATAATTTTCTAATTTAGAGAATAATCAAGATTAAACACATCATTCAGGATTACCCATTTGATAAATTTCCTTCTATTCAAATTTCCTTTTATGCATACCATTCCTCCTACCACTAAATCCATCAAAGTGATATTTTATTTGACATTTCAGTAACTGCCAATACTGGAGCACACCACAAAATGTTCTTCCAATAAACAAAACAAAGGTCTCCAAACAAATGTATCATATATTGAATGTGAACACAATTAATCAAGATAATTATATTGTGAAATTACGATTTATTTAAAGCCCCTATAATTGCTTGTGCACTACTTATGAATTATGATCATCCAACAACAAATACCAGTTGAATTAAACATGCTAATGGCAACAGCTGGTTCACATATTTCAGCAAATTACTTGGATGAATGATTTCATGAAATATCTATTTCTGCTCTTGTTTTGCATATTGTTAGCAAATGGTAACAATTACATTTCCAGTTTTCATATGCACCTTATTTCCAATAAATAATAATGTGTTTCAGAATTGAGCTAGATGTGTTGTAGCAATATTGGAGAAAATAATAGATTATCAAACTATATTGTTTTTTGAAATAATTCAAAATTAATGCACAATAATCAAGGAGCATTTTGAAATTTCTACTTGTGCATTTTTCATTATTTACTGCTTGTTTAAAATTTTATGAAAATAAACATTTTTGCTAACATTATCACTAAATATAGCATATGGAACAAACAATTTTATAGGAATTGATGTTATGAATAGTTTTAGCAATGCATCATGCCTATTTTCTATTTGTTTCCAGTTGGCAAACTATGCAGATTAGCCTTTTTTATCTTAGAAACAATTAAATTTTTACTTATTGGTCAATATTTCATAGTCAAATTAAAAATTAATGTTATTACAGAGAAAAATAATACAACAGCTTGTGCAACATCATCTAGAAAGTCGAAGAAATGGGAAAAAATCACAAAGAATATTGGAGACAAAATTTGTTGAAACCCTGTGAGATCTCAAAGAATCCTGGCTGCTGAGCATAATAACTCACAAAGGACTATTGGTCACATTTTAAAGTTAACAGCTTATAAGACAAGAAGAAATAAATTATTTGGTGCTGCAGTTGGAAAGAACTTGAAAAATCATAACCCAACTCGCAAATTTTGATGCTCACTGTGTCATCTTTTGCGATGAGAAAATTTTTTCAGTGAATGAGAGTTTAAATAGTCAAAATAAACGAGTGTATGCCACATCTCTTGCAAATGTTGACCCGAAGAAATTGTACATTTCACGGCCTCAGAAACCTTTGTCCATAATGGTTTTTGCGGCAATCAGTGGTTCTGGAATTTCTGACCTTAAATTTGTTGATCCTGGTGTAAAAATTGATCAGCACTATAACACAGACTGCATTTTACATGACACTGTGCTTCTTTGGGCTCAAAGAACTTTTCAAAATAGGCCATACATCTTCCAGCAGGATGGGGCTCCATCACATACCTCCAATAAATATCAAGAATTTTGTCAGTCAAGTCAATTTTTATGATTTTCTCAACAAGAAAGAATGGCCAGCTGCGTTGCCTGACTTGAATCCTTGTGACTTTTTTTGTGGGGATATTTAGAACAGAAAGTAAACTACAAAATGTACTTGCCCTTTGAAAGTTTAAAGACTGCTTTGAATGCTGCATATCAGTAAATGGATAAGAAAATGGTTGAGAATGCATGTGTGCATCAATTCAAGAAAAGATGTGCACTGCTGGTCAAAAAAAATGGCGGCCCTTTTGAACACTTGATTTAAATGTTGTTTATTACAAATTTGTTTGTTTGAAATAAATTTCAGTATTAGATTCACATTTTTTTTACCAGAAACATGAACATAACTTGTCTGAATTTAGCTGCCTCACCCTGAACGTGGTAAAGTTGCATACAAAAGAAATTTTGTTTGCCAAATATACAGCAGAAAATTATTTGCCAAAATTAACAATCATTTCAGGCATTTAAAATGTAAACACACTTGACATCCTCAAGGTGCACACTCTTCTACACTCAATTGTTTTTAACTTCTTCATGTTTGCTGACCATATATGAATTTTGTAGTTGCCATTGGAATGATGACACACAAGCTCTTTACCCAGATTGTTCACTGCATTGTAACTGATGTATTGGCATTAAATTAATTTTTCCATATTGACACATAAATTCACTATGCCAAATTTGTCAAATTTTCATCTCAAGTTCTCTCAATTGCTAAGCAAATTCAGAAAATATATTATATTAACCAGCAAAAATATAACATAACACTTAGAATTTAGTTAGTATTCACTAAGAATTTTGTAAAACAAGTATGAATTAATGCAGTTTTCTTGAAATAAAAAAAATAAGAAGCATAAAATCATATAATATGTATATTTATTGTTGACTAAAAATTGAAATTTAGCATATTCAGTTAACCCATTCAAGTCTGAACCTAGAAAAATTATATAAGCAAAATACATAGAGCAAAAATAAGCAGGTGCTTACTGAATGGGATAAATAAACAAATAATGATGTCATGACTATGGAAGTAACTCTAGAAATTGCCTTGTTCTCCAAAATGACTAATAGGATGTATTTGAATGGGATATAAGGATTAATGGTTCCCATTAGGCTCATGTAAACATTAGCAGGAACTATAGTTCCCATTCAACTAGAAAGGGTTAAAGGGTAAATATTACACATATACATGGGCAATAAAAACAAAACAATGAATTCAAAGATGGGTAAAATAAGCTACCTATCTTGTTATCTGTGCGTAGATGTATTTGAAATCTGCATAGAGAAACAACTTTTGTTGCCTTACTCTTAATCTAAATACTTTCAGCACACTGAGCTGATTAGTCACAAATTTGATTTATTCTTTTATACTACATAAAGTGTCTGGTTGTCATAGTTAGCATTCAACCAATCAATGTGTCTATTATTCACTTCATTTACAGAAGCAGGAATGAATAAATTTGCAATTCTATGCAAAGCTCTCTCTTCTTTTATGTAAATGTAGGAATATTTGAAAATAGAGAAGCAAACATGGCTAATATATTGCACTACTCAAAAATAAAACTTCTAGATTGACTTAGATTTCATTTTAATTCATCCTTGTTGACTAGCTAAATCATGAATACAACTTGTTCTTTAACTTTATATGATAATACAAGACTTCACAATATGAAGCCACCTCATCCATTTTGAGCATGAAAAAATCCTTTAAGCATAACTAAATCAAGCAGTGATTCATTAGTTTGAACAAACAACTGATTGCATTTTGCAACTAACATGCTATTTTTAAAAATACAATTTTATTTCATTGTTTATTAGTTGAAAATTTTCTCTTGAATTTCTGTGTTTGAGTTTAATTCACATCTTCTATGTTAATTTATTTTCTATTCTTTCATCATTATGGAGACCAGAATTGCAGTGTTAGATCAAACCAAATCAGTACTAAGTTAATCAGATGACACTATCAATTGACAATTACAAATTTTATATTAAAAAGACTAAAAATATTCACTCTTTTGCCTACAAGTCAATACATGCTATGCTCTCTTTAAAGTCCACCCTATTGAATTAGTTCAGCATTGGAAAATACTTCTGTTTTTGTAGCCCCTTCTCTAAGAAAAAAGAAATTAACCTTTTTACATTTTGTTTTGAGATTTATTGTTCTTATTCAATGATTTCTTGAAGGTATTAGACATCACTCTACCACACCAATAAGTGGGAATAAACCCCTTTTATGTTGAAAACAACGTTTTACAAAGACTACTACCACTCCAAATTTCCAACAAAGAGCCTTGAAAGCACCTTCTCCTCCTATATGAATGCCTCACCAACCTTGATCTCCTGAAAAGATGCAAACATCACACCACCTAAAATGTGAATCAAGCTCTTCATGGCATTATATGGCCATGCTAAAGCAAGACCTGATTTCATTTGCTGAGAAAGGTGCAATTTTCCATGCTCTCAGCCATCACTGAATTCAATTTTGGAACAGAGAAGTTGAAGAACTTCAATGCCATTTATATAAGCTCTGGTGTTGGCAGTGAGACTGCTCATCTCAGAGTTGCTCAGAGTAAAATGTGAGCCAATAAATCACTCTATGCTAAAGCTGGAAAGGAAAATAAGCATAAGGAACTAAAAAGAGCTGCACATTTGAAAGCTAATGAGGAAGCCAGAAAGCATGGAGGATCTATGGGATATGGTGCTGGGATGTTTTAGGATTCTTTTATTGCAGTTTGTGAGTACATTTTTGTTTTCAATATATTTTTCCAAACTTTCTTAGGGAACCACATTTTTGTCAAAATGACATTTTTCAGCACATATTTTCTATCTACTCCCTCAATTTTTTAGCTAGATACTTGAAATTTGGTGTGGTTGTAGCTTATTACTAGTCCTTTCAGGAAATGCTCACTCTGTTTTGATAACTTTGATACTTTCCCAGTTATATAAGTAAATGATTCAGAATATTGATTTTTTCTGCTATTCCAATCTTTGGCCACACTGCTCAATTACTAAAACCAATGACATTTTGTCTTTAAGAACTGAAGACTGATATAAATATTTATTATTTGTAAATGTTAATTTTGTAAATTTATTTTGTAATTTTGTAATCCTTTTAGTAATATTAGTCAGTATGTTGGTGCAATTCCTATAATATTGTGTAAATTTGAATATATTTTCAAAATAATTTCCTTGCAGTTTTGTCACATTCTATCTTGCATGCCACTTATTTGAAGCTTGAATGGGGAATAGAGCAACTATAATAATTCTATAAATTCTCAAATTAATGAATTTTTTAAGGAGATGCATTGCTCTTGTCACCATAGGAAGACAAAATACTACAGTCAATCTTGAAATTCTAGATCACAACTAATCAAACTCTAATGTTGCAAGTTAACTACAAAGAAATTAGTGAGAAGATTTGTTGAGGGATATATTGTAGAGCTATGCTGTTCAAGGAGTAGTTCTTTCAAGATGGATCAGAGCCAACAACAAAATTTTGCCATGAAATATGCTAATTAGATTGTTGAATGAGCTTCATTTGTTTTCAACAGTGAATTATAAATTCAAAAAAACCAATATTATGGAAACACTTTTGGTCTTAGACAGAATTTTGAAAATATGAAAATTAAACTTGACTTTATTACATAAGCTTAATAAATGAAGGATTTCAAACACAAACAATGCCAATACATCTTTAGTTCCACTATTTTCAGATATAGCCATACATAGGAAAATAGGAAAGAATCAGTTATTTATCATTCTATTTATCTATCCACTTGCAACCAGGCATTCAATATGAATGATTACCTCTACATGTAAATATATCAACTTCCAGTTTCCAATAAAGCTTTCCTAAGTGTCATCAAATTGAATCAGAGACGACTTTTCAAGTTGTAAAAACTCCTATTATTTGACCTAAGGCAATACTTTATCCTTGCCTTCAACATCCCTTCACAATATTGGGATTCAGAGCTTTTCTAATCTTGTACATTGATAGTGCAGAATTTTGAAAATATGAAAATTAAACTTGACTTTATTACATAAGCTTAATAAATGAAGGATTTCAAACACAAACAATGCCAATACATCTTTAGTTCCACTATTTTCAGATATAGCCATACATAGGAAAATAGGAAAGAATCAGTTATTTATCATTCTATTTATCTATCCACTTGCAACCAGGCATTCAATATGAATGATTACCTCTACATGTAAATATATCAACTTCCAGTTTCCAATAAAGCTTTCCTAAGTGTCATTACATGGAAATTCGGATGACTTTTCAAGTTGTAAAAACTACTATTATTTGACCTAAGGCAATACTTTATCCTTGCCTTCAACATCCCTTCACAATATTGGGATTCAGAGCTTTTCTAATCTTGTACATTGATAGTGCATAAGATTGCATCAATTCCATTAATAAAATCAATAATAAATATAATAAGATTGATTAATACTGAAATTGAATCTAACTAAGCTTATTCACAAACACAATTGAGTTGTGTAAAACTCATACAAAAATAATATAAATAACTAAGAATACAAGCATAATACTAGAAGCATGATACAAAAATGCTTTACAAAATAGCTAAGAGTATGCTATTTTTGTAAGCAGAAAAAGTTTACGGATTATAATTAATAAGTTTAACATTATTTATTTAGACTACATAATAATTCAACTTGCCTAAAACTTTTCCTTAACCTCTTCTTCTCCTCTGAAATGTTTATGACGTTATACCTATTTTGCCCTTTCCCTAATTTCACAATTCTGATTCAATTCATTATAAATTTCAAGCAGAAACTAACCTGCTTAGCTGTGCTTGACAACAAAAAAAGTGTCGTTAACATTCAAGTCTGCTGCCAGGAGAAAACTGAGTTCTTTTTGTCCTCAACTTCTTGTCAAAAGGTTTACAGATTAGTTTTGTTTGTTACAATTAATCCAATATTTATTCAAAATAATGCTTCATTTGAACAAATATAAGGAATTTAAACATTTTTGGATTGACTTCATAATATACACTTATCAATTATGTATTAATTTTGCATACAAATTTATAATGCTGCACATAGGTTGAACCAGTTTGGAATGCTTGTTGTTCAATACATGTCAATTCAGAAATTGCATTCTTACAAACAAACTTATAACATGTAAATCATTTTTCAATAATAAGTTGATTCACACAACTCTGAAAAATGAAAATACATTACCTCTAATTAATTAGCAATTGAAAAATTGCATTTTTTTAAGTGGATAAACTTCATGAAGGCACATTTAAATTCAGAGTTTGTTAAAGGATATGCAAAGAAATTCACAACTAAATTCATAGTCATGAGTAATGTAGTTAACCTTTGATAGGGACTATCCCAATCCCACAAATGTCTTTTCAAGATATTAACATATACCATGTAGTGTGCTTGATCAGGAAATGTGGTAATTAAAAATATAAAGGTGACAATAAATAGCATTCTTGTAATGTTAGTCTTTGCCTTTGAAACAATTGCACCAGGCTTAGCCTTTCCTAAAATACATCCCATTTAGCTTGAATCTCTAAAAATTCATCTCAAATAAAATGACATTATAAATAGTACTAACTCAAAGAGCAGTGTCATTTCTAGGACTTTTCTGGTGGGGGCAGTCAATGGCAACGTATTTTGAAAGGGGACTGCTTCATGCCAAACAAAATATAAGTTTGATCACAGGCTATCAATAAAAAATCTGATTTACCAAACTTTACTTTGTCTTTGTGAACTTAAGAATTATGTTGCTTTTACTGGTCATTTTTTTGTTCTCTTTATCTTATTAGTACAAGTATTAGATGTATAATACTAAGGGTAATTTAGACGTATTAGATCTTTAATTATGTCGTGGTTTAATATTGTCATCTACATTGCACATAAGGCGGGTATGATATTTGATTTTTAGCATGTTAAAAGTAGGAGGGCAAGTAGGGGCCAGCCTGAATTTCCCTGCCCCCTGTAGAAACGCCACTGTCAAAAAGGTGTTTCAAGAGTTGAGGTGATAACCTTCATTTATAAATATACTACAAACATTTGAAAACCTTTCGGAGATTGAATAAATTTGGATTTTATATAAATCAATTACTAACATTAAACACCCTATGTATAACACTGATAATTTGCGCAACAATAAACTTTATAAAGATAGTATTGGTTAAGATTAATAGCTTATGTAAATAAAGTTAAAAACATTGAAAAATTTTAAAATGCATGGCTAAAACATAGCTTTATACTTTTGCAGTTCAGACAATGCTAATAGTTATTGATAAATTTCTACAATATAATAAACTGAATTTACTCAAAATAAATAACATTCATACATGTGAGAAAAATATAGTTGTACATGACCTAGTAATACACATAACCTTGCAGCAATTGCTTAGGCATTCAACAGGCTGAAACATACTGGATTATTACTTATAGATTGTGATTATCTGGTTATACTTCAAATAACATTCCTATTATTATTCAATAAATAAGTACATTATTTGCAAAATAAATAAAAATATATGAAGTATCATAACAACTCAGAAGATTCTTTAAAATTCGTAAACTTATTTTCCCCATGAATGTTGAAATGAACAAATAATAATTGATAATGTTTTTCTGTATTTTTCATTGGGTTTCAAACCTTGACATGCTCTCACTGAAATTCACCACGTCTTAAAAGTCTCCACAGTCTTCTAACTTAATGTCCGGAATACCTTTCTTAAATCAAAGTTTAGTTTGAAAGAGCAACTGTCAAGGGTGACTTGGTTAACCTTTAATGACCTAAATTGATTTTTGTAATTGAGCCTGCAAAACAAATTGTTTGCTAAACTAAGTTAAAGATTTGGCGTGTGGGTAGCATTTAAAACTCACTAGTTTCCTTAATGATGTTACACATAAAGTTTTCACAAATAATTGAAATCAGAAGATTTTAAGGATGGCGTGAAATTGTTATAAGTAAAGTCAAGCCTAATTTAGAGCATGATCCAATTCTATTTTACACAACGCACTCATTATAACTGATACTATTGTAAGTAAATAAAACAATTAAGTAATTGGAGTAGCAACTAACACATCCCAGACAAAAATGAGAAATCCCCACGATATCCTATAAATATCTCACTGCGACATAATTGCCATCCTAACAATATCACGAGAACCTCGCAATGCATCCTAAAATGATCCTAAATCTGTCTTAATGTCCGTCCAAAATAGTATCTCTAGGAAGCCTCCGTGAGACACCATATGTCCCAATAAGTCGTTCTCAAGGTGTCTCACTAGATGGTTTTGAGATTGTATCACAATGGGATATTTGATAATAGCGGAAAGCGAGACACCACTTATAACAGCAAAATACACTATTTCAATGTGTTTTAAGTGCATATAACACATTTAATTATCAAATTTATTAAATAGCAATGAACAAGCTGCTACAAAGAACACATAAGATTCTGCAGACCCAATTGCTTGGCACAGATGCAATAACAATGCAAACAGCACAGCAAAAAGAAACGCAGTCAAAATTATCAATAACTAACACAATAATGCTAGTATTAATAATGGATTGCATTTTATTTCGTATGAAAGATAGCATTAAAACATCGTTTATATTCTTCAGCAATTTGGTCATAATTTTGGCAATAATAAATTTAAATTTAACATTTCAATTTTGAATAAAATTTGAAATCATTTTTTTGATGAAACATAAAAGATTATAAAGTAAAAAGGAGTTTTACTAATTTTCAAACAATTCTCAATTAGTGCTGACATTTTGCATAAATTATTTTTACATTGCTTGAATTATACATTAATTCTGAAATGGCATCTCAATGTAATCTCATGAGATGTATCAGCGATAACCTAATGAGACATCTGCAGAACATCAGCATCCTAAAAACGTCTCACTAGGATATGAGACACCTGCGACATCAATAGGATGAATTAGGATGCATTTGCGACACTTGATTTTTGACTGAGATATGTTTCAAGTATCTGATTGACTTATCTGCTACCAAAACTACCAAAGGTCAAAGCAATGTCCAGGTTGCCAGGACAGAAATCTAAAAAGCAGCTAGTTTAAGTCGAGACGGCATAGAATAAGTCCTACAGGAATAAGTCCTACACGATTAAGTCCTACACGATTAAGTCCTACATGATTAAGTTCTTCATTAATAATCAATCACAAAATTTAAATGAATTTACTGCAAAATGTCATAGGAAATTATTGATGGTCACAGATTGGGATCAAAATTATAGATATTTGAGAATTTTTTATAAATAAAAATAATGAGATATATTTAAGGCGTGACCTATAAGAAAGGGGTGCAAGTCGAGCTCTAATCTGTGCAGATCAATTTACGGTAATTTTTAATACATGTATAAATAATTACGTTTTCCAGACGCACTTGAATTTTTGAATTTTTTGTTTATTTGCTTTTTTGTTATTTTAAACAAATATTAATTATTAAATGTTTTCGTAGCAGAAATGTTCCCTCAAATATTTGTCTTGTAGATTGGTAAGCACAGCTGTGCATTATGTACGGACGATTGTAAGTTTATAGCGAATCATGAATTTTTCCCTTTATTTCAACTGCTTTATTTAATATTTATACATAGTTTATTCCTTTCTGATTGCGTCATTAAGTAGAATTTAACTATTCGAAAGGATATTTAAATCAATATTATGTTAATTAAAATATTTCGTGTTGTGTGGAACACTACCATCTCCTATGGTAATATGCAGGTTCAACTCCTGCCGAGTCCTTATTTGCATAAATAAATTGAACAGCTTTTCGAACACATTTGAATTGCACCTATGACCTGTTATAGGCGTGACACCACTACATTGTTCGTATATTATTTCGTCTTGAACGTGCATAAATTAATGTATAATTCCTAAGTAGTTGAAAAATTTAGTGTAATTACCAAACTACAGCTCTTTTTCGAATTTTAGAAATTTAGGGAAACGCAAAAGAAAAATTGATTTGATTTCCAAAAAACAATTNTACCAAAGGTCAAAGCAATGTCCAGGTTGCCAGGACAGAAATCTAAAAAGCAGCTAGTTTAAGTCGAGACGGCATAGAATAAGTCCTACAGGAATAAGTCCTACACGATTAAGTCCTACACGATTAAGTCCTACGCGATTAAGTCCTACATGATTAAGTTCTTCATTAATAATCAATCACAAAATTTAAATGAATTTACTGCAAAATGTCATAGGAAATTATTGATGGTCACAGATTGGGATCAAAATTATAGATATTTGAGAATTTTTTATAAATAAAAATAATGAGATATATTTAAGGCGTGACCTATAAGAAAGGGGTGCAAGTCGAGCTCTAATCTGTGCAGATCAATTTACGGTAATTTTTAATACATGTATAAATAATTACGTTTTCCAGACGCACTTGAATTTTTGAATTTTTTGTTTATTTGCTTTTTTGTTATTTTAAACAAATATTAATTATTAAATGTTTTCGTAGCAGAAATGTTCCCTCAAATATTTGTCTTGTAGATTGGTAAGCACAGCTGTGCATTATGTACGGACGATTGTAAGTTTATAGCGAATCATGAATTTTTCCCTTTATTTCAACTGCTTTATTTAATATTTATACATAGTTTATTCCTTTCTGATTGCGTCATTAAGTAGAATTTAACTATTCGAAAGGATATTTAAATCAATATTATGTTAATTAAAATATTTCGTGTTGTGTGGAACACTACCATCTCCTATGGTAATATGCAGGTTCAACTCCTGCCGAGTCCTTATTTGCATAAATAAATTGAACAGCTTTTCGAACACATTTGAATTGCACCTATGACCTGTTATAGGCGTGACACCACTACATTGTTCGTATATTATTTCGTCTTGAACGTGCATAAATTAATGTATAATTCCTAAGTAGTTGAAAAATTTAGTGTAATTACCAAACTACAGCTCTTTTTCGAATTTTAGAAATTTAGGGAAACGCAAAAGAAAAATTGATTTGATTTCCAAAAAACAATTAATTATTACAAAAAATCCAAACAATTAGAAAATGAATAAATTTCAGAGAATTAAAATCATTAATAGTAATAGTGTAGGTTTTAATCATGTAGGACTTATTCCTGTAGGACTTATTCCTGTATGACTTATTCATGTTCCCCTAAGTCGAGAAAGGGTTTGAAAAAAACTAATAAGGAACTGCGTTTCATCCAGAATTATATAGAGTATGTAAAATTGTTTGACAAAGGCCAACTTATATCCTCTCAGAGATGTTTAAGCAATTATGAAATACATAATGATAAAATACAACCCAAACATAAATGACAATCAAAAAAGTTTAGTGATTTATGGAGCAAATGCAGCGAGCTTCAATTCAGAACAGGTTATTAGCGACTGACAGCTGCATGTGGGTCATTATAGGTTTTCATTCGTCTCGCCAAGATCTTGTATTAATAGCAACTTTTAATTGCTTTCAATCATTTGCGAACATAAAATGATACAAAGAAAGCACTGTGCAGCCCACGATTAAACAATTCTGCCCACACTTGAGTTAAAAATACCTGTTCGCGGTCTTACAGCTTTACTGTCCCTTTGGTTTGAAATATGTCTCGCCTTACAAATTAAAAACATAAAATATTCGAAAGCAAATTAGGATATAAAACCAACTAAAGCTGCAAAAAGTATTTTGCACAAAGGCATGAGCCTATGGCAAAGGCAAATGTGTAGTAACTCCAAATACAAAAGTTTCCCTGCTGACGAAAACAACACTTGCTTTTAGATCCAATATAGAACGTATGTTTTTCTATCTTTTTGACGATTTTATTGTGTTGGTATAGAAATTAGTAGTGAGTAAGATATGCTGAATCACCAATCAACCATTTTCTTTAGATTTTCATGTAATTTTCTTGATTTGTGAAGTCAATTGGAAAAAATATCTTATTCCAATTTTGCATTTATGATTTCTTTAGATAAAGACTCACTGGAGCATAGACTTTCATGATCTGATAACTATTCAGTTGGATGAATAATTGAAGAATCAGACCAGCAGTGCTTAACCAGCGAGAGCAGCTTATATGTCATCATAGGATCACCACCAACCTTATACTTACTAAATTGAGTTTAAGTGCAATATTTACGAAAATTCAGAAAATCGTTTGAAATTTGAAAGATGCGGTTACAAGAGCAGAGCTGCAGATATAGTCAACGGAAATGTTGCTAACAATGCAGAATTGTTGGTGCTTCTCGCTAGTTATCAAAAATCCTATACATTTTATATGAGCTTCCCTATAAGAATTCCAGCAACTAGTGTAATTTAGAAAGGAGATTTGCTGGCCAACTACTGTAGCTTTCTGCCAGACAACATTTTCAAATATTTTAACCTTCAATTCAATTTTACAAACTTTGGAACGAAACAAATTTTGAGATATAACCTTGGTTTTGCAAGAAATTTGCTAAAGTAAAATTTGCAGTTCGTTTGCTTAAATTTTGAGACGTTTTGGTTGAAATGTGCTTACCCTACTAATTATTAATAACATTAGCTATATTATTTTTTAAGTTTGGCCAGTTGGTAGTAAAACTATTTTATATACCTGATTGTTTTTGTATACGAACAGCTGTAGAAATCTTGACAGCAATGCAAACATAAAGAAGGATAGGTAGCATCAATTGAAATATTATGTAAACGATTCCGTTAACTATTCCATAGTAGAAAGAGAGTGATTGCGAAAAATCTTGAGAGCAAATGCCTTTTCTTACAGATATAGTAATGAAATCACTGATGGCCAATCTCATGCAACTGCAAATCCACGGAATGCACACAAACATCAAGCACATTCTGTTATTGAAGTGTTTCCTATATAATAATGGATGGACAACTGCTACAAATCTTTCCACTGCTATCATGCTGATGACAAATGAAGAGTTTTGCAGCACCTTTAATGAACTTCTATAAATGTTTGTGAATGTATACATATACGGGCTTTGGATACAAACTTTTAAAATATTTACAAGGCGCTGGATACAAAAAAATCTATACGGGCGCTAAATACGGGTCAAAAAATTTTTTTGAAACAACTTAAAACTCATACATAAGAAATTAGACCCCAATTCCAAATGCGCAATGTAAACATTTTTGGATAAAATGAATTATTCTGGCTTTCCATCAAAAAAGCGCTGAATACTATAGAAAATCGGAAAGTGCATGTGGCGGATACAAATCACATAGCATCTAGAGTTCGTATATATATATATATATA
>CABFPE010000282.1:948111-1003983 GCA_900660155.1 Hofstenia miamia | reverse complement strand
AAATTCAAATTTATGTCATCTGCCAAAATGGCTGAAAATAATGGAAGTGAATTCGCCCTCTTCATTTTGTCAAAATTCGACAACAAGTACTAATTTGCTATGTTATTACTTGGTTCTGAATATTAAACTTAAATTTTTTTTGTAAATAATCATAATTCGATCTTAGTTTCAACTAATCATTTGTTCTTCTTTCTTCATTAGCAGCATTTTCTTTGGATTATGCTTGTGTTATTTGTTCCTAAGCTTGTGTTATTTTCAGCACTGCACACTCTCTGTGGACTAACTCATCCGCCTTTTTATTAATGTTTCTGCTTGGGGATCACTCCAGCTTGTTGTTGCAAATTCCAGTTGTTTAGTCATTTTTAGTACCGCCTCTCTCTCTGTTGTTACCATGCTATGATATCAGAGGAATCTTGCTTCTTTGATATTTTCTGATATCAGTGTTATCTCTCTTAGTTCATTCATTTTTTCTGAAAAGATTTCGTAGAATTTTTTGTATAGGTGGATTCCCTTTATTGCTATCATTAGGGTCATCTGCATGTCTGCTCTACTTATGTGCACTATTTCTTCCTGTACTGTTGTGTTTGGATAAAAGAATGTAAACACTTTCCTGAGGCTCCTTGTGTTTGCCACATCTTTGTAAAAGAAGCTTATGTTCTCTCTTACTTCTTCTTCAGTTATCACTGTTGGATCATTTTTATTCAGTCTCATCATTGTTACTATCTCCACCCTTTTTGTGACATCATAGAAGCAGTATTCTTTATCCTATAAATCCAACCACACCACATTGTTTACTCTTGAAAATAGCATGATCACCTTAGTTGTGTGTTTTTCAATTTGGTCTCTCAGTTCATTTAGCTGTTCATGAATTGGTTTTTCTTGCATGTATAGTTGGTAAGGAGTTATTGCTCCTTCAACATATACTCTTTCCTAATTTTGATTAATAATATCTCTTTTGTCTTTTTGTAATTGTCTCATTCAACTATTGTTTTCACATCTTCTTTCATGTTCACATAAGTCTTATATTTGTGTTGGAAAGTTTTGGTGATCTTTACATTTTTCAGTATCCTCCATCATGGGAATACCATCGGGATCAACACTGTTTTTGGTGGGGTGCATATGAGGATTTTTGTTCTTATCTGTTGCTCTATTTCTCTGTAATCTTGTAACATTGTTGGTGCTGTAGCCAGTCTGATCATGGCTGCTTTCCTTTAGTGTCTCCCAGAATATCTGTGTTAGTCCTCTTCTGCTCATTTTCATTTGGATGCTGCTGTTTAGTTCTAATTTTGACGTGATGCATTCCACGTCCACCACTAGTTGATTATATGGTTTCAGCATCTCTTCCAATTCTGTCTCTGTGAACACTTCTGTGAACATCAATTTCATTGATGCTACTGTCTGTTCTTCCTTCACATACTGGTAGTTTCTTGAGCAAATCTTTTCTTTTTCCTTTGTTATTTTTATTTCAACTAAGAATCTTTCATCATCTGTATCAATCCATTCCATCACGTGTTCTATCATGGAGGCTCCCCATTTCTCTATGTTTATTCAATCTATTGGTTGCTGTGTTTTTGGCAATAGTATTAATTGCGTCAATGTTAAGAGTTCTTCCTCTACTAACATTTCTTTTTGTGTTTTTTCGTTGTCATTTCACAGAATTCCACTGGTTCTGTTATGCCTCCCCTTTGCATCATTTCCACACTCTTAATGATCTTTACAAATGTGCAGTGAGGGCTCTCTTTTTCATACCTTTTCATATCTGTTTCTAACATTTGTTGAATTTCTTTGTTCTCTATCATAGTTACAATTTCTTTTGTGTTGACGATTTTCCATTTAATAATCTTCCTCATGGTTATCCAAGGTTCTGTCTCGACCTGTCTTAATCATGTCTTAGATGTGGTGCCTCACATATATTTCCTCATGGGTTCATCAAATACTGTTATTTCTTCTGGCGTGATCCCTGTTCTATTTGCTATGTCCACCATTGACATCCTTCCTTTTGGGCTTTTGTTGATGATTAATCTACTGATGAACTTTTTGATTTCTTGCATCAGTTTTTTGATTTTGTCCGGGGATGTCAACTTCTTGACATTCTCTTTCAGCAACCAATTTTTCATTTGCATATTTACTAGAGATAAAGCTATTTCATATTTCTTTGCCTTTGCTAACTTGTGTCATCCTGATCTTGAAATTGGTAGCTTTAATTCCTGTTCCCATGTCGTGAATATTGCTAGAATCCACGCCGATGTTCTCTATCTGATCTCCAGGGCATTCTTTTCCTTGAATAGCATATTTTTGAAATCTTTTGTTGAATTTAATTCATATGCTCTGTTGATTTCTGAAAGTGCTACCTCTACTGTCTTGTGGTATTGTCTTGATGGGGCCTCAATATGTATCTCTGGCCATTCTTCTTTTGTAACTTCATTTCATTCCATATCTCTTGTATCCTCTTTATGTGTTCCTGCCTTTGTGTGAGGCTGCACTTGATGAATAGCGTATTCACTTTTTCTATGCCCTCTGCATGTGTTGTCATCTCTATGGTTTTTACTTGTTTATATGAATCAATTGCTATGCACGGATCTACCATCAGTCTGCAATAGGCTACCCAGTAATCAATTTGCAAATCTAGGTGAATTAATTCTGCAACCTTTGATTCTGTTGTTATTTTCTCCCATAGGAACACGTTTTTGACTTGTATTTGTAACTCTCTAAGGAACTGTGGTAGTTCTTCAATCTTAGTTCTCCTGATGATTACTACTCTTATGCCCTGCACTCTTGCCATTCTTAACATTTGGTCTAACTGTTTTTCCAGATTTTTGTTGTATTCTTTCTCTTTTAGGATATGAATAATCATTAAGTTATCTTTGTTGATGTTAATTTCTCTTATTTTTGCAATTTGTTCTACATATGCCATGATTGCTTGGGCTGTTTCCAGTGTGAAGTTTTCGTCAAAAGTGACATTAACTGTGCTGAGCATATATGGTCATTCTACTGTTTTGTCTAATTCTCTAGCTTATTATCATGTTGACCATCAGTCTTTTCTGCGCATCTAGTACTATGGGTAAATTGCTGCCCTCTGTTTTTGCTATCCTTTGAATGTGGCTTTTTGTTTCCAGTGACAATTTTTGGTATGCATTTGTTCTCATTTTCAGTGTTCCCATAAAGTAGGGGGGAGGGTTTCCCCATCTATTTTTGACATCCTTTTCTCTCTATCTTTTGAGCACACTGTTCTTTCTGATGTGCTTTCAGAGGGGGCATGTAGCTGTGTAATCTGTAGTGGTCTACTGGTGCTTGGCTCACCATCAAGTGAGTCCATGCTGATGGTTTCCACTGATTCACCCTTGAATCAGCTCACAGTTGATGCTTTCAGCAATTGACCAGTTGTGGGTTCTGTCAATAAATCAGCCTTGAATCACTTTTGTATGTGCATGGTTCTTCACCCACTTTCACCTTCCCCTGGAACTCCAATAGTTGCACTGACCTGGAATCAGCAAGGTAGACTGGAAGGAAAGTTGTGCTGCATTTCACCAGTTCTCTGTGTGCCCTCAAGTCAGTGGTGCAGATCTCTGGGATGTTCACTGGTTCTCTGCTTGCCCTCAAATCAGTGGTGCAGATCTTCAGTGGGAAAGGCATTGTGTCTTTTTGTCTCCCTGCCCTTGAATTGGTGTTGGGGACTACTCAGACGCCTTCTCAATCTGCACCTTTGATTAGTCATGGGGTGGTTCTCATCCCTTCTCTCTTCCTTTGGACGTCCACTTCAAGATTTCCTTCATATTCTCCTCTTTGGTTTTGATGTTGTCATCTCCTTGCGTCTTTGGGTTCAGTGCACTCTCTTCCTCAATGGCTGTTGCATCTTGTTCAATTTTCCTAAATTCAGACAATAAATGTATATCCCATATTTCAGGGTCATATATATATATTTATCTCTTGCTGCACGCCTTGGCAGCACTCTTTTTTGTATATTTTCATTGCTGATATTTGCTTTGAATTCTTTGTCAAAGCCTTCCTCTGGCAGAATATCTAATTCACTCATATTGTATACACTCTCATTACCATTCATGCAACTTATTTTAAACTCAGCATTTTAATCTAATATTGATTATTCACTATCTGCTGTCACTTGTTTTAGGTTCTGGAAATGCAGTAATCTATCATTATTTAACATGTACTCATTATTTGGTAATACTTGCATTATTTTATATGGATCTGACCAAACTGTTTTTAACTTTTGGACCTGGTTTGTGTCTGTTAATTTCATAGGTGTGGATGTGTAAACAGTGTCGCCTATCTTATGTGCATGACCATAAATTTTTTTATTGTAGTTGCACTGTTATCTCACAGCTGATTTCTTCATGTTATGACACATTGTACTGATATCCTTCCTCATCTTTTGACAACATTTCTAGGTCTATGTGTATGATCTCATTGGGTTGTTTGTTATGAAGGAGACATTTTGTGCATTTATTAATTATTTCTTCTGTGACCTTCCATATTGCCATTGTGAAGAACCTTGCATTGAACATGCTCTCCATTTGTGTGATGCCTAAGTGGCACTTCTCATAAATCTTCCTTACTAGTTCACATTTATAGCACTCTGGTATTGCAATCCTATCGTTTTGTCCTTCCACATATAGGAGTCTATTCCTGTTCCTTTTCCATCTGTACCTCTTGTAGTAGCTTGCAGTTAACTTCAATAGTTTCACACTTGGTTCCTGTAACTTCTTTATGATTTCACTTAATATCACGTCATCTTTCTGTTTTTCTATAATTTCATACTCTGATATCTCTTCCTTTATTGCAATTGGTAGCACTGCTTGTCCCTTCTTATCAACATTCATCTCTGGTAGCCCCTCATACTCTGTGTGTGATAAAAATTGAAACTGTTTCTTCTCTCCATCTTCCTTGGTTACAGCTCTCTGATATTCAGGAAGTGTGGTCCAGAAGTCCGCATTCATATGCAGTGTTCCTCTTCAGTGTTTGATCATGAAAGTGAACTTGTTTAGGTATTCAATCCATCTTGACACTATCCCTGATTTGTCACCTGAAAACTTCTTGAGACATGCCAATCCACTGTTGTCTGTATTGACCCTAAACTGCTGGCCTATTAAGAATTGTCTAAATTTCTTGATGCTCTCAATCAGCACCAACATTGGTAACTTTGTTGACCCATAGTTTTCTTTGCTTGATTTCAACTTGCGACTAAAGAACTGTATGGGTACCTCCCTGCCATCCCTTAGTTGTCCCAGCATTGCTCTGGTCGCTACCTTGCTGGCATTGCAGTCTAGTATAAATGGTTCATTGTAATTGGGCGTGTTCAATGATGGCAACTTTGCTAGTTCTTCTTTTATCTTGTCTAGCTCCTCCTGCTCCTGCCATGTACATATAAATGGTACTGACTTCCTCATCAGCCGTGTCATCTTGGCCGTCTTCCCCGCAATGTTGGGGATAAAAGTGCCATAATAATTGAAGAAACCCATTATTCTTTGGATGTCCTTCTTGTTGTTTGGTTTCTCTATTCTCCTGATCATGTCTCTTGCATTGTCCTTCATAAATATCCGCCCTTTTTCGATTACCCATCCTAGAAGTATGCTTTTTTCTTTTAAGATGTCACATTTATTTCCATTAATTCTCAGGCCCACTTTTTGCAGGATTGACAGTGTTCATTCCAGTTTCTGCAGGTGTTCCTTGATCATGTCACTAGTCACAATGATATCATCAATATATGCATTTACTCCATCCTCCATCTTATGTTTCTTATTTTTCAGCACTTTCGTTATATATCTTTGAAATGTTGTGGGCACATTACATAGGCTAAATGCCATATATATCCATTTGTACAAGCTGTATGGAGTTATGAACACCGTCTTTTCTATATCTTCCTCTTCCATTCTCACCTGCCAATACGCCTTGCATAGATTTATTGACATAAANGCATCAATGTTTAGCAGCTTTATTTACAATATTAACTGCATTTCTATGATTATCACCATATGGGGTAACTTTATAACCCCAAGCTATTTGATCAAATAAATATTAAGAATACTCTATTATGTCAAATCATTTTATATCTTACATTTTACTTGACTGTTGGACGAGTTGACCCATAACCACCCTGAATGTTATATAGAAATATTAATTGCAGTATTAGATCAAATCCGGAACATCTTGTCAATGCTGGATGACAATTATGTCAATGGTCTAACTCAAATATCAAAATGCAACCCTGGTTTGAAATTAGGGATCAAGAAAAGTATTTGGTTTTATGATATGTAATCTGGTTTTGCACTTAACCAATTACCATAAATGTAAGAAGTTACACTGATGGTGCATGAAATGCAGAAATTACTTTTTCCCAATACAGTAACATGGAAGCTACCTTATATTAAAATCAAGTTTATAATATTGCTTTGGACATTTGGCTTACTTCAGTCATCTTGTAAAAAATTTTTGGATAAATTGTTGGCACTTTGCAAAAAATCTATACACTATATACAAGAGAACTTGTAAATTTCATCAGTTAACATTATATCTCACAACATTTCACTTTTACAATATTTGAGCAAAGGCAATTTTCTCTATTCTTGACATCTTTAATCTATCTTAGTGAGTACAATTTACAACAAACTTCATAGAAGAAAAAGGAAAATGAACAAACGAAAAGTCTTTATTGCACTGGTCGCAAGTGCCAGAGATAGTTACATGAGTTTGTCTTTTAAAATATGATTATTTTAGAATTCTGACAATGCACTTTTCGTACTTATCTCAGAGTAATTTATTACTTTTCATAGTTAATACGACAAGTAAACTTGACGAGTTCCTAATTCTCTACTTCCATTTGAGTGTTTGTTTGATTAACTTAAATTAATAAACATTAGCTTTTCCAAATGTATACCTAACAACAACTCATTTAGATAAAGAGTGATAAATGGAAGACAGGATCAACACCCAAAGAACTGACATGCGATTTCAGATGCATATCAATCAGTTACAACTACAGCTTGCACTTGAACTTTGCCAGGAAAACCATTGATGGAATTGATGTGTGAATAGGAAACTCAGTGATTGGGTACTTGTGACTGCTTAGGAATTTAGTGCATTGATTGTTTTTGTTATTATGCATATGTAAAGATAATCGAATACAGCAACCGTGATGCTTTAGCTTGTTATCGAGCCTTACATATAATAGCCCTACAGATATAATAATACATGCTAGCCCTTTGTACATGTAAACAATCAATGCCGTCGGCAAGAAAGCAAATGCATAAGTCGGCCATAGGTCTATGAGATAAAACAATGAGCAACTTAAATCGAATACCAAAGTAATAATAACTATAAGGTAAAAGCATGAGCTAACTAAATTCAATACTGAATAACCAACTGTAATATAAAACCATAAATAACTAGACTTCAATAATAGGGTACTAACCATGTAGGGCAAAGTAAATAGAATCATAATAATTGACAAGCAACAAGGAGTAGAAAAGCTATAATGGAGAAAAACCCTTATACCTATTTGTAACCTAAAAGCACTGTAAGGAAATTACAGCTATCACCCTCACTGCCTTTGAATAGCTGTTTGTGAGGCTGCTCCAGCATTCCTTTAAACGGATGTGGGAACCACTGTACAATTACCTCTAGTACTTAAATGTTTAGCTTTCCATAAATTATGAAATAACCTGACAAGAGAAGAAGTAAATCCAAACTAAATTCGTTCATCAATAATCTCAACATTTGTAACATATTTATAGCACTTTGTAGTAAATAATCAAATACTTGACTAGTACCTGTTTGATTGACTCTTGTTTACAATTTTCCCTTGTAATTTAGTTCTGCTATTAATTATGCAATGTCAGTGTTAATTAGAGTACACTGTTTGGCCATCTTTGTTTTTGCCAAATACTGTTGAGCACATTTTAAATATAAACTGCAAAAAGCAATTTACAAATCAAATAATTGATCATAATCATGTGTTTACATATTAATCATTATAATACATTAGTCTTAGTTACATCCATCTTTTCTCTTATTTTGGCCACACATGATTATCTGGTGGATTATGCCACACTCCCTCTCCAGCATAGCTAATTAAGGATGACCACTCTTTCTCCATGTACCATTTACTCTGCTTTCTTAATGATATCATTGGATTCTTTCATCTCCCAACTGACTTTCTCATACTGCTCTTCTTTAGTGATTTTCAGTACCACACCTTTTTCAGTTGTCAGCATCTTTTTGTGTTTAAGAAACAAAGGGTTCTGTAAAGACTTTGATATTGTACACATACTTCTTAACTCATTGAGCTTTTCATTGAATATTCCATAGTACTTCTGGTATAACCTTAATAGCACTTATATTTTCCAAAACTTCTTCTTCACTAATTTCTTCTGTCTTATTCTTTCCCAGTCTCACCATAGTGATGATTTCAATGCATTGCATTACATCATAACACCAATACTGTGAGCTCCATAGTTCTCCCCATACAATATCATTTATTCCTGAGAATAATATCACCATCTGCTTTGTTTGTTTCTCAATCTCACTCTGAACTTTTTGTATCTGCTTATGTATTGGTTCTCCTTAATGATACAAATCAGATGGTGTCACTTGCCATTCTATAAAAATTCTTTCTTTGTTGTTGTTCTTTAAGAGGCTTTCTTTGGATTTCTTGTATCACTCATCATTTACAGTTTTCTCTGCTGCCTGTTGATTATTAACATATGTGTTTTCCTCATGCCACATTGCCCTTTTTATCTTTCAATCTCCACATTGGCAACAACATTGGTATAAAAATTGTTGGTGGTGGTGTGCATTTTAGAAGCATTGTCATTGTCTTTTCCTCTATTGCTTTATATGTGCCCTCCATTTCTACAGTTGTTGCCATTCCAAATGTTGCTGGGTAGTTGTTCTTAGCTTTCTTAATGTTTTCCCAAAATGTGCTTGATAATCCATTTCTCATCAAGTTTTCCACTGTCTCTGGTCATATTATCATTTTCAAAGTTATACATTCAATGTCTACAGCAATCTGATTTTGGGGTTGCAACATCTCATCAATTTCTTTTTGTGTGAACACCTCTGTGCATAGTATTTTAATTAGTGATTTTGTCTCACATTCATACACTTCTCCAAATATTCTTTGAACTATATTATTTGTACATTCTCTTCAAACTGTAATTTTGACCAACAGTCTTTCATCATCTGTATTGACCCATGATAGTTCACTTGGCTCATGCTCACCCCATTTCTCCAGATTGACTTTATAAATTACTCATTGAGTGTTAGGAGTTAATGTGATTTCTGTAGACTTCAACAACCTTTCTTCCATTTCCATTTCTTCCAGACTTTTGCTCACCATTTCAATAATTTTGATAGGACAGTTCTTCCCTTCTCTTCTCATCATTTCTGATTGTTTTATAAGCTTCATTTAAGCACACTGCTGATAATCTTTGAGGTATTTTCTTATCTCTTTCATTATTATCATGTGTACTCTTCTATTAACTTTATCATTTGTAATGTCTCTGAATGTTCTCTTCTTATGAGGTTTCTTGTTGTAAGCCATGGTTGTATTTTCAGTGACCTCAACTTAGTGTTTGAAGTTGCACCCCACAAATAATTTTTTGTTTTATTGGTCAATATATCTATCTCACTTGGACAAATGCCCGTCTTATTGGCAAGTTCTATCACACTTGGTCTTCCCAGCATATGTTGCTGCATTAACAATCTTGTGAAATGTTTTTCAAATCTCTGCTGTACTTTCTTTGTCAGCAATAGAAGCAACACCTCAACATTCTGCAACATCCATTGCTTTATGTTCATGGGGATAGGTGAGATAGCAATTTCATATTTCTTATGTTTCACTATTTGCCTCCATTCCTTCTTCATTATTGGCAACACCAATTTCTCATTACTCATAAGTGCAATTGCTAATATCCATATTGCCATTCTAGCTCTAATGTCTGGTGCATTGATCTCTTTGAACAACCATGTTTTAAAATTTCTTTTTGCTTCCATCTCATGTGCTCTTTTGATTTCATACAATATAGCTTCCACTGACTTATGATATTTCTTTGTTGGTGACTTTATGTTGATCACTGGCCACTCCTCATGAATTGGCTTTTCTGCTTTAATTTCCAACCATACTTGTGCTATCTTTTGTAGGTGCTCAGGTGTTTGGTTCAAACTGCACTTCAGAAATATGTTACCTGTTTCTTCCAAGTTATCATCAATTCCTAGTATTTCCATTGTCCTCATTTGATAGTACATGTCAATTGCGATTTTCGGTTCCACCATTATCCTTTGTGCTGGAGCCATTTCATTAATCTGCAGGTCTATTTTGATAAGATCAGATATTCTAAGTTTACTGCTATTCAGCATGAATAGGTTTTCTAATTTTATCTCCATTTCTTTGATAAAATTCAGAATATCCTCCTGGTTTTGAGAGACCACAATTATTACCCTTGTTTTGTGCTTTTTAGCTATTTTCAATGTTTCTTCTATATTCATCTGCAATTTCTTTGATCCAATTTTGCTGTTCTTCACAAAATATATCACTGTTAAATGCTTTTTGTCCAAATTCACCTGTTCACATCCACTTATAATTTTTTCTCTGTTCTTGGTGAGCTTTTGTACGTCCTTCAAACTGAATTGTTCATAAAATGTTATGTGTACCATACTCTTGAAGTATGGTCTATTGAATTGTTCCTTCATCTCCACTGTGTACGCAATTATTGTGTTGCATGTGGGTTGATTTTTCTTATCAATTACTATAGGAATTGCATAACTCTCATTTTCTTTTGTTGATGTACTTCCTCTGATTAACTTTTTTGTCTCTGGCAACAAATTATCATATGAATTGTATCTCATCTTTCTGTTCACAATGATATATCCATGTCTTAATCATCACTAATTGGCCGAGTTTCCCAGTTTTCCATGGTAACCAATGCTGGTTCCTCTCTGCCCTTTAATTGGCATCGAGTACTACTAGATGTTGAATGGGAGTGTGCATAATTTTGTGATTCCAACCTCACGCCCTTTAATTGGTGATCAGTGTCCTGACAATGGCCCTTGTTTGCCCGCCTGCCCTTTAATTGACATTTGGTTGAGGGTGATCTTTCTTTCACTGTCTCCATCCTCATACCCTTTAGCTGGTAATCAGATTGAGGAGACTTCCTTCTTATTCTTCGTCTTTTATTTCTTGGTGTCAAATGCTCCATCCTCATACCCTTTAATTGGTTATCAGATTGTGGAGCTTGTCTTCTCACTCATCTTCTCATATTACTAGGTGGCGAATTCTCCATCGTCATGCCCTTTAATTGGCAATTGGATTGCAGAGACCTAGTTTTTGTAGTGGAACTAATCAATGTATCCTCCATCCTCACGCCCTTTAATTGACCATCAGATTGTGGAGTCTTCTTCCTTTTTACCCTTCTGGCTTTCATCAGTGATCTTGGAATTGTTCACTTCATTTTTCCTAAATTCAGTTACTAAGTTAATATCCCATATTTTGGGGTTATATCTCATTTTATTTTTTACTGCCCTCTGGGGCATTACTCTTCTTTCAACTTCCGGTTCATCTCCCTAGGGTTTATACTCCTCTTGGAACTCTTCTTCATGTACACTGTCCAAGTAATCCATTTCAACATATATACCATCATCAACCTGTACAATTTTAAAATCTGCATGTTTATCAAGCATTACTTGCTCTATATTTACCATTGCTCATTTTAAATTTTGAAAATGTAATACTCTTCCATCATTAAGTTTGTAATTATTGTTGGGTAGTGTTTGTATAATAGTGAATGGACCTGACCACTGTGTTTTTAGTTTCCTTACTTGGTTCACGTCTTGTGTTCTCATTAAAGTGTATGCATAAACCTTATCCCCTACCCTGTGTGGTTTGCCATATATCTTTTTGTTGAAATTTCTTTCTTGTCTTATTGCAGATTTCTTCGTATTATGACACATTGCTTCATGAATTCCAGTGATTTGATCTTTAATTTTCCTTATATATTCGTTATCTGGTTTTTCGGAGTACATATGGTATTGCATTGATATTGGTGTTGCCGCTTCTCTACCATACATGGCTTTATACGGGGTCATCCCCATTGTTGAATGCACCAAAGTATTATAGAAGTATTCCACCATTTCTATTACTTCTCTCCAGTCTCTACCTCCAATTCTTGATGTTAACACTCTTATTAATTTAATCATAGTCCTATTTAATCATTCAACAGCTCTGTTCGCTTGTGGGTGGTATGCTGTTGTTTTTTCAGTTAACATTTCCATCAACTTAGCCATTTCTTCAAATAATTTACTTTCGAATTGCACTCCTCTGTCAGATACTATTGTTTGCATTGGTCCAAATTTTAAAATCCATTCTTTCATAATTTTCTCAGCTACTATCTTTGCTGTTGTGGAATCTAATGGGATCATATGAGCGTATTTTGTGAAATTATCCACTAACACTAATATATATTGATACCCCTCATCATCTTGCGATAATTTTTCTAGATCCACATGCACAATTTCATTGGGTGTAGTTGCAGTTATTTTCTCAAGTGGTGCCATTTGTACCGGGAAATGGCTTTTGTTATTTATTAGACATGTAGTACACTTATTAATAATGTCCTCAACTGTTTTCCTAATGCTTGTTGTTATAAACCGGGCATTAAAAGTTTTTTCTGTTTGGATTATTCCAATATGTCCGTTTTCATGCACCTTCCTGACCAGTTCCCTTTTATAATATTCAGGGATCACTATTCTTAATGTCTTTCCTTCTACATATAGGAGTCCATTACTGTTCAGTTTCCATTTATATCTTTGAAAATAACTGTTAGCTTCTTTTCCCAGTATCCAATTTTCATTATGCACTTTTTCTCGTATTTCTCTAAGAATAATATCTGTTTTCTGTTTTTCAGTTATATCATTCTCAGTTATTTCTTCTTTGATCATTATCAGCATTATTGTATTCCCTTTCTTATCCGCATTAATCTCAGGCAATTCTGTATATTCACTATGTGGCAAAAATTGAAATTTTTTCTTTTCACCATCAACTTTTTCAACATCTCTTTGATATTCAGGTAATACCGTCCAAAAGTCTGCATTTTTATGTAATGTCCCTTTTCAATGCTCTATTGTAAACTTAAACTCATTTAGATACTCAATCCATCTTGATACTATTGACAATTTATTGCCCAAAAACTTTTTTAGCCATGCCAGCCCACTATTATCTCTCCTTACTTTAAAAGTTTGTCCTATCAAAAAGTACCAAAATTTCTTAATACTTTCCACCAATGCCAACATTTCCAATTTCGTTGACCCATAGTTTTCCTTGCTTTGCTTCAACTTCTGACTAAAAAATTGTATTGGTACTTCTTTACCATCTTTTACTTGACCCAGGCATGCTCCTATAGTGACTTTACTTGTGTCACAGTCTAGAATGAATTCCTTATCATACTCTGGTGTGCTTAATGATGACATTATACTTAACTCATCTTTTATGTTATCCAATTGCTCCTGTTCTTTCCACGTACACTCAAAAATTTTTTTCTTCTTGAGTAACACCATCATTTTACTTGTTTTATGAGCTACATTGGCTATAAACAATCCATAGTAATTTATAAAGCCCATTATCCTTTGTAGATCTTTTCTTGTTTTCAGACTACTAATATTCTGTATCATGTCTTTCATGTTGTTTTTCATTTTAATCTCACCCTTTTGGATTTGTCTTCCCAGAGATACCACCTGTTCTTTCAAGATTTCACATCTCTTCCCATTGACATGTAACCCTGCATTATACAGAATTTTAAACATCCTGTCTAGTTTATCCAAATGTTCATCAATTGTGTCACTCACTATTAATATGTCATCTATATACGCACTTATTCCTCTTTCAATCTTCTTGTTGTTCTGCTTAAGAACTTTTGTTACATATCTCTGAAAGGTAGCTGGGCATTACATAATCCAAAAGCCATTTACATCCATTCAAATAAACCATAGGGCTTTATAAACCCTGTCTTCTCAATGTCCTTGGGGTCCATTGGCACCTGCCAGTAAGCCTTACACAAATCTATGGAGGTTTAGTTTTTTTTTTTACTGGCTTCCTATATTATATCCTCTATTCTTGGAAGTGGATATGCGTCTTTCTTCATAATGTCGTTTAATTTGGGAAAATTTTTAAACAATTTTTTTTTTTTCCCCTGCTTGAAAAAAACAGTTGGGGCAGCAAATGTTTTTCCTTTTGACACGTAACCCCACATTATACAGAATTTTCAATGTCCTGTCCAGTTTATCCAAATGTTCGTCAATTGTGTCACTCACTATTAATATATCGTCTATATATGCACTTATTCCTTTTTCAATCTCCTTGTTGTTCTGCTAAGAGCTTTCATTATGTATCTCTGAAAGGTGGTTTGGGTGTTACACAATCCAAAAGCAATGTACATCCATTCAAATAAACCATACGGCGTTATAAACACTGTTCTCTCTATGTCCGTGCGCTCCATCCGCCTCTGAAAATAAGCCTTACACAAATCTATGCAGGTATAGTATTTTTTCTTACTGGCTTTATATATTATATCCTCTATTCTCAGAAGTGGATATGCATCTTTCTTTCTAATGTCATTTAATTTGCAAAAGTCTATACACAATCTGTATTTATTCCCCTGCTTGATAAAAAAAGTTGGCACAGCATATGGACTCTCACTCAGTCATATTATTTTATTGTTTATAATTCATGCCAACCCATGTGATGAGTTTCCTTAGAAATAACTATTACTTTTCTTAGATTAACCGTTAAGCGGAGTTGACACTTTTCCAATTTCTCTCCTTTATAATAAGTGTGCGGTTTAAACTAATTTAATATACAAGAGCCCTTTTAGCTACTTAATTCACTCCAACTTATTTAGAGAAAGCAGAGATACTGGAAGANTATATTATATCCTCTATTCTCAGAAGTGGATATGCATCTTTCTTTGTAATGTCATTTAATTTGCAAAAGTCTATACACAATCTGTATTTATTCCCCTGCTTGACAAAAACAGTTTGCGCAGCATATGGACTCTCATTTGGTCTTATTATTTTATTTTCTATCAATTCATTCAGAATCATGTTTTAATTTTCTTTCAAATTTTCAGGAACTCTCCTGCATGGCAATCTTATTGGTTCTTCCGTAGTTGTGATGATCTTGTGTGTCTCTCCTACTGCTTTGCCCACACTTATCTCTCCAAAATTAAATATTTTAGTGTGCTTCTGCAGTACTTTTATTAATTTCACTCTCTCTTCTTTACTTAGGTTCTGATAGTCTTCATCATTTACTTCTGGTATTGGATATTCTTTATCCTCTTTCATTTACTTCTGGTATTGGATATTCTTTATCCTCTTCCACTATGTTGATCATTTTATTTACTGTTGTTTTTTCAGTTTTAACTCTCTTCCCTTTCAGTTTCAAGGTATCCTTTTTATATTGACCATGTGATTTGTTGCATTCAATATCAGTATAGTGCCATTACCTTTCTTCAGTATACACAAACTTGAGGGAATTGACAATTTCTTTGTGTTAATCCCTTTCTGGTCATAGATCATGACTTCTGCAGTTATTTGATCCTCCTTTTGTATCTGACACATCTTCCAATTATTTGGTTAATTCCTTACATCTTCACTTAATTGAAATTTTATTATTTCTGTATCCTCTTCTTCATCACAAGTTGTAATTATTTCTTCTTGTACTGATATAGTCAGATTTGTGTAGTCAATAATGCACTTGTTATCCATTAAAAAGTTGTTACCTAGTATAACTTCATAGGGTAGTGAATTCTTTTCTGTGTTAATTAATGTAAACGTCTGTGAAAATGTCGTATTAGCTATTCATATAGGTGTTTCTATTAGTTTTCCTTTTACATCAATGTAGTCTCCTGATGCATTTATTAGTCTGCTCTTTTCACTTTGTAACTTTCTTTTATCAAATCCTATTTTTGCTGTGCATTTATCAGTGATTATTGATATTACTGCTCCTGTATCTATGGTTGCCTTGACCATTACACCATTTATTACAACTGTAATTGTATTTGTCTTGATTAGGTCTGTTACAATTAGAACGGGTGCATGGTTTACCGGAGGTGGCCCTCCCTTTAGTTTAAAGTATCATCTTCTGTTTCCTTGATTTGTTCAGGTTCCTCCTTGTCATCTAACAAATCTTCATCATCAAAATACGCCTCTTCTTCTCCATTAAATTTGTAACTTTCTTCTATCAAATCCTATCTTTGCTGCACACTCATCAGTGATTATTGATATTACTGCTCCTGTATCTATGGTTGCTTTATTGTTACACCATTTATTACAACTGTAATTGTATTTGTTTTGATTAGGTTTGTTACAATTAGAATGGGTGCATGGTTTACTGGAGGCGTGCTCCCTTCAGTTTAAAGTATCATTTTATGTTTCTTTGAATTGCTCAGGCTCCTCTTTGTCATCTAACAAATCTTCGTCATTGAAATATGCCTCTTCATCTTCAATAAAATTAATTTGTCATTTGCAGTATTTCTTCATATGACCCTTCTTTCCACATGTTTGATATTTCAAGTCCTTTCTGTTTATTCGCTTTATTGTTCCATCTTTTAACTTTATTCTAGAAATCTCATCCTTTTGTTTTCCCATTTCATCTTTCTTTATTTTGTTAGTTCCATTTATTGTTGACAGTATCATTGTCTTTATTATCGTTGACTTTTTGTTAATCTGAGCATTATTTTCCATAGTAACCTGTATTGACAATCCTTTTCTTATTATCCTTTCTAAAGAATCATCTGCATCACATTTTATTTCAAACTGTTGTTGAATTAGTTCTGGCAATCCCTTGCAAATAAGAGAAAACAGATCATATTTTGAATATGTGCTCTCTCTGGAACATAACTTCAAAAGTCTCTCCACTTGTGACATATAATTCCATAAATCTTCCCTCTTGTTCATTTTCATACTGTTTAGTAACATATGATATTGACTCTTAAAACTCTCATCATCATAATACCATTGATATTCTCCTATTAATTTCTTGTAATCTGTTTTAGTCTCCAGATCCAATACTAAATAATGTTGATACACTGTGCCCACCAAATATAAAGGGAATCTTGATGCCCCTTGCTTTTGTATTAACTTTCTTTCCTTCATGCTCATCTCAAACATTTGGATCCATTCCTTAAATGTTGGTGAGTAGCTATCTACTCTTCCCATGAATTTTGGGAGTATTGCTTTACATGCCAGCATATCATTATCTTCTTCTTCTGACAAAATCATTTCTTTGTATATTGGTTTTGTCTCCCCTGAATTTTTACAATTTTCTTTCACTTGTTTAGTTATATTTATAACCAATTTTTCTACAAATTCCTCTTCTGTTTCACAGTTCCTATACATCTTGCTCTGTGTTTCCTTTACTGGCTTACTTCAAATTAATTTTTCCGATTCTTGCATTATTGTATTTTGTATTACCTTAATGTTTCCTTTTTCTTCATCTCAATTTTCTTCATTTCCTAACAATATCAATCGAATTTCATCCTTGAGATTGTCAATCTCAAGTCGTTTTGAGATATTTTCTTCCCTCAGGCTAACATTTTCTTCATGCATTTGAGTCATCAGTTGTTGTAACTTCTCACTCTGTGCTTTGATCTCTTTATTTGCTTCCACTAACTTTTCAATTTGTTTTTGAAATACATTTCTCTGCTCCATTAACCTTATACTGGTATCTTGTGTGATCTCTTCAATGCACTTGTCTTTCTCAATGTTTACCATTTCTATCTCAAACATCCTTTGAGTCAAATTTTCTATTTGTATCGTCAACTCTCTTCTTTCATTATTGTTATTTTCTATTATTTTTGTAAGCTCAACTATAAAAAATTCTGTGTTTTCTTGCTCTGGTTGCAGCACTATTTCCATTGGGGACATCTCACTTTCAGGGGATATATTCACATTTGCTGGGGTTCTTTGACTTTGGGGTGTTTTCTGTGTTTTGGGTTTTGTCCTTTGTTTTTTCCATGAATTGGGGTTGAAACTCAAAGTGGTGCCATGTGATTCCGGATACATATAAATCAGCAACAACTACAGCTTGCACTTGAACTTCGCCATGAAAACCATTGACAGAATTGGTGTGTGAATAGGAAATTCAGTGATTGTGAACTCGTGATTGCTTAAGAATTTAGTGCATTGATTGTTTTTGTTATTATGCCTATGTAAAGATAATTGAATACAGCAACCACAATGCTTTAGCTTGTTATTGAGCCTTACATATAATAGCCCTACAGATATAGTAATACATGCTAGCCTTTTGTACATGTAAACAATCAATGCCATCAGCAAGAAAGCAAATGCATAAGTTGGCCAAAGGTCTATGAGATAAAACAATAAGCAACTTAAATCTGATACCAAAATAATAATAACTATAAGGTAAAAGCATGAGCTAACTAAATTCAATACTGAATCACCAACTGTAATATAAAACCATAAATAACTAGGATTCAATAATGGGGTAATAAACATGTAGAGCAAAGTAACTAGAATCATAATAACTTACAAGCAACAAGGAGTAGCAAAGCTATAACAGAGAAAAATCCCTATACCTATTTGTAACCTAAAAGCACCATAAGGAAATTACAGCTATTGCCCTCACCACCATTGAATAGCTGTTCGTGAGGCTGCTCCAGCATTCCTTTAAATGGATGTGGGAACCACTGTACAATTACCTCTAGTACTTAAATGTTTAGCTTTCCATAAATTATGAAATAACCTGACAAGAGAAGAAGTAAATCCAAACAAATTCATTCATCAATTATCCTAACATCATAACATATTTATAGCACTTTTTAGTAAATAATCAAATACTCGACTAGTACCTGTTTGATTGACTCTTGTTTACAATTTTCCCTTGTATTTTAGTTCTGCTATTAATTACACAACATCAGTGTTAATTAGAGTACGCTGTTTGGCCATCTTTGTTTTTGCTAAATACTGTCAAGCAAAATTTAAATATAGACAGCATAAAACAATTTACAAATAAAATAATCAATCATAATCATGTGTTTACATATTAATCATTATAATACTATTAGTCTTAGTTACATCCATCTTTCTTCTTATTTTCACACATTATTATTTGATGGATTATGCCACACTAGTTAGCTACTATGCTTTTTGATATTAGTCTGTATTAAGTTTTATACATGAAATTTTAAATCTTAAATAAATTGAGAAAATTAAAATTTCACAATATGAATTTCTTAAATATTTTTGTCCCTTTAAATAATTATCCTTGATTAAAGAGGTATTGAAAATATAAAACAGCATCCCCATTTGCTTGTGCTAACATCATTGGTCTTATATACAGTAATTTTTATTACTACAAATGTGCTTATGTATTTGTGGATAGAAATAAATCTAAAATTTCAGTGTTTGTAATGTTCTTACAGGTATATAAAAAAACCTCATCCTTTAAAAAACACTTAATAATGAACTAATTTAGATTCAGTTTTGTATAACTAATGATGTCATTCATATTAGATGTGTGTAATAAGATGAAATTTGTATCTTTAATATCTCTTGAATAAAGCATAATTTTTTGTTAGGACAAAAATGAAGCAAGTCATATAGCAATGTTATAATTTTTTGAATTTATTCAAGAACTGAAATTTCATGAATAGGCTTGTTTCACAACTAATTAACAAAATTAATACTTCTATGAAAGGGGCAGTATTTTCCCTTATTGACACTACATACCTCTTTGCAGCAACTAAACTTTGAATGATAATTTTAAGTATGGTTCCAATAGCAAATTTTACACTTCTTCTAGCATTTCCTCTGTGATTTGCTTATTCAATGTTCACATGCCTCTTTCAATTTGTATTTGCAACAATGCATTACAGTACATTTGCTCTTCTCTTTTGAATTTCATTGCAGATATTCCCAGTAACCAGTAGCATATAATGCACTTAGTGTAGAATCACAGGGTGTGTCTAGCAGCTTGAGTGGTACAAAGGTTGCAAAAGATTACCATCACTGAGAGCAGCCTGTACTCTAACAAAGCAAATGAAGATCAGTAGTTTGCCAATTTCATTGTAGAAAAAGTAATTCCAAGGCAGCATTTCAAGCAGCAACCAATTCACACAGCATCTCACCAAAGCCAAGCCATTAGAATCCATCCTTACAATCTAAGGTGCTAATCATGTGTCTCAAGTTGTAATTTGTAGCTCAATAAAACAAATTTAGTTCTGTGTTTATCATCTCAGCTCATGTAATAAAGATAGTAAATAACATGTAATTATCACATATTCATGTATGCCAACAGCATAGTATATTCACATTGTGTGATAGTATGTGCATGTTCAATTGATAGATGTAGTAGTTCTTTTATTTCCTATGCCTATACATAGCCTAAATCAACCACAATATGGGCTCACATCTGTCAAGGGGCAAGTTATCACCCCAGGCACAGTGGAGTTCCTCCCACATTATCACCAGATCTTACAATTGCATTATTATAAAATTCATACCAAAGCTAAAAAGGTTAGTAGATAATAAAATAATAAAAGAGCAAACATTATCCAGTGAGAACAAAATTTATTTGACGTTTGATAACATTGAGTTCCCTATTTATTACAAGAAAAGGTAAATATTTACCATTTTACAAAAGTTAGCTTGTTTCCCTTGCAAATTAAATGAGCAATTACACATAATCTATAGTTTGAGTGGACAATTACTAAATTTGAAACTTAAGTTCAAAAAGATCACAAATTAATAAAATCACTAAATTAAAGATACTAAATAGCACCAAATTAATTGGAGAGTGCCTAAAATCAAATAAAAAATAAATGAAGGCACTGAGTGACTCTACAAGCCCCCCATTGCATGGTTAAGGCTGTGGTAACAGTTGGACAGTAGGACCACACAAAAACTTTTGGGCTTCTTTGATCATTTCTTTGGCCAATACATCATCCCAAGATGAAACTTCTGTGTAGCAGGGTCACCTAGTGACCTGCATCAGTGCCTCCCATTGAGTGACAGTTTCACTGCATAGCCTAAAATACTTGAGCTCTGGTAGCCTTGAACTAATAGGACAATTTCATCATAGTATGTTCAACCTTTGGGTGAAAGTGTCATAAAAGCACTTGTACAGACAGAGGCCCTTGAGGGTGATAAGAAGCATCATTAAGGCGTCAGTGTCTGAGGTGTGCGTGTCAGCAGCACTAATCTTGGTATTGGGATAGAAGTGAAGGAAGACTTCTCTGAGAGATCCCATATGGGTAGTGTGATCAACAAAGAGTGAACAGTACTAATTCACTTGCTGCAGCGCCATCTCTTCAGGGTCTGTGATGCTGGCGTGTAACATAGTAATGATCTCAATATGCTTGGTTACATTGTAGTATCAGGTGATTGTTTCTGCTTTGTTGGCCCACATAAGGTCACCTGCAGATTGGAATAAAATGATGAAGTGAAGGTCAAGGGAGTCAACAGTTCTTCTCTAGCTGTGTAGAGATAGGCTGCCCCCCTGTGGAAGATATCCTTGATCATCAGCTTCCCATTGATATACATGTGCTCAGGATTACCACCTTCCAACAATGCATCATGGGTTTCTTTGTACTCCTTTATTTGCATGGATCTGTTGACTTTAGAGGCAGTTGAGACGTAATTAATATGGTCAGTGAGATGAGCAGAAACTTTTTTCTTTCCACAGCTTACTCTCCATGATGGCAAAATCAGTGGTGTCATTAGGCAAGGCTGTGGGATACAGAGAATGTTGTTTTTCTCAATGTTGTTCTCTAACTGGGCAAAGCTGGATTTGCTCCAGAGGGAGGCTGTTCTGATCATGACAGGATAATTTATTTTGGCATCCCTCATGGAGTCCCAGAAAGTGCTGCAGAGTCCATGGCTCCATAAATTTTCAATCTGAGCAGTAGAGAGGCATAGGCAGGCTGTGGTACACTCTACATCCAGGGCAAGTTGTCACCCTGGCAATAGTAGGAGGATCAACTCTTCCTTAGTTAGCATCTTGGTGAGGCACCATTTCATGAGACCTAAGATGTCATTGTCACTGTTGGGCTTGACAAATCTATCAACTATCACTGGTTTCTTGGCGAGTTCTTCAGGGTAGTGCTCAATAGTTAGGATTTGTTCATTATTGGTAAGAGACCAAGTGGGCGTGAGCTTGGGTGAGACTGTAGCCCTGGAAAATTTTTCTAGGTTGACAGCTTCAATTAGGGCTTTAGTCAATGGCAATACCTTGATAGTTGATGAGGATAAGAGCTCTTCCTCATGGTAGAATTGTTTGGGTGTTTTCATAGTTTGCCCCAAAATGGTGATCAGGATGATCTCACCATCCTTAGTTGCTTGCTGCTGGGTTTGGGTAAGTTTGCTGTACCCACACTCAGGATAATTGAGCTGCTTCAGGTTGAATAAAATTTCTGTGCATGACAGAACATTGTAGTGACCAACAAGCTCAATAAATTGCTTTGTTGAACCATATTCACAGCACATAGGTCAACTAGTGCACAGGGGCATGCACTCTGAATTATGAGAAGGGAATTTGGTCTTGGTGGTGGCTCCCCACATGTACTTCTTGAGTGTGTCTGAAAAGATGTTTAAGTCGAAGAAAGCAACTCCTAAGCAGTTTACAATCATTTGAGGTGGAAGGTGACCAAAGGGTCCACTGGATCCAATTAGACAAGCATAATACTTCTTGAAATGTTCCATTGCTTTTTAGTCTTCCCTGGAGAGGCAGGCAACAAGCAAGAGTGGAGCAGCCAGTTTTCTTGACTTTCCATGTGGCAGGACTAATAGTGAGTTCATGGGAACACTGCTTCATGAGTTTCTCTCTAATGAACTTATCCAAAGTTAGCTGAAGGTGACGATCAATGGTGAGGAAAGCAGTGAGAACCTACATGGCTCCACAGGATTGGATCACTAGAGCAAATTTTTCTGAGAACATCTTTTCTGAAAAGTTCTGATGATCTTGGGTGTCATGAGATAAACATAACTAGGCTAGTGTTTTCTCAATGGATTGATGATACTGTGATGTGGGGCTACAGGTATTGATTGTAGGCCATTGTGCTTTCAAGTTTGTCCACACTTCATCAATTTCCTGCAGCATAGCTGTGCTTTGTGAGAAGGCGAAACTGATGTGGAGATCAGAGACATCAGAGCAAAGGCCAGGTGAGCTGATATTAATCAACTCTAGCTATTGAGCCTGAATGCACGTATTGATGATCAGATGAGTGTGATGAGTGCCATGCCAGCCAACATCTTGGAGTCATAACAGATAATAGCATTGATCTGGGGCCTATGCTCTACATCAATGATAAAGGGGATAATGTTGACAGAACAGGTTAAATCCTTGGTGTTGAATGTCTATTGTAACTTATTCTTAGTTTCTTCTGATATGTTGTCTCAAACTAAATGAACCGCCCTTCTGGGTAGCTATAAAGTATGGATGCAGGATTTTGTTGCCAACTTTAGATGGCTTAGCTTTACATTCCTTGTCTTTTCAGGACCTAACACTAGCTGAGTCTCAGGAGGAAGGACTGGGACTAGGAGGCGGTTTTGAGTCAACATGGGGTGAGGTTATGTTAGACAATTGGGCAAAAGGCACTCTTTGCTCCTCAGAGTCCCACACAGAGAGTTGTCTCTGTGTGTAATCATCTGAGGTCTGCTCCCACTCAGAGAGTTGTCTCTGAGCTTAGTCACAGGAAGTCCACTCCCAAGGAGAGAGTTGTCTCCTCTCATAGTCATGGCTGCTGCAGGTGTCTTCTGCCAGGCTCTCTAGCTTTCATGATGTGCCTTCATCTGATCGTCTTGGCATCATTGATCACTTCATTTCGTCTTGCAGTTGATTTGTTGTTGCACTCAGCTTCTGGCTGGGGGTTGATTCTCTGTTCTTTTCATAGTTACTAAACAAAGATATAAGATTGAGGTCCCATTTTTGGGTATTTAAATGATCTAAATATCTCTGATCTCTAGCTTTTTGTTTAGGCAAAATATGAGTAGCTATAGTGCTGCTACTATTGCCAAGGTTACTATCATACTCGACCTGCTTAAGGTCGTCTTCCTCACACTTAGTGAGGTCGTTATAATACTCAATTTCATTTACGCCATCATCAACAAGGNTCTTGCAGTTGATTTGTTGTTGCACTCAGCTTCTGGCTGGGGTTGCTTTCTCTGTTCTTTTCATAGTTACTAAACAAAGATATAAGATTGAGGTCCCATTTTTGGGTATTTAAATGATCTAAATATCTCTGATCTCTAGCTTTTTGTTTAGGCAAAATATGAGTAGCTATAGTGTTGCTACTACTACCAAGGTTACTATCATACTTGACCTGCATAAGGGCGTCTTCCTCACATTTGGTGAGGTTGTCATAATATTCAATCTCATTAATGCCATCATCAAATAGAGAAAACTTGTTATTGTTGACTATGACTGTATTTTGTATATCCTTAATTGTTCATCTAAGTTGCTGAAAATGGGTGACTTTACTGTTATCTAATAAGTACCTGTGGTGATCTAATACTTTAACTATCTTGAAAGGTCCTTGCCAATTAGTGGCAAACTTTCATACTTGGTTAGCATCAGTAACCTGATGAGGAAAATATGCAAATACAGAATCTCCTTGTTTATGAGGTTCAACATACAGCTTCTTGTTGAAGTTTCTTTTCTGGTGAATAACAGACTGATTGATATTCCAGCAGATAGAGAGGTTCACTTCCTGGAATTCCTGCAGCATCTGGTTCAAAAAATTCTCCAATGTTGGTTTGTTGTAGTCCAGAAACATGATAGACAGGGGAGTGCTCACTTCGCAGCCAAACATGGCTTTGAAAGGGCTCACTTTGGTGGTGGAGTGAAAGGTGGTGTTATAAAAGAATTCGACTGCCTCTATGACACATCTCCAATTTCTACCAGCAGCACAGGCTAAAGAAACTCTAATCAACTTAATGATGGTGCAGTTCAGTCACTCAACAATGCCATTTGACTGCAGATGGTAAGCAGTGGTAAAATCATGTATGATCTCAAGTTCCTTCATAAGAGTGGACATTAGGGTATTCTCAAACTGAGGACCATGGTTGGAAACCAAATGCTCCATAGGCCAGAGTTTAAAAATCCTTTCTTTGATGATCCTTTCACTGATGACTTTGGCAGTGGTATTGTAGAGAGGAATAAGTCATGCAAATTAGTAAAATGATCTATCAAGACCAAAAGATATTGAAATCCTTGCTCATCCCTTGACAGTTTCTCAATGTCCATGTGGACCACTTTGTTTGTTCCTTCAGTGACCCAACTGTGGAGCTCAGCTCTCTGCTCTGGAAAGTGTCCAGCTCCTTGAAGCAGGTATGCTTCACACTTATCAATCACATCTTGCACATTAGCTCTAATACTGATGGTGATGTAATGAGCATTAAAGGTTCACTCCATTTGGATAATTCTGAGAGGACCATGTTTGTGGATCTTCTTGACAAGATCCCAATTGAAATATTCTGGAATTGCCAGATGATTGCTCCAACTATGTGCATAGAGGAGTCCAGCTTCAGTAAGCTTCCAATGATAAAGTTGGAAGTATCTTTTGGCAACATCACTTATAGCTGTTTAGGGTTCTTCACTTTAAAGACAATTTCAGACAAAACCTTATCATGTAACTGATGGGTGGCAATTTCTTTCTCTGAGATCTCCTCTTTCACCATAATGGGGAGGATCACTTTTCCATTCCAATCTGCATTGATGTCAGGAAGGAGCTTGTACTCACATGCTGGAATAAATCCAAAAGGAGTTTTCTCACTAGGTGGCTTTCACAGGTCTCTCTCATAACTTGGCAGAGCAGTGAAATAATTGGCATTGAGATGTAATTTCCCTGGGTGGTGACTGATAGTAAAGTTAAAATTGTTGAGATATTCCAACCATCAGGTGATGGTGTTTGACTTGTTGCCAGCGAATTTCTTGAGCCATGCTAGTGCAGACAATGAATTGACAACCCTGAATGAAGAATTGAAACTTCTTCAGACTCTTGATAAGTGCTAACATTTCAGACTTTGTTGCTCTGTAATTTAGCTTGGAATTCTGAAGCTTCCAGCTAAAATACTGTACTGTGTATTCCTGGGTGTTGATCATTTGACTGAGAATGCCACTGATGCCGACTGAACTCACATCACAATCAATGATAAATTCCTTTGTGTAATCAGGCTTATTCAGACTGGGGATCCATCTAAGCTCTTGCTTCACAGTATCCAGCTCTTCCTGTTCAGCACAGGTCCAGCAGAATTCAGTGTTCTTGTGGAGTAGGTTTGATATGTGTTTCATATGGTTGGCTAGTTCAGAGATGAAGGAGCCATAGTAATTTGAAAAGCCCATCAAGCATTGGATGTCCTTGCATGAGTGTGGAGTCTCAATATGATCAAGATGGTCCTTTGCATTGTTTTAAATTGAAATTCTTCCAGGTTCAATCACTCTGCCCAAGAAGGTAACTTGTGGTGAAATAAGCAAACATTTATTTCCATTGACCCAGAGTCCAGAGTTGTACAGAATCTTTATAGTGTGACCCAACTTATCTAAGTGATCAGAGAGTGTGTGTCCTGCAATGAGAATATTGTCCATATATGTGGTGATCCCAGGTTTGAGAGTGTTGGCCCCATTCTGTAATACACACATAATGTAATGCTGAAATGTATCCAGAGCATTACAGATCCCAAAGGCCATGTATTTCCACTCAAAAAGGCTGTAAGGCATAATAAAAGCAGTTTTCAGGATGTTGGCAGGCTTCATCTGTATTTGCCAATAGGCTTTACAAAGATCCAAGCATGAGAACAACTTGTATTTGCTGACATCATATAGAAGATCCTTGATGCAAGGTAATGAATATGCATCCTTAACTGTGATGTTGTTTAATCATCAAAAGTCAATGCAGAGGCAGTACTTCTTGCCTTGGCAAATAAACACTGTAGGTGCAGCATATGGGTTGTTAGTGTTCTGTATGATCCCACTTTTGATGAGATTGCTAAGGATCTGTTCATACTCTGTTCTTAAGTTCTTGGGTACCCTTTGAACTGGCAACTGAATGGGGTGATCACTCTTAGTTTTGATGGAATGTTGTTCCCCAATGGCCTTTCCAACACTAATTGATCTGTAATTAAACACATCATGATGCTGGCATAAGAGGGCAGAGAACATGTCACATTCTTGTGGACTCAGGTGTCCATGAGTTTTCTCATTTACAGCTGGGATCTGGACTGGATGACTTGGTTCACTCATTTTGTGAATTGCAGTAAGAACAGACAGACAGGCTGCAGCTCTGAGTTTGAGTCAGACCAGCATTGCAATGATGGATAGCTTTGTTGGATCCATTCAGATCAGGCATGTGGAATTATTGAGTACAGTGACATAAGTCTTTCCATGAGAGACATGACAAAGGTCTGGATAGAGATGTAGACTGTGAAGGCATTTTCTTCTTTGTCCCAAGATCATGATGTCCCCCTCATAAGGAGAGCTCGTAGTGACAGCAACTTGTTGCCAGTACCATGGTTCCATGATGATAGTATTGGTTAATGTTAATAGGATTTCTTTGTTACAAGCAGCAGTAAGCTCTTCCCATGGCTCACTTTCACAAATAGAGCATGTGTTGGTTCCATAGTCTATCATGCACACATTCCTCTCAAGGAAGTTGTTTCCTAGAATGACATCATATGTAAAGGCTGATTGCAGGTGTCAACCACAATAAGGTCCACTTGAAAACATTCTTGGTGGATGTGCAACTCTAGGTTTTTGATCTGGCCCTTCAGTGAAATAGTGTTCCCAGAAGCATCAAACAAACAGGCTTTGGAAGGTAACAAATCTTCTCTATGTAAGCAAAGCTTATTGCAACAAGTGTTGCTTATGATGGAGACAGAAGCTCCTGTATCAATGGTAGAGTTAATCAGCAATCCATTCACATCTGCAGGGATGATGTTAGTATGCAGTAATGAGGTTATCACCAAAACATCATGCACACAGTTTTTGGGAGGCAGTGCTCTATCTAATTTAAATGGTTGACAGACTTGACTGGGGTGTCAGGAGTGCACACTTCAATGGATGGCTCATCAATGATACCATCTCCATCTGCAATTAGGCGGATTACTGCCCCACTCTGAGTATGAATGTGAGCTGATTGATGTTCATTATCTGTCTTCTTCTGCACTGTAGCAGAACTTGAAGAGGTTAATGTTTTAGAGGTAGTTTGACCCATCTTCAGGTCACCAGCATCTTTCTTGATTTTGTAACATATAGACAATACTTGTTGCCCTCTTGATGATAGAGTTTAAGTTGTCCTCCAGATCACATTTTAGTTCAAGGTGGCTCCTGATGGTGGAAGGGAATCCCTGACAAATGTATGAAAAAGGTCATGTTGTGAATACTCTGGAGTTAACTTGCTGAGGCAAAAGAGTCCATTGACTTGCATAATGTAAGTCCTCACATCATCTCCCTTCTTGATAGAAAGATCACATAAAATCATCTTGTATTGCTGCTTGATGTGAGGCACTTTGTAGTGGTCCTCAAAGTGACCAACAAGTAACTGATAATTTGTCTTAACTTCCCTATCCAGCATCATGTACTGACTGTACACAAAGTCTTGAAGGAACATGAGAAATTGTGCAGCAGCATCTTGAGTGGTTTTATATTGCTTTATTGTAAGATGAACAGAAAGAGCCACTTGTCAAATAACTGAGAAATTTCGTCTATTTTACCAGTGAATTTAGGCAACACTGAGTGTCAATTAAAAAGATTTGATTGTTAGTTTCCCAGTGCCTCAGTAGGCAAAATGGATTGAGTGAAGTGTGGCCCGTGAGTTGTTGTAGACCTGATAGGGTCACTTGGAGGAGAAGGTGGAACAATCATAGTGGTTGGAGTAACTGTGACATTCACAGGTGCCAAAGGCACAACTGTTACACTCAGAGTACAAGAGCTCAGCGTAGCTACTGTTGTTAGCATTTTGACTTGAGAAAGGGCAGACTGAGTGAAGGTAGGTGCTCCACTTGTAAAAGAGGTGATGGGAGTAATGAATGGTGACGTCACAGGGAATGTTGTAGGTGCTGACAAAGCATGAGAAAGGTGGGCAGACATTGTCTATGAGATAACCATTGAAAACCTTTCTGAGAGAGCATTGAGAGCCTTGTCCAAAAGAGTGTGAGTTACATACTCAGGTTCTTCTGAGGAAATCAGAGGGGAGTGTGGGACTGATTCCTGAATCTGCATCTCTAAGGCTGAGATCAAGTTGAGCAAGCACCTCTCACATTGCCAAGCAGCAGTGGCTTGTTGTCTCATTTCAGATTGTAAGGCGTCAAAACAGGCTTCACAGGAGCAGCACTGTGAGATCTGTTCAGCAAGGGCTTCTCTGAGCTGTTGAACTTCCAGTGGCAGTGACTTGGAAGAAGGCAACGGTGGTGTATACAAAAGAAACGGGTTCAACAGGGTGGCAGGAGTGGGGGTCTATTGCAACAAAACTTCAGAGGGTGTAGATATACCAGAAACAGGTTTGGTGGGGGTAGGAGTATTTAAAACAACAACAGAACTAAGTCCAGCAGTGTGAGGGACAGCACTAAGAATGGGTAAGAATAGAATCAGGGCTCAGTAATGGCATCAAATCACAGGGCTGACAAATGCAAAATTATGTATAAGATGAAGTTGCACATTGATGGGTGGTGAAGTAAATTGTGGTCAGGGGAAATCCATCCCAGCTGACCCACACCCAGTAGAAAAATGAAACCAAATACAGTAAGAAAACACTAGAACAGTTCTGTTTCACATTTCAATCACCAAGTGAAAAATGGACGACTGCCTTGGTAGGTGCACAAACTTCATGACTGTAGTACATCTCTGAATGTTGATCCATCTGCACACAGTAACAGAATGGAGTAGATAGTTTAACTGACACTCCAGAGTGTCTAAGAATCACGTCAGGGTCACCATGTAGAATCAGAGGGTGAGTCTAGCAGCTCAAGCAGTATGAAGGTTGTGGAAGACTATCATTGCTGAGAGCAACCTGTTCTCTAACAAAACAAATGAAGATTGGTAGTTTGCCAATTTCATTGTAGAAAAAATAATTCCAAAACAGCATTTCAAGCAGCAACCAGTTCACATGGCATCTTGCTGAAGCCAAGCCATTAGAATCCATCCTTAAAATCCAAGGTGTGTCTCAAGTTGTAATTTCTAGCTCAATAAAACAAATTTAGCTCTGTGTTTATTGTCTTAGCTCATGTAATAAAGATAGTAAATAACATGTAATTACCATGTATTCATGTACGCCAATGGCATAGTATATTTGCATTGTGTGATAGTATGTGCATGTTCAATCAATAAATGTAGTAGTTCTTTTATTTCCTATGCCTATACATAGCCTAAAGCAAACACAATATGGGCTCACATCTGTCAAGGGGCGAGTTATTGCCCCAGGCACAGTGGAGTTCCTCCCACATTATCACCAGATCTTACAATTGCATTATTAGAAATTTCATACCAAATCTAAAAAGGTTAGTAGATAATAAAATAATGAAAGAGCAAATGTTATCCAGTGAGAACAAAATTTATTTGATGTTTGATAACATTGAGTTCCCTATTTATTACAAGAAAAGGGGACAATTACTAAATTTGAACTTAAGTTCAAAAAGATCACAAATTAATAAAATCACTAAATTAAAGATACTAAATAGCACCAAATTAATTGGAGAGTGCCTAAAATCAAATAAAAAAATAAACAAAGGCCCTGAGTGACTCTACAATATGCAACTTAATTAGACTTGCTGTTTTGCATCTCTTAGATTTGTTTTGACAACTAATAAACTTTTATCTAATTTATTGCACTTTTTACAGAAAGTTATATAGTGTAAAATCATAAAAAAATTTAAAGAAAAAGTTCTTTCTTTATATTTTCTTTTTACTACTATTCTCTGATTATGCCACATTGTCTCCACCAATCAGTCTAGACTTAGTGATTTTGTATTCCTTAGTCTGAATATATGCATTTGTGTCCTCAAAGTTATTTACATAATTACAGGGTTTCCAATCAGGGCACTGTACTCATGCTTCATTTTATGATCTATAGTGAAATAATTGCTATATGCATCACCAGTTAAATGTGTTAGTAGATGTGCTAATCCAGCCCTTGATGTTAGCTGCTCTAAAGTCAACTTAAATCAGAAAAACCACTCATCAAATGTTTGGGGGTTCTTGTTTACCTTTCTAGCAAAACCTAGTCAAATTGATTCAAGATGTTGAGACAGCTGGTTTTGGCCTCTCAGGAAGCATTGACTGAATAAAAAAAACTGGAATTTTGCCTCAGAATTAACAGGTACTGGTTCAAAAGGTACTAAATTTTCTTGCAGTAGGCAACATGGATTTATTGACAATGGTTTTATTAATTATTTCTGGAAATTGTTCTTGAATTTGTTTTAGAACCTTATATAAGTCATCCTTAGTAATGGCTTCATCTATTTTTCTTTAATAATTTTGTCATTGTTGCATCTGTTGCAAGTGTTCAGTATATTCAGGGTTACCTGTATCAGTTGTTGCTGATGTACAGATAAAAAATTCCTCAGTGGTTTTGGTTTTATTAACTAATGACTTGGTTTGGGAATATCAGTCACACTGGATGGCAAAAAGCACACTGTCTTTGTTGACACAGGGACTAATTCCTTAGAGGTCCGAATCTATTACATGCATCTTCTCTTGGCTCTCATCTCTCTCTGCCATCAACTGATATGGTTCAACTCAAGTGTTCTCAGCCTGTTTACATGACCTCATGGTCAAGTTTGGATTCTCTGACAATACTAGTTTCTTGATGGTTATGTACTGCCTGACTCAAATACTGAATTTGATTGTCTTGGCTGGCCTTAGTCTCAGTGAGATTTCAAATCATGGCTTTCATCAGCTCAATCTTATTGTGGAGCTCTTTTTTATGCTTGGCAAAACCTTTGGTGAGTGCAACAATCTCCATTGACACTGACTCAGAATCTACTCAGTACACAGCTGGGGTATGTATGGGACTGACATCTAACTCACCTGGGAAGGGGTATTTTTATGTGGCAGAGTATTCAAGGTTTTTGTTTTGGGATCCACTTTTACTCCACTTAGTGAAGACACTTCAGAGGTACTTGGTATACCTGGGTTCACCATGGTTCTACAACATACCAAGTTTGGGAGGAAATTAAAACTGTGCAAACTCACACACAGACTATTGCTAACTTAATGTACACAACTCCCTGAACTCTGAGGAATCACATCAGGATCACCATGCACTCTTGTTTATACAGGGGATCCCTAATTGTACACATTAACCATTTCTTAAGGAACTTAATGCATGCAAAAGAAATCAATGATACCATTTTAGTACTTAATTTAATTAATGCAAAAACTAGTACTGATGTAAATTAAGTAAGAATGTTTTTGATACTTCTGTTCCTGACTCCATTTCAACAATACATGGCCCCTGGCCAACACCAAACAATTACTTGAAATCAAAAGTTCATGTAATATAAAAGTTAAAAAAGTTATTTTGATAGTGTTACTATTTTGTTTCTCATGTCTTAATTTTCAGCTAACCTCACCTTAACTATTGTTAGTGCCTTACCTCATGTATATATAACACAAATGCAAAACCCTAGTTGAATTGCTAGCATATTTATCCTCAAATAACTCTTTCTTATGTACATGTAAGGAAATGGCATTACAACTCAATAAATAACTTCTAACTGTCTGTATCCCTATTCCCATTTGGAGTGAGACCAAGCAAGACAAGCTCACAGAATTGTCACTCCTCCCAAAGACTTACAGACACTAGGCTTGATTTGTAAGCATAGTTAAATTAAATAAATCACAATAACAAATTAACCCAACAGTAATTTGTAGATTAGTGGAGGAGAGTAGTGGTATTCAATAGAATCTCCAATTAATATACAGTAGAAAATAATGCAGTGTCTTTGTAGAAAACTATTATTCAAGACTTGTTAGTAATGAGCAAGGATCAATTAACTAACAAAAACCAGACAACTGCACTGTATGCATGTTGGTTGATAAACAATTTGTAATTCAAAAAAAGTGTGCTAACAGAGGTTAATGATCCTTGTTAAAGTAAATTGATTCAATTTATATACATTCATAAAATCTACCTGCTCTTCTAGTCTTTCAATTTCCTGTGCTTTTTACAATTGGTGAAATGGAGGCTATATTAATTTTGGTGCACTATAATTTGTTCCAAAGTAAAATCTTCCAATTTGTCCCTTTACCATAAATTTGTGGACATTTCATAATAATGCAAAATTAATAATGGTGATAAATTTGATATTGACATTTATGAGAAAATTTATTTTGGAATTTAGATTGAGAAAAATCAATTTGAGAGTTGCTACTGCTAATTTAATGAAATTTCTCTGTTAGCTGATTCAGATTTACAAAGTTAGCAATCAAAAATAACAAGCAATCAAAGAAATTTAATTTATAATGCACTGAAAAGCTACATTTCATAGTTATTCATTTTAATTTCAACAGTTATCTTCTAATTGTTTTATTATGGAATTGAATTCAGGTTTTCTGTGTATGAATGAACACTACTACTTAAATTATGTCTTGTAGAGTATTGTAATTGATTGCAAACTGATGACAGGAAATGCATCCCTCCTAGTGTGTATCTTTGAAGAACCTTATATGGTTTTTCATTGAAATATGCTCAGACTTAATTGCATTTCAACATTAAAAGGTAAATTTTATGTTAATTGACAGCATTTGTAATATCTGAATCATTAAATGTTTACAGAGATTCAGTAGGAGTCTGACCTACTATTTCCATACATCAGTATGGCTGTGTTATTTACACTTTGAATCTTCAAGTAAATTGTAAATAAATAAATAATAAAATTAAAATTCACATGAATATTGACAATACAATGAAAACCATAGCTACTACTATCAATAATAAAAGTTAATGTAGATGCTATTTAAGTTATGATCTATTTCAAGTTTATTACCACAAACAGTATAGATTACTAAACAACAATAACACAATGGTTCATGAAAGCTCTAACAAATTTATCATCAATGTGCAATTTAATGTTAAATTAACCACATTCTCAGAATCTTTAATTCAATATCCAATTTACAACATTGGTTAATTTTGCTTTAATATGAAATGTCTATAAATGTGCTTTAAAGGGACATTTTGGAACATTTTACATTGGAACAAATTTAGTGCTGCCATTAATTTCATAACTACAATTTGGGAAATCATTAATATAACAAACTAAAATCTAACGCAAAAGTAATGGGTACTACTCTAACTAAAAGCTTCACAAATAGCCATGAGCTTAAATATTCAAAAATGCTAAGGTGTAGAGTCACTCAGGGATACCCTCTTGAGAGAGTCAATCTGATTATAATTGTACTATTTTACAGTGCCATATTTTTTTATTAATTTTTCATTATTAATTAGTTGTAGTTTAGTTGTAACATAGTTTGACATCAGTAGATTTTAGTTAACATTATATAGTGGAAACACAAAATTAATTAATTATCCTCTCAATAGCTATACTTTATGTGTTGTTCAATAAATTTTGTTAGGGAACTGGTGTTTGAAAGCTGAAATTGTAAGGAATGTGCAGGTATATATTTGATAGTATATAAATGAGGACACCATTGTTAAAAGGATAGAATAAACTTTTGTCCTCTGTACAGTTTATTTCTTTCTCAATTTTTCAGTTTAGGTCTTGTTATTTATTGTTATTATGAGAAGTGAATAGGTATCTGGTGGCAGTTTGGGAGTTAAAAATGTGCCTGAATAGTGGACCAACTTAAGTTATGGCTAAAGTCATGAATAGTCTATAAAAAATTCTGCTTGCAATTTCAATGTCTACATGCTTTTAAGAATTACACTGTGTTTAAATCATGCTTGTTGGCTTGCACAAATATGTGGCAATTACATGTTATTTATATCTAGGTTGAGATCTAATGCAACAAAATTGAGTTGGTAAGTGAGATAGAAATTACAATTAGAGACAAATATAGCTCTTGATGCTCTTTCTTCTGTTTCTCTTCAGGCTTGCACTGGGCAAATCAATTGTTTCAGAGAAATAGAGGTTTATATCACCTTGGATCTTCACATGCTTGGAATCCAAACATACCTTTGCTACTAAACAAATTTCCAATGTTTTAAAGTTAATTATGTTCCAACAACATTTTGGAATTGGTGATAAGTCAATGAGGAGTCTGTAAATTGAAGCAACCTTCTACTAGCTATTAAGTTCTTGGGTTTGATGTCACCCTTGACCCTATCACTTATTCTACAAAGGCATTAACAGAAATTAGTAAAATTACACCAAATTTTAGCAATATTATACAGCTCTTGATAATCTACCCTTATCAGTGTAAATACATTTCAATTTAAGCACTCTCTACCATTATATTTGACTACAGATATGAGAAGTTGTCATCTAATGGAGAATCTGTATCTTATTAGTTAATTAACTTAATAAGCTACCTTCATTCAATGGTTGTAAATTAGACATAATCCTTCTAGTGGGTCACAAATTCTGCAACTTGTCATCCATGATCTTTTGTGTAATTAAATCAGAAGTTGTGCTCCCCATTAGTGTGACTCATACATACTTGGTAACAAAATTGACTAGCATTAAAGGATGTTAAAACCCTTTGTCATCCTTAGCCAGTTGTTCAACATCCATGTGTATCACTTCATTTGGTAGTTTATCAGTCCTACTTTTGGCCCTCTATTGTGGCATCAGCATGAAATCTGGTGTCTTCTGCAGCATGATTTGCTAATGCAGTTATATAATTAACCTATGCCAATAATGCAGTGAACCTACACCTAGGGGCTAAGATAATATGGGAGATCAGGTAGAGGAAGGGTGTGACCACACCTGGCTGACCCAATACAGAGAACCTCACAGAAAGAGTTGCATCAGACAAGATAAGTTAAGAGAGAGAGAGAGCCAATGAGTTCTTGGGTGCATAGTGCCCCTACATGCAAGTAAAACCTAGACTCAGTGTTGTCACAGCTCATGCAATTTAGGTGGCAGCAAGTGAGTTCCCTATCCATATACCTTATCAGAGTGCCAGGGAGTGTACTTGCAAAGCTATTACCTGAATATGGTGTCCTGACATGTCTCTGATAAGTTTAGAAAAGCTTTTTTAGAAATAGCTAATGTAAAATAACAAAGGTTAACTAAACTTTATTGAATATTCTCTAACAAATGCAGAGTATTTAAAACAAAAATTAGAAAATTTGTACCATGATGTTTTATAAAACAAAAAGAGATTCCTCACATGAACTTTTGTGTGGTAATGAATTTTATCAGCAAAACTGCACAAAACAATTCAAATATTTAAAATTGCAGTTTGTCAAATCTGACTTTACACCAAAGCAAGGGAAATTCAAATAAATATATAATAATTACTGTGCAATTAGGAATTATCTATTTCGTAATAACAATGTAGAAAATGTTTCTTGGAGAGGTGAAATGACACCACACTATTCTAGAAAGTGGCTGTCATTTTTCAGCAGACATTTCTCATTTTTATCAATTACATCTCTCACAGCATTACAAATCCCTGTAGTAATTTACTGAGTAATGAATGTATTTTCAGTTTTAATAATGCTCACATTGCCTATGAACTATTTAAACCAAATTCTCAAAAATATTCAGGAATGGCCAACTGATTGTTTGTGCTGTTTGAATAAAGCAGGCCATTTTATGTGACCTTCCTATTATACTTTTGAAATATCTAAGTATTCTTCTACTGATTGTTGAACTCAGCATTTGCAACTTACTTGAAAACTTGACACAACAACCCTGTTGTCTTAGTGCTTGTCAAGTATTTCATTTTCTGAAATCTCTTCCTTCCCTATAATTGACAAGATGGCTTTGTCCTGGTGATCTGCATTAATTTATCCAATAGTTCATAGTTTTTGGCAGATATATGCTTGAATTTCCCTCTTTTTCCACTTGGTTGTCTAAAACCATTTTCATAAGTTTAGAGAGCTCTCTAATAATCAGCATTTGTGTGAAGTCTATATTTTCCAGGTCTGTTGAGCAGAAGCCTTTTAAAAGGCTTGACCCAATATATATAGAATTTTCCAGAAAATTTATCAATAATGATTAAAATGTCAGGCTACATATTGTAATGAGCATTTATCAAAGCAATTCCATCAAATTATATTGTGTATTATGAATGACATAGCCATCAATTTAAGTACATTATTAATAATTAATTATAAAAAAAATGACTTCAGAAGGAAATAGACAAATAAACAAATAAAAATTTAGAACATTTCTTTAAAACTTTGCATGAAAAACCTTTTTGAAATTTCATATTTCATCATGAAAATGCACATAGCTTTGAATTTTAGGATGTGTATGTTTGAAAAAGTGACTGCTTACAAATACTTAATTTGCATCTCACTGCTTCAAATGAGGACAGTCAGGAAAACTCACTATGGAATTTTTTGATTACATTCTTGTATACAGTGGAATATAATGTTCATACACTGCTGAACTAATGTCAGCTCAGAAATCCTGCTTGCTTGAATGTCAATACAACAATAAGTATTCTAATATATAAACTTAATTAGACTGGATATTCTCAATTTGATCAAAATATTTTAAAATTTATAAAGGATGTATAAATATACAATGTTTTCCATTTTTCATTGTAATTTGTTGGTTACATTCAAGGATACATAGCACATTTTTGGAGTAATGTTATTTGGTGACCCTAATATGATCTAGAACCTCAATTATATAAAGATTTAATTCCCCTTTCTGCAATATGGCTTACAACCAAGAAAAGCTAATCTTACAGTTCCTAAATGGTTGAAAAGTTGTAAAAAAACCATGGAAATATGCATAATGATGATTATACAAAGAATAGAAAACAGAATGCAATTTAGCTTTATCTGAGGTGATGTGTTGCTTGTTTTCAACCAGTCTTAAGGATTTTTATATTTAGACAAAATTTGTAAACATATTATTTTTCTAAGAGTCTTATATATAAAATGAATTGTTTTTGTATTTAGATAATAATGCAGTTAGTAACATTCAAGAAAGCAAATCATCCTTTCCATGTGATGCAAATATTGTGCAATTGTTGATATTTCCAAATATATGTGAAGTTTACAATATATTAAATAAATTTTGCCAATCAATTTCGTGCAAATTGAATCTTAGACGATATTACGGATTTAGACATTCCTTTTAGTTGCATTCTCTAGGTTGACCTTCATTTTCATTGAAATGAGTTTTTCACTTTTGATTACTTTAACAGAAGCTGTTGAAATAGTAAGTATATATGACAGTATTTTATTATTAAGAATTGCAACTACGAGCAATGTATTTTTTATGCATTATATTGAAATCAATATGATAGCTTTTATTATTTAAGTTCAAAAATATTCGCAATATATGTTAGTGTTTAATATGATTTTAATATGGATATGGTATTAGGTTTAATAGCACAATGACTTGCATATATATAATTAGTTGTCATAAAGCCGCTTAAATATTTATTATAGAAATTAGTAGTAGAAGAACGTTTATTAAAATGGGTATTCAAAGAAGAGATTAGATATACAACATATTAACTTTGAGAATCATGGATGGTAAATATTGGTTCTTTTTCATTGATAGTCTGTAAAATATAATTTGATAGCGACCATTGCGGGTGAGGGGCGGCAGTAAATGATGCAGGGGTTGAGTGGCGTCTCTGATGTTCGAGAAAAGATTCCAGGAGAGCTTGTTTTGTCTTTCCAAGTAGGATATGCGATGCTGATAATGCGCGAGCATCTTTTGATCAGCTTGTCAATTCTTTTACGATTTTCGCTATATATGCCACTAAATAAGGGGCACAGTAGTAAAAATGCGACAAGATGTTGCAGCCAGAAGTTGTCTGAGGATAACTACGCAACTTGAAGGCCTGGAGATGACATCATCGATATGGAGTGTCCATGTCAGAAGAGAGTCGATCGACACACCTAGGATTCGGAGTAAATTAACTTGATCTATGTTTTCAAGAAGGGTTATGTTCGCTTTTTTTATGCGACACAATAATTTCCTGAGACTTGTTGCTATTGAGAATTAGGCCGTTGGCATCGCAGTACTCGCGAAGAACTTCCAATTCGTCAGACGCCACCATGAATCTTATAGTAATTCTAGTGACAGTTGTCAGATCGTCGGTAAATTTGATGAGAAATGAGGCGGTGGTAAAGTCCTACATGAAGAATATGAAGAGTAACGGACCAATGGGGGACCCTTGAGGCATACTTTTAGCCATGATCACGTTGCCACTGCTTTCACCACAGGAATGGGGACTGTGTTGAAGATCATCGATCGTCGCATTGGATTTCTTCGGTATCGGAATCACATACAAATCTTGAAAGTTTTGCGAACCACGAATTCTTGCAATGACTGGTTAATGATTATCGTCAGGAGTTCAGCAAGCAGAAAGGCGTTTGTAGAGTAGGTTGGGAATGCCATCTATCTGGATTCAAGATAGTTGAACACAGTAATCACAGAAACAGACTAGAAGCATTGATTGTACACTACATTAGTGAACATTAAAATCACGATCAATGATACTAGAAGAAATTCTTTCTCAATTCTTATGTCGATCGACATGACAAACGTACAAGGTGATATACATTCAAGCTGTTTCGTATATTTTAGCCTCATCGATGTCACTGATCCGCCTCTTCTTGTTAGATTGACATAATGATAGAAAATTGCTCATCAGTTTGATTTTAGCAAATGTGTAAATTGTGATTTATGATATGTGCATGAAATTCAGTGTCTTAGCAATCCCAAACATACATATTCAATATTGTACGGGCATTCGGACGTTTGTCGGCTTGTAGATTGTTATAGCTTAATCTAGTATTCCATTGTCTTTTGGGGAAAGCACTTAAATTTTACAACTCAAATTTCTGACCAAACGATTAAAATTGATTACCAAACAATTATAATGAGTTATCAAACAATTGTATTGAAAGTCTAAATAATTAAATTATATCATTAAACGATTCATTATAATGAGAAAAGCATAGTGGCTATTCCCCGTCCAACTGCCAAGATTAATTGTTTCTTTAATTCGGTCTATCTTCAGTAAAAGTTCACTGCCCAGATAATAGAAAGAACTACCTCTTTGAAAACAGTTTTCTCAGAAATAAGTCTAAAGGGCCATGAAGTTGTAGTTGACTCCCCAAAATTAGTTTGCAGTTTATTTCTATACAATGGTGATTCTTTACAGCATAACTTTTTTTAGTAAACAATAGCAAAATTTAAAACACAATTTTCTACTCACAGTGTAACTTAAATTGGTATCTAGGCAAGTCATGATTTCAAGATTATCTTAAAATAATAATAATAATGAAAGACTTTATTAAGCCGGAACAACACAAAAATTCAAAAGTCAAATCAATCGACAACGGGAGCAGTCACACAGGATGAAGTACGAGCAGATGGAAGAGTAGTCAACGTGAGACAAAGGAACATCGAAGAGGAAAGACATCAAAGATTTCTTGAAGGTCGTGGGCGAGAAAAAAAATCAATTGCAGTATTAGGATTTAGAGTCAGTAAGAAATTAGCAGAAGCACAAACCCGATTGAAAAACAAGTGAAAGGTGCGATGTTTCTTGAGACGACGAACAGAGACCATGACGTGGGAGTTAGAGAACGAGATAAAATCAAATGTATCAAGGTCTAACTTCCGAGTCGGTAAACCATTGAACATGAAGACAACACAGGCATGAAGTGAAGTGACAGTGAGAGAGTCGAGAATTTGAGCAGAGCGTCTTTTAGGCCAAAGGGGAAAGTGCGTTTATGGAAACGTTCTATGGAGTGGAACAAAGCACGAGAAGGTCACCAACAGAGAGACGTGTAGAGAAGAATGGCACGAGGGATGGACTTGAACAAAGAGAATTTCAATGCTGAGGGTGTTTTATAAGGAACATTACGTAAAAGGGCAAATAGCGAGGAATTAGCTTTGCCGAAACGCAAAGACGCATGTCCAGTACAATTTAAGTTTCCAGCAAGTTGAACTCCAAAATGAGTGTGATGAGGAGCGAAGTTCACAGGTAGAGGCAAATCAGCAGGGGGAGCCACAGAAAAGGAAATACCACATGTCTTGGTAGCGCTAAAATCAAGATGGTTGACAGTGGACCAAGTAGACAAATACTCAAGATCAGAAGAAATGTTAGAAGCAAAAGACCAGCCAAAATCAAAACTCGCAGTGTCGTCGACATACAACAGGGAAGACGAGTGCAGAACAGAATGAGGGAGGTCGTTAATGGCAACGAGGAAGAAAGGAACAGCAAACACAGCTTTGAGGGGCACTACTAGTAACGGGGACAAGAGAAGAGAGGGTTAATAAATTAAATGAAAGTTTTGCGAATTTGAAAAGAGTGAAAGAGTAATCCAATTCACAATGCTCACTGAGAACTATATAAAAAGATAGTGAAGATTTTTTATGCCAATAGGGGTAGAGAGCAATGTTATGCTGAATGGATTTAAGTTGATATGAGAAGACCAAGAAGTCTATCAATAGCCGATTGAATTATAGTACAATGTTAATCGCTTGTTTTTCTAACAATAAATTTAGTAGGTGGTGTTAAAAATATTTCTCGATTTCATAATATCTTGCTATTTCAGCAGTTTCAGACAGCTTTATAGCTTCAAAAATGTTAATAATCCAGTTTCTCAAACGAATGTTATACTATGCCTTATTGGGTATAAATGATAATGTAAAAGACGCTTTAACTATGTAGTTTTTTAATTCAAATAGGCGTCTAAAATACATTGTTTGGTTGATTATATTTAGTTCATTTACATTATATATTGTATTTAAAAGAAGGTATTGTGTGCTAATCGATAGTAAACAATTTTTATAACGTTTGAAATATATTTTAATAGATTGATGGATTCCATTTGCCGTCGCATCGGTAACTATTCTCTCATTAATTCTTGTCATCCATTTGATATCATTTTACTGTTTTTATTAAACTTATGCAAATATAAATATATTTTTCATTGGATACTTAAGTTTATCTATTGTCGGCATCTATAGGTTTATTATATAGTTTTTAAGTATATATCGCAAATGTTGAGGCAAAACTTATCTATTGATGTATGTATGTGTATGCATAATGACCATTTTAATTAGAACCGGATTTTTCAGAGTGTATTTATTTAAAATATTAATGTTAGCCATGCACATGTGTTTATATATATGGGCCGGTAAAAAAAATTTCGCTTTTTTCACTTATGTAATTTTCTAATTATTATAGAGATAGAGTGTAACAATGATATATTAGGTCTATAATTTGACCTCTGATATCGAATCCAGATACCCACTGAAATTGGAGCACACTTCCTCTGTATCAGCAAAGCTTCTTCCTCGTCGGTAGCAATCATAGTTCCGGAAGATGTATCGTCCATCAGGTTCGTGTTGGTCAGCAGAGTGGCTGTTTAAGCAGTCACATGGTAATATTTCAGCCAGGTTCGAGCGACGTAGACTTCCTTGTAGTTAAGCAATCATATCCTGCAAGAATTGAAAATATCTGTTTGCATTTACGGATCCTCCATTTTGAAGCAGTTCGAAGTAAGCCAAAGACTTGGCATAGTTGCTTGCAAAGATGATAAACAGTTTTAGATCGGATATTGTCCACCTTGCCACAGCGGGTCGATTACCAGCACTATCAACCCAGACACGGTTGCATTCTTTAGGTGGTACGTCTCGGAGGTAAATCCACTTCTCATCTTTTGCTCTTCTTCATTCAACATTTCTCGGACAACCTTCACATTCTCCTCTCCAGTACTCGTTCGTGGCCTTCCTGATCCTTGCTTTCTCTGGAAATAAGTTCGTGTTAATGCTGCAATAAAGAAGTTGACGTCACACTACTTTGCATTCATCGCGAAGATTAATTTCATGATATCTCCAAACTTCAATTTAATCAATCAGAATGCATTAAGATGTGCACGACTCGCTGTATGGCACAAATAAAGTGTGCTATAGATATTAAAAAGCGTTCAAGTTAATGGTGATTTTCTTAAATAGTGTTATAAGTTGGGTTTGTGAGCACCCATACACCGTCAAACAAATAAACCATTCATAATGTGTACAAATTACTTATAAAATTATGCATAGAAAATGATTTTTTTCCGGGCCCTATATAAAATTAAATAGAAAAACATGTTAATTTTTGTTTTTCATATTTTTTCCAAAATATCTTTAAAAACTGAAAACAATGAAATATCTATGTAGAACATATATATATATATATATATATATATATATAATTTAATAGCAAAAAGTATATAATAAATGCCCCGCATAAGTTTAATAAATATATTATAAATTTATTTAATTGTGACATTTTTGTTTAGTTTAAAAATGGTTTCTCAAAGAGGCGCTTAACGGTAAGTGTGATTTCTCCTGTATTCTGAAATGTCATTGCGAAATTAAGTCGCCAGATTTCTTTATTAGTTTACAGCATCTGTTTGAATTTGTAATATTCGGCTAGTGTTTTGTTACGTGATTTATTGCGTATTATGTTGTTTAGTGTATACTGCATAACAGTTATTTGCGCTCAATTTTTACAATCCGGAAGACGTTTAACCAATGAAAGACAGGAATGGAATGAAAATTAAGCCACTTCACACTTTAAATAGCTTTTCTAGACCTTATAATGGTACATTTTGAAAAATTTGAACAATTAAAATTTCGTGAAATGATTCCATTTGTATCGTACACATTTTTATACATTAGTTTTCTAAAATAGTTTTTTCGACCTGAGCAGGTTTTGATTAAAAATATGAAAATACATATTTAGCATTAAAATGTTCCCTTCCCTAAACATATATATAATCATATGTATCATAATATATAATCATTTAATTATTTTTTGTTTTTCCATGTTTACAAATTTCTTAGATTACATAATGCTTGAGCTTGTTTTATTTTGATCTACTGAAATACGTATAAATTTTTTTTGGCAATGTTCTGCTTTTCCATTCTCAACTTCTAGGTGGTAAACTTCAATAAAATTATGTGACATTTTTTTATCAAATGTTTAGCGAACTTAATAGAACAGTGCAATCTTTGTTACTCTGATAAATATGTGAAAATTAATACATCCGTTGTTTTCGCGAATGAGCGAACAGATAGTTTTAAATGGAATAGCTGACTCTTAAATGTGACAGAAATGCACATGTTTATCTCCATATGTAATTTATTAAATCTGTTTTTCGTTTATTTCCAAGAAAGTCTCGTTTCGTATAGTGTAAAATCTAATGATTTTCTGATATCGCTTATAATGATTGATTTGTCTCTATTCTAAGATAAATAGATCAGTGTATTTTTTTGAAAATTTCAGTAAAAAATCTACAAATCATTAATTATTAAACATATGAGCGAATGTGCATCCCCGCAAAAGTTTTTCATTTGTAACCTACCATATTTGCTCTGATATTCGCGGTTTACTTATACTTCCACCTACCTACCAATCGCGGGTTTATTTCGGAGATTGAACAAATAATGCCATCCTTTTAGTAGATTCCTGACCTGCTTCAGTATCAAACCTCACCTAATTTTAACCTGTTTAATTTTGATGGCAATAGAAAAAGAGATGTTATAAAAGCAAAATAATCCTGTTCTCGAATTATATTTCCCCTTTTATTTTACATTATATACGAATGGAACCATCAGTGTTAGGTATTAACATATCCTAAAAGGCCAGAAAATTTTTCTAGTTAAATATTTTTTGACCCTCGTTATGCTACCATACGTTGATATTACATATTATGATCATGTATTTTAACCGTAATACTGTTGTAATTAAGAGAAAAGTGGACACACTTTTCATTGAGTACACATATTGACCGTATCGTTTGCATTTGCCATTGATGTTGTAAAGTACAATCATTATATAGTGTTAGTCAGTCTTTCATTTAAAACCAAACTAATATCAATTTGATCAAACAACATGAATGCTGTTTATCTGATTATGATTTTGTTTTGACTTAGACCTGATTTGTGACACCTCACACGTAGCTCGATTAATTCTGATAGATCTGATCTAAAAATCCTGACCTGACTCAAAATTTCTTTCTAGTAATCGTGCATTCGAGATTGTTGTCAGGAACATTCAATTAATATATTTCGTTGGTATAAATTTTCTAATTGTTTCGAATATCAAATTACGGTTAGAAAGCCGTGTACCGACTTTTAACTAAACTTCCTTGGTGTTTATTTTGATAACAAATCCTGTTTTCAACTTCAAATTGTATATGTCTTACTCTGAATTAATATAGTTTTCAAGAGATTTTTAGCGGTATCCTGAAGGCTTACAAAAAAATATTCCCACGTTTTTAATACACTCGCCAACAAGTGTGCTCATAATATTATTGCAATATTAGTTTTAAGAAAAATATTGTATTAAATATTTATTAAACTGAAAATAAATTATTGCAATTATTGTGCTGCTATTGCTATCAAAAAATACTAATTTGTTCGATAACCTTAATTTTCAATTTATACAAATGCAAAAGAGGTGACAGTTTTTGAAAACATTGCTTGAATTGTTGAATTATCGCTCGGTCACTTTTGATGTAGACAATACTTGTAGACTTTACAATTCCGACTTAGAAGTTCCCAAATAGGTTCGATAACCATGAATAACACAAAAATTTTCGGCTTTGTGCAATAATCGCAACTGTAAATTATTACTATTTTTGAAAATTGAAAATTATTGCAATATATTTCCAATTTTCAGTAATTTATTTTGCACCCTCACTCGCCATTCAAATAATCCCGCTTTTTTACGAGGTTGAAACACTAATCGAGAAGATTAAAGTAAATTCGGTATTTTGCAACAGTAGGTTATATTTTGAGCTAAAGTTCAGGGCAGTATTTGATGCATATACGAGTAAATTGTGCTTACTGGGAAAATGAGCAATTCCTAACTGATTATGAAACTCATCGTTCCACAAGAAAGCATTAGCAGAAATTCATTGTTGTATGTTGGAATGAAAATGCGGGAATTTGTAGTTCCGTAGAATGTTTTGTGCACGATGTAAGAAACCATTACTTGATGGTGAAAAATATGTATGCATTTCTTGTGGTTGTTACTATCATTTTACTAAATCATGTACTGGAATAAGCTATGTTGGACTCATGGCAATCAAAGAATATCACATACATCTGCTTACTCTTTGTCACAAATGCACCGAAAGAAAACAAGATATTGAATCTATTGTAAAACAGCATTACCATTTATTGCGATATCTTGATAAATCTCCTGCTCGTCACGAACCGTATGAGGTTAGTAATGAAATAATTAGTACAATAATCTCTTTAAATAAACTTTGTCCAATTCACAGGTATGTCTATTTTTCATTGACATCGAATTTTATGAAGTCTAAGCTTAATATACTCGTTTTAAACTCAATTCGTGCTTGCGCGATAAATTTTCCCTTATGACTTAATTTTTAACCGCAAAGCTTCACACCATTCTTGGAGGCTGTCGTCTCCTCTTAGAAGCATTTATCTAAATATTTACACAATAAGTTTTTCTTTACATAAGAGGAAGTGATAAACAAAAACTTATCGTGGAAATGGGCTTTAAGTCCCCATAAGAAATACAATCATAACATAGATATTTAGTGATCTTATTTGTGACTTACAAGGTATTGTAGTCTATCCATAAACGATTGATTCAGCTAAAATTCAGATTTGTTAATTCAATTACGCATTTTTGGAGACTGATTTCTATTTTAATCATCTGTCGAACACATTGCTTTTGTTCAATTGATTCGTTCTTGAAACCTTTGTAGCAAAGGAACTCGTAATTCTGATCTTGCAATGTAATGCGCACTGATATAAACACAAAGCCTTAGAATGATGGAAAATCCTCTTCGTACCAAGACATTTTTTTAATAAATTGTCCCAAAATGATCTATGAATCATTAAAGGATCTTATTATTCACATTCTGATGAATTTACTATAACTTATTGACAGCTGTTTAATATCAGAATTGTAAAACAATTTCAACCGCATTGGTGCAATACTCTGTTTGTATATATATATATATTTTTTTTTTAACCCGCTTCCACTGAAAATTATCCTTGCATCTGCAGACTATTATTCCATATAACTTTCAGTGATTTATCCAAATTTTACGTTGTTGATTTTCATGTTAAGAAATTTTGTTGTGTATTATTGTTTCAATAAACGTTTTTCGCCGTTCAAGTAGTAAATTAATTTTATGTGGCTATTTTTATTGCAACAACACACGTGTCCTTATCTATTTGAACAGATGGTTCATCACATGAGACTCCTGTTATTACTATCTTTGTGAGAGATGCCCTCCGCTTACAAGTGCTATGTGCAGGTACAATATTTTCATAAATGCGAGGCTTATATACTTTAATAAATTTCCGATTTCATTGCATTACCGATTGTAAGCGCGTATTGCAACGTGTTAACCAGCGGTTGAGAGCTGTTTGACTTACTTTCCCAGACGTAAATATTATTTAATCGAAGCGATTCACTTCATGTAATTAGTTGTGAATTGCAACTTTTTCATTAAATTTAACGGGATAGCTATATTTTCAATTAATTTTACACATTTATATGTTTTTACATGTCAAAAACATTAACACCTATATTTTATTTGCTAAAGAACAATTCTACATTCCATGTTTTGTAGTTCAGATTTTCCATTTAAGCCATCTATTGCATTATACATTTTTGAATATATGAAATTGTCTAGTTTTTGTGATGTTGGTATTGTCAATCTCAGGTGCCGATTATGGTATGGTACCATAACATTATGTAACACATTATGGATACCAGTGCATTGACGTGTATTACCGATATACGATATTATACACGAAATTTTCAGGAAAGATACGCGAAATACCGATATACGACAAAAGCTGAATACTACACGGAAAATCGTGTATTTCAAATCGTGTAACGTGTATTGTATCCGTGATTCATTGTCCTTCAATTAATTGCATGGTAAGTTCAAGCATAAATATGCGACAACTCATGTTATTTCCAGTAATTTTGTTGAAAATAAACCAGGCATTTATCATTAACAGCGGTTTTTTTTCAAATTTGAAAATGCCACCTGTAGGCAAATATTTTTACAATTTTTCGAGCCTTACATCAAAGAAAGAATTTCCCCGCAAATTATAGAGATTCAAATCCCTCAACCACTATCAAAAATGAAACTCTTAGATTTTTAAATTATATTTAAAAATTAGCATAACACCATTTTTTACTTTCATGTCTAGATAGTGTCACTACTATCCCGAATTCCGATATTGTTGAATTTTGGTATAAATCTCCTGTCTCATGAATTTAAAAATGTTGTTCTAGAGGATTTGAACATTCCAGCAAGCAGTGGTCCAGTTGAGCGGCTGTTTTCTGCTTGCAAATTCAGATCTAGCGACAGCCGGAGCAGCATTTCTCTTAAAAATTTGGAAACTATTCCAAATTTCATTTATTGAATAAATTTTTTTTAATTGAAATTTAGTTTCCAAATACACGAAAAATACATGAAATACACGATTTTTAAATACACGAAATATCGATACACGATCAGTTAACTTACACGAAATTCCCATACACAACAAAAGCGATACACCTCAATGCACTTATGGATACCATAATGGTATGGCAGAAAAAATTTATGGGCCGTTATGGATGTTAAATTTAAAAATATACCCATTATGAAAATTTATTATTACATATACATATTCAGAATTTATACTGAGTTTCATGAAAATTGTCATATATCTTATATTTATAATAATTGAATGGATAAATATTTATTTTACTAATTGTTTTGAACAAAAAAACAATATTTTGATATAATTCTTTTTAAGTGTTGCAAAATTTTAGTAAACAGCTTCAGTAGTAGAATGCAAACAAATACAAACGATTAAGCAGTTTCCCATTTTTAAAAATAATTGGTTTCTTCTAAAATTGATTCTGAACGTTTCAAAATCATTACGCAATCTAATGAATTGCTTATGATATCGTGCAATTTCATATTACTCAAATATGGTTGTCTTTTAATTGTAGCTTGCAGTTTGATGGCTTTCCTCTTTACTGAGCCCTTCTCCAACTTCACCTACTCTTCCATTTGCTCCTATTTCATCTCCTGTGACTGTCCTCGCTGCCGTAAAACTTGACTTGTTTTTATTTTTTTTTGTTGTGTATGCCTTCAGCGGCTAAATAAAGTCATTGATTATTATTATTATTATTTGGCATTTATTTTGCTAAATACTAGAAATCACTTTATTAATTTGCTATTACAACATGTATCCAATATAAATTTTAACGAAGCAATATTTCGACATTACTTTTATAAAATATAGGCTTTTGTAAGTTATTTATGTTCTTTCGAATGGAGGACCTGATGATATGTGTATGGCAGACAGCAAAGGAATTAAGTCTTTCCTCGGTAATGGAATTCCTTAATCATGTTTTTAATCTTCTGAACATTGAGCTTGCACCGAGATTGATACCAAGGACGAAGCCAGAGGGGGAGCTATATCTCCTCTAAATTCCGTTATAAATCAATATTTCTCAGAATGAGGAGATAATCTATATTAACTTGTATTTTAAGTACTCCTGCATTTTCAATAGAATTATCCTCCTCGATTCTAATGTATGATCTTCATGTCAGTTCTGTTTAAAATTTTGTCAAAGCAATCACGAGCATCAACTTCACAATCTGTTAGTCGTCACAGTTCGTCAAAAGTGACTAACAAACTGTTGCAATATCAACGTTCGATTCTGTGGGGATTAACTGCGCTGTTGGTTGTTAGTGAAAAGCGGGATTTTTGGTATGGCAAGATGAGTAAAAGTATTATGTCAATGAAAAGCTTAATCCAGCAATAGTTAAAGCAAAAAGAGCATTTAACAAGATGTCATTCATTTGGGGCGCTGTCAATGATGTGCGTGTTAACAACAAAGTAAACGTTATTGTCGAATTACGGTCGCACTTTACGTATGTTAACCCTCAAACGCACTACGGACAAGTGTCTGCAATTACTATATACACGTGTATTTAAAATTCTTTCACGCAATAAAATTTTGTAATGTGAATGAATTTAGAATTATGCAGTCATCTGCCATAATTCTATGGAAATTAAAACATGTTATTGAGCTAAATAAACGAAATTATATAAAATGACGGTTTAAGCAGCATTCTATCTACCGTAATTAATTTCTATAGAATGTTGATCTTTGTGTTCGCAATTGTAGTTTACTAAATGTGTTTGAGTTACGCATGTTTAGAATGAATTATATGTCATCCCATTACATTAGCGAATTTAAATAGTTTGAATTGGGAGGTTTATGACAATTTAGTGCTTGCAATACATTTTTTAAAGATAGACTTTAGCAAATGATGTCTCTTTAGCTTGATGAACTACTCAAAGATTTTGATTTAAATGAAATAGCCTCTTATGAAATCAAAGAGCGTGTTGGTTCAGGTATGAGTAAATTCTTAAAAGGTGAAAAGAGGGATTATTTGCTTATGTTACCCATCTATGGTACGCTTCGTCTGCTTGATGAGCGCAGGTATATTTTATATCTTTATTCATTTGAATTGTAATGTTCTCAACAATTATATTATATTTTTCAAATTAAATGATTTTCTAGCGCAATCATGGTCATTGTCAAGTAATTCGTAACTTGTTGTGCCAATTCGTCATGCTCAAGTTGTGCAATTAGTATCGATTATCTCTCTAAATAATGAAATAGCAAATGAATACATTGTGAATATATTTTTGATCTAAATAATAATTTTGTAAACGTCTGCTTTGCTGCTTAAATCTTGAAAAGTAAAAATACAATTATTTTCTCTTCGAAAGGTCACCCATTGATATTTTGCATTAATTTACAGAATCGTCCCCAATATTTATTAACAGACTGTCACAACTTTTGTGATGAAAGATTAGTAAGAAATGTTGGCCTGGGCGCAGTCTTTAGAATGAGTGAAAATTAAATTTTTCAGTTATTGCACAGACTAACTAAACATTACGATTGGTTGACACATAACACTGTACGGGTCCTCTGTCGACAGTATTTTTGACCAAAGTAATTGTCGCTCTCTCGAATTTTCGTGCAGTGGAATTTTCACCCACACGAATTCCCACCCAATCTTGAACAATTTATCATTTCTGTTCAATAGAACTTGGATATTTTCAGAAAATCTCCAAAGCAAAATAGAAATGCTCAAACTGGGATTGAAAATATAACTTGACAGAAAAAATCTAATACGACCACGGGCAAAGTTTGTACTTGTGTCAAAATTCAGTTGGGTTATTGAATTCTTACTTTTGCTTCAAAATAATGTCAAACAATGTACATCTCTGATCTATAGATTCACATCAAGCTTTTACTTAGACCTCAGTTAATAGAAATCGAACACTCCCATTTAAGCCCAAAACATATAAAACCGAAATGTTTGTATTGACCATGGTTAGCACACATGTTTAATGCTATAACTATTTAGTTCAATGACTTCTCATTAATGTTTATGTTTCAACAATTAATGTAAAACTATTGATCCATTTCCAACGTCCAACGAATTTTCACAAGTTCTATATACTTATAGACTTTCAAATAATATACAGTTAAGAATTAACATTATTATAAATGATCCAGTAATACTAGCCCATCTAAATTGCAAACCCCTGGTTTTGAAATTTAGAGTAGGCAGTTCGAACTTATCCAGTTTAATGTTCGACGGACTAATGTGATGTTAAGCATGTACTATTCTGCCTAGAGATGCATTCTTTGGTTACAACTTGAATATCATTATCGTGTATTTTTCTAGCATAACGTTAATTTGTAAATTTAATATAAATGTGGATTGCATTTTATACGTTATATAATAGTTTTTGTTGTTTTATTCATGGATATAATCCTAAATGAACATATAATGAATTTGAAAGGTGTTTAATTTTATATATTCACCAAATGTTTATGTAGTGTTGTATTGTAAGCTTTAGTTATTTTTAGTCCTGAAATATGACATTCTTTGTGTGTCTCAAATCTTTATTTCGTCCAAATTTAGAACAAAATCTTTAGAAAGAGGTAAATATGTAGCTTTGGATCTGGGAGGCACACATTTTCGCGTCTTGGTCGTTAGTATTTCAGATGGGGAAACAGACATTTCACATAAAAGCTTCGCTGTACCACAAAAGGTTATGAAGGGTGATGCCGAACAGGTAGGAAGCTCGATTACATATTTTATTAATTTTTCTTTAGTTGTTCGATTACCTGGCTGAGTGTATTGCCATTGTAGTAAGTGAAAATGATCTCACCGATTACGAAATGCCTCTTGGATTCACCTTCTCATTTCCTTGTAAACTGAATGGTTTAAGTTCTGCAACTCTGCTTAATTGGACAAAGGGATTCAACGTTCAAGGCGTGGTTGGAGAAGATGTCGTTAAGAAACTGAATGAAGCTCTTGAATTAAGAGAAGTAAGTTATTTCAGACCTTTGCTTGCTAAATTTTGAAATTTACTTATCTAGATGTTCTTCGTAAGTAGTTATTAGAATTTTATGTTTGAAGACAATCTTTGGCCCTTCAAACGATGCTGCATTTATTGCTAAACCTATTATAGTGAGCAATGTGATAATTTTCATATAATTTGACTTCCTCCAAATGTGATTTCTTATCTTAATTGGTTCAGCAACAAATTTGGATCAATTGCGCCATATATATGTTATGAAAAATTAATACTGGTTGGATAGGTTATTAAAATTTTGTTGAAATCATTTTGTAATTCTATAAATTGTATCCAATTTATATTCAATATGTAATTGTTATTTTATTGTTTAACTATGTCTCTATACATATTGCGAGTTTGAAATATAGGTTTTTTAGAGTAATGTAAGAATTGAAGCTATCATTAATGACACTGTTGGATGTCTCTGCACTGGAGCGTTTGAAGATCCATTTGCTAGCATTGGTGTTATATATGGTATTGTTTCACCATTACATTAACATTTTAAAAAATTAGGACAATACTTATTGATAACTCGCACAAGTAAGAATTATTGAGATTCATCCGAAGCTGTTGTATCACACAGGGTTTTTTTAATAAATTTCGGGGCGGTTATCTTATGCCAAACTGTAACAAGTCACGTTTTTTATCTTTTTAGCTCGTTGATCAGCTTTCATGTTTTACTTTGTTTGTAGAACCTCCGTTTGGAATTTTTATGCATAATAGAGACGTTTATCTAGTGCAAAAGTGTAACATGTGCGATCAAAAAGTATTTCTGTGAGATTCATTAAACACAAAAACATGCATACCTCAAAACTGAAACTTTGCGCTTGTTACACTTTTGCTCCATGCCCACGATACGTTGAAGTGGAAATATCTGGCTTTGATGAAACCGTGGAATTAGGATCCGAAATATGGTCAAACTTTTCAAATAGTGAAGTATGCAATGATTTTTCCAATAGAACTTTTTTATAATGTCAATATTATTATCATTTTTTTATTAAAAAGATTTATTACCATAAAAATGGCACTACACATAAAAATTAAAAACACAATTTAAATTATGGATACAAATCGAATAAAAACAAACGAAAAATTTAGAACAATGATAGTTTTCATTAAATTTAAGTTTGAGATGTTCAAAGGCATATTCAAACAGCATCATCTTAAAAATCGAAGTATCATAAAATATATTAATGTTAGCTGTTCTTTGAAGAAAATTAACCAAACGACATATACGATTAAAATTGAATAATTCTGTCTTTCGTTTACAAGTTTTTTTACTTGAAATTAAATTAGATCTTGAGAACGCATGTTCTTATAGTTTAGAGAATAAAGCGAAATAAAGTTGAAAATGTTTGTGTCATATTTGTTACTTACTAATTTATTCATAAATAACAAACAGATCCACGGCTCTCTAAATAATAGGCCCGAAAGCACTTTAAGCAGTTGGACAATTGGAGGGGAAGAAACATCTTGCGCTGACAATAGCGTTTCTACTAGTAAATCCTTAAAACTTATTGAAAACAATTAAATAATATTGATAAAATTATTCATCAAATATGCATTCTAAAAACAAAAATATAAAAATTATCAAATTTACACAAATTTAGAAACCTACTTTGTGGACAGTTGTGAAGGATTACTTCCATTAATCATTTTAGTGAGATTATTGAAGCACACATTTGCCATAACACTGAAAGTTAAAAAATTACATTATTTGCAGATGGAAATCGTGATCGTTATCTCTGTCAGCCATAAGTAAATGAAGGAATCGTTTTTTACTCTCCTTGCTTAATTCAATATTCACAATACTGCCTACAGAGCGAAAAACGTTTTTCAATAAAATCTGATTGTAATTTTCCAAGAAATACATAATCATTACATTTCAGTAGGTCTTTAGTTATTAGTCAGAGAGAATTAATTGTCATTCTCAAAGCAGAAAATTTTTCTTCAGTAAAACAAAATGGATCCATTCTGTTTGAATGCCAATAAGTAAGCCATTTGAGAAATTCTGCTAAAAATAGAATTTGCATATCTTGGTTTGATCGATTCGGATTTGAGTATGGGTCATTCTTGTGGTAACCTTTATCAACAGTTTTAACATTTACAATTGTCCAAAAACGATTAATCAATTCCAAAAAAGTCTTTGTGCCAAGAAAGTTTTGGCTAAAATAAGTTTGAAGAGCATTAATCGTTTCTGTCTAGTAAGACTAAAAGATTTTTAAATTGAGATTTCCTTGAAATGCATGTTGAATAGAATTGTGATTTGGTTGTAAAATGAGAATAATGTTGCGCATCCACAATAATATCACCCAAAAATAATGCAACCTCAAAGGTTTGAACGTTTATAACCAATTTCCTATCAATAGTAATTCCGTCTAAACACATACTTTATCAAACAAAAGTATACAAACTCACCGTTTTGAAGTCTTTGATAATTTTTCAAAGTATATGATTCAATAAATTCAGCATTCACTTCATCACTTGTTTCTAAACTTTCTAATGCAGTTTCATCTAAGCGCTTGCGACGTTCTCAGGTGCTTCTCGTGCACAGCTAGATGTAGCACTTTCGTAGTAACTCGGATATGAAGGAAAGATGGAAGGAATAGCGTTAGGCTTTAACTGCTTTCTTTTAACTGGTGTATGTTTCCGTTTGTTAGAAATAGAGCGTTGAGAATAGTCGTGATCCTTAAAATATTTCTCGCAAACACCAACATTCCTTGTAATTTTAAATTCCTCTCTATGCAATCTGCGAATCCATTTTGCCTTAAGTTTAGGATCTTTAGTGAAGTTGTGAACAGAAATATAAGGTTCCCATTTAGCGTAATTTGATTTGCAATTAACGACCGAACATGTGCGTGGCATAGTGTAAAACTAAATGAGTCAGCAACTCAGAATATTATTACGCGAGATTGGTTTGCGGTTTCTTCCCCTCCAATTGTCCAATAGCGTATTGCGTTTTCGGGCCTATTATTTACAGAGAGACGTGACAAATCATTTACTTGGAGTTGTAGAGAAATCGGGAGAATTTTCAACTTTAAAAGACGATTTTTATAAGAAATGCCAGTGGTAATCCATTTTGTACACACTGATTGAAAACGATCGAGTTTAAACACATCTGTTAAATTCGCATACCATGTGGGTGAAGCGTATATTAAAATAGAAAGAACCATTGATTTATATAACATTAATTTACAATTTGTTGAGGTGCAAAATGGAAGAGATCTTCTGATAAAAGAAAATACTTTACAAGATTTGGAGATTTTTTTATCAATATGGTGAGACCATGACAATTTAGATGTA